>CANSZD010001076.1:185000-750584 GCA_947648045.1 Beta corolliflora | reverse complement strand
TAATAACAAATGGTAATATTCTACTCCTCCATCGCTAAACTTATGCTCCATTTGACTTTTTGGAGTCTCGAAGATATATCTTCAAAACCACTATATCTCTAATTATGCATTTGTAAAAAATTATAAAATATTATAATAATACACTGATATACATTAGAACAAACCCTAACAAAATTTATTTATATATTTTTCTGATATATAGAGGAGAATATACGGTCATTAAATTAGTTTTTAGACTTTGACATAAAAAGATGCAATAATTGGGTACAGACTTTTGGGATAAACTGTTGCCTCTAGCAACCCCTTTTGGGGACAAGTGTTTGCATATAGCAACTTATTATAATCATTACTAATGATTATTGGTCAAAGGTGTGGACTCGTAAACGTGAGAAGAAGTGGGCGGATACTTAATTATTATGAAACCGATAGAAAGTAGAGTTCAAACTTAGAATCCATGTAATTTGCCATTAACTCATCAAAAATAATAAGAATATAAGATTAGGTTGTGGTTTGATGTTTTGTGTTGTATTGATATTGCTTTGATACTTCTAATCTATTTTAAGTAAATACATAACAAACATTAATGATCAACTGTGAAACTTAACAGATTTAATCCCCTATTAATTGACTTAAAATACAAATTATAAATCCTATAAAAATACATTTCGACTATGATATATAGAAATGGAAAATGGATACGGACACAATACGGAAATGAAAAACACAATTTTTTTTTATAAAAGGGAAACAGATAGAAAACGTCAAACAAAAATTTACATAAAATATTATATGACATTAAACAAATCAACTCGTAAATAATTAATTAGTATTCCATACAAACTTGAATTTTATGATAAATAGATAAGAAAGCATTAATAGTGAAAACTAAAAAGTAAAAAAACCTCAAGAGAGCTGGAGAGAGTAAGAAATGTAGACAAAGAGAGAGGCCCATACCGCAGTGAAAGAGATTACGGGCACGATGTTTCCTTTTTCTCATAAAACAAAAGGGAAACATCATTTTCCTCTATTTGCCATTTTTCATAAACTTTCTAAATGAAAAAATGTTTCCTCATTTTGGACACGTTTCCAACACGTGTCTCACACGTGTCATGTCGTTTCGGTGTTAGAAACTCGAAACATCAGGTCGGAGGTGTGTCTGGCTTCATAGTTTCGAGAACTAGTTGTACAATAATGAATGAAGACTACCACTTTATGTAATCAATTGGCTTCTCTAACATATTGCCTACTGACTTTGGTATAACTTACATGATAAAAATTTAAGCCATACTTGAAGATATTTTCGGCTAGGTTTTGGTTTTCCTTTTGGGCTTTTGACGAGTTGAGCGAGCCGCAATCGTCTCCATGTAGTCAGTTTAGATCTTGGCCTTCCGAGTACGCCACCTAACTTGTGCCACGCATGTCAGTATTGCCATTAATTTGCTTCGAGGGTAGTCGTTACTCGTTCCAAATATTCTTTTGTGTTCAAGTCAGCCCATGTTCTGACCCAACTAATCAAAACTAAAATGACTAAATTAACCCCGTTTAAACCATACTTTTCCAAATCAAGCCCATTACTCTTGACAAAGCCTATATATAATACATTTTTTTTATGGAAATATCCTTGATCAGACAATTTTGGCAGCATCTTATGTTAAGAAAACTCATGATACTTAGCTACATCACCATATTGCTGTTTGCTGGAAGCTAAGGTCTAGTCTAGTCTCTACTACCACTAATGAGTTCCCATGTGCAATGTGGTTATAAATAACTTCTAGACAGCCTAACATATATTAACCAATTACTTTATTATCCTTCTATTACAAGCTAATGTAATGTAATATAAATAAAGAGATTACACTAATATAAGAGTTATTTCACTTAGATTATCATTAAACTGAGTTTCTCTCTCGAGAAAACTCCCCCTCAAGTGGAGCTCATCTCATTGAAAAAATAAGCTAGAAGTTTGTTCCTACATTTTTAATTTGTAACATGGTATTAGAGCAATGGTCTCTACTGCCATTGAGATCACTTGGTTGGTAAGTTTGCTTGAAGAAATGCATGTGGATCAACTCAAACATGTCACTTTCCTCTGCATGTGATAACCAAAAAGTGTCATATACATTGTTAAGAATTTCTCTTCCATGGTAGGCTAAGCATATTGAGGATCACTTCGCAAGCGATAAAGTTTTGGAAGGATTGATCCAACTCACTTATGTACATTTCAGTCAAATAGCTAATATTTTTATAAAAATCTTGCCCTCCTCTCAACACTAATTAATTCTTATTATCCAAGCTTGGCATGATTTCTACCATCCCAAGTTTGAGGGATGTAAGACTCTGTTCTTTTGGACTGAATAAGTCTGAACTGAACTGAATAAGTCTGAACTGAACTGAATAAGTCTGAACTGAACTGAATAAGTTTGAACTGAACTGAACTGAAATGAATAAGTCTGAACTGAACTGAACTCGGTCCAAAATCAACCGAACCGAATCGATTCGAACTAACCGATTCGAATTGAGTATTATTAATAATTACAAGTAGAGTAATATTTTTATCATCATTGATAATGATAATAATTAATAATATTAATGATAATGATAATAATAATAATATTAATACTAATACTAATCATATGCATAACAATAATATTCTTATGAATTGAGTAATATTAATAATAACAAGTAGAATAATAATGATATGAAGTAATAATATTATTAATATAATATTTTTCTCCAAGATTGCTATTCGCAAGTCAATATATACAAAACCAATAAGCATGTTTCACGCCTAATACCGTAGAATAGTAACAATAGCATGCATGACTCCTAATTCTAAGCAACTGAATTATTGACTTACCTAATTTACAAAATACATAACTATATTTACATATATTTGACTACTCCTACAAATTGACATATATTTAAAAAAAAATATTGCTACAATCAGGGAAGACTTGCTACAATCAGGAAACCTTGAATAATATCTTCAAACAAAAATCCCACTTTTTATTGATGAATTTGGAATTTTACCAGAATATGCTATTATATTGCTTGAAAATCACACTTCCCTCCGGTGCTATTGCTTCTTCTCTCCCATGATATTCTAGGTTTTGTTTATGTCTCTTAAAAATAACAAATTGTATATATATATATATATATATATATATATATATATATATATATATATATATATATATACACACACACACACACACAAGTTGTTTGGGAATTAGATGTTAAAAAACAGAGTCGCCTCGTATAATTTAGGATCTCTCGTGCTAAATTAAATTATGAGGCCCCAAATTTTTAAAAAATACGTCCAAAAATATCACCCGACTAACAAAAAAAAAGTCCCCAAAAACCAAATTAATTAAAAAAAGTAAAAAAGTACCTCCGACATTTGTACATCGCCGGTAAACTTATACCCATAAATTAAGGAATAAAATTTTAAGCAAGTTTGAATCACTATCAAAATTGCCCAACTAATATATGAAATCGAAATTTGATAATAGAAAAATAAACAACCCCCGAAAATAATCGATGATAATAATAAAGCCAACCAAATAACAAAATTTTCGTAATTACTAGGAGTAGCCAAAAAATAGAACGTTAGCCAATTTTGTTGAGTTGTTGCGGATGTGAATATGAGGGTTGATTGAGTAAGATTGTAAGATGGTTGCTCTTGCTCATGGTTGAATGAATGAATTCCTTCTTATTTACTCCCTCCGTCCCAAAATATAGTTGCGTTTCCTTTTTTAGTGGCCCAAAATATAGTTCCTATTTCTATAAATAAACAGAGATTCTTCCTAAAATACCCTCATTTGCTTTCTTTAATTACAACTTTGTCCTCGCTTTCTATGGGATATTGGGCCACAATTTAATGCTAAATGGGATCTTTTATTCCTCATTTCCTTTGGGTCATTAAATGACCCAATTTAATTCATTTTATACCGTTACAATTTTTCTCTCTCCTAAATCGACTTATTTTTCCCCGTCTTCTTCATCCTGTTCATACTTAACCCTAGAATTTTCTTCATCTCTCTCTCCTCCCATGCATGTTCAAATCAGGTCAAATACTCTCATTTGAACGCTTCTTCTTCTTGGAAAATGTTGAGTTTATTACGTTCAAGCAATTTTTCACTCTCGCTTCGTATACAATTTCCATTTTTTCGCGTTCTTGGAATCAATTCACCTCTTTGATCCTCCATAAAAGGCGATGATACAGATCCGTAGTCTAAATGCGCAACAAAATTGCGATTCTCTCCAAAATTGTCCTCGCATGTTAAATTAATCTTCATCCTTTGAAGCCCGTAGATCCGATAATTTTGGGTAAAATTTTGCGCTGCTCCCCCTGTTCTTTGAAGATGAGTTATGGGTTTTCTCATTCTTCCAAAGATGATGTGCCAAGTGACACATATTCTTGTTCCGATTATCCTTACCGTGAGTTGGGTAAGGAATGTCAAGGATTTCATAGTTACGAACCCCCATTCAAAGAAAAAATCTTTTTTGAGAAAGATTCATCCGAATCCGAGAAAACCGAAATACTGCGATTTGAAAAGGAAAGTGAAGGGGGTTTTGGTGAAGAGAAAGCCACTGAAACCCTAATTTTGGAAGATCCCGTTTCGTAAAAATCTAGAAATGGTAAGAAAGTTCATTTTCCTCGTCTCGTTTCAACACCTACAAAAATTCCTATTCGTGGTGAAGAAGGAGATATCAGTGATGCTGAATCTTGTAGCTAAGCTTCTAAATCCCCTACTTTTTGTTATCCTTTAAATTTGGTGTTTTGTTGCTTATGTTATGTTGTTGATCTTGTTATGTTGTTATAAGTATGAATAGGACTGTGGTTGGATTGTGATCATTTGTTGGTTGATGGTTGGTGAATTGTGGTCATTCGGGCAATATCAATGATGAAAGAATGTTGTTATTATTGTGTGGTTGCTGGTTATTGTGCTTATTTTGGTGGATCGTGGATCATTTGATGAACTGTTGTGGTTATTTGATGTTATTTTGGTGGATTGTGATCATTTGTTGGTTGATGGTCAGGTGAATTGTGGTCATTTTATGACAAGCTTTATGGTGGTTATTTGATGTTATTTTGGTGAATTGTGGTTAATTTGGTTCATTTGGCAATATCAATGATGATAACCTAAAAAAATGAGACTAAACTTCATATGATTTGCATTCACTAAAACGTCATATCTGCCACCAGTCTTACAAGACTTTTTGGAGGCATTTGACAGTTTAAGGTGTTTGTGAATGTGTAGTTGATGTCATTGATAAATGGGGACTTCTGAGATAACCTTCTACAAAAATCAATTTTCTGCCAATGAACTTTTTTTAACCATAACTTGGCTATTAAACTTGTTTCTGTCATTTTCTTTTGCAAAAAAAAAACATTTTTGGCCAGTGGAGTTGTTTTCAGGTTGGTGGACAATTTTTGAGATAATCACATAAATGTACATCTTTTGTTTGGTTTTTTTAACAATCTTTTTGCTACTTGTGTGTTTTGTCTAATGTTTTGTCTACTTTGTTTTCCAATTTGTGTTTTTGAAGAAAGAATACACAATAAAAATAGCAAAATCATTTCATTAGATAACTTTAGACAAAAATTTAAACCATTACAAGTGACAAAGGTAATGACAGACTAAACTAAACTAAAACAACTTGGTTATCAACGTACTAACAAAAGGTAATGATAGTTTTCCTTAACTAGAAATAGACTTCAAACAGAGACTAAAGTTACCGACTTGCTTTAAGATGTTTTCTAATTTTTTTAGCCCTAGTGCCTATTCATCCATTGTTGTACCTGAGCTTGAAGCTTCCCCTTTGACCTTGTTCCATGCCTCTTTCACAGCCCAATATGGTGCTTTTACTTGCTCTTGTAGTAATCCTGCTGCCTCCAACTTCTTCTTGTTCACATGTGGTAGGTCATAATCATTTCCTCCACCACACTTAAGCACCTCATTCATCACATACTGAAGTGAAAGCCATACATTGCTTAAAGTTTTTGGATCCAACTCATGAAAAGCTTCATGAACTCGCTTCAAGCATTTTGTCAACACTTTCTCGGCATTTTTTGTGCATTAGTGATTGAATGCTCCTAAAAAATCTCGCATCCAAAATATTTAGATCCGGACTATTAGGAGGTCATTGAAGTAAGATGAATGTAAATCCATCTTGTTGATATACCTCGCGCCATTGAGGGTCTTCTTGTGTGATGTGTGCTTTGGCATTATCCTGCTGATACGCTCAAGTTACACGTAGTATTTACGTAACTTTGGGTGCACTTTGCTAAGGGTTTGATTGTAATTGTTAACATTCGTGTTTTATTTAACTCTTAGCGGAAGTTCGGAGTTTTGCGAGATAATTTGTGTTAACGTCATGTATTCCGAGCTTCCAAGGTGAAGTGCATTTGAGCCGAGCAAAGCCCAAGCATCACCGCCGCCTGGGCAAGCGCCCGCATCGCATGCTCGCCCGGGCAAGCAGCCTAAGTCGCGGCGCCCATCATCGTAAGCCGCCGCGCGCCGAAGCAAGCCGCCCGCACCAGTGCTCCATCATCGCACGCCCAAAGATGCTCGCCCGGCGCTCGAAGCAAGCTCGCCTGGCCGCGCAGCCTCGCACCTCGTGAGATAGGTCGCACCTCGCGACTCCGCTTGCCGCACCTCGCGACTCGCTTCGCACGGTGCGACCCCGCCTTGCCCAACCAAATGTGCGGTAGGCGTAACACTCTTCGCACGGTGCGACCTACTTCGCACCTCGCGACCCCTAGGTCGGCCTAATTGTCGACCGATTTTTGAGCTTTAGTATAAATACTAAACTTGATTTTTGGCCCTAGGGGGCAGCAGCCACAAGGAGAGGGAGTCTCCAAAACTCCACTCCTTTCTTGTTGTCTTCTCTTTTTAGTTTTTATTTTCTAGTTTAGTTTTTGTAGATTTCAATTATGGGATCGGCTTATGCTATGCCGATTATAGCTTGAACCGTTCTTGAACGAGATTAATATGAAGCTTCAAGCATTATTGTGAGATCTTTCCTCTCTATTTAGTTTCTTTGATTATGGTTTAATTTCTATGCTTGCTTTCTATGATTTTTGCATGATTATGCTAGGAATATTACTAGTTTGATTGTGTAATTAATCTAATGCTAGATTTAAGAATAGAATCGGATTGTTTTATTCTTTTATCAATTGGTAGCAAACTAGGGAGTAACTTAGATGCTGATCGTCTTGGTTATTTCTTGGGGAAATTGAATTAACTGTTGAATGTTTATCGCTTGTATGACGTTAGCGGTCTGTTGGTTCTCTTGTGTTTATTGCTGCTATTGGATTGAACTTAGACGTGATCGGACTAGGTTATCCTTTAGTTAGGGTTTTATAGTCACGCTGATCGTGCTATTTAACTAAGAATAAGGAGAACACGAGATTAATTCTCGACAATAGATAATTATGGAAATAATTAGAGTGGAGGTTCAAGGATCGATAATGAATTAAAGTGGATGTTAATCGGATTCAAGATCTTCCCATATTGATTTCTCATTTTGTTTATATGCTAGTTAGTTGTAGTTTAGTTTGTTCGTAAATCTACTTGAAACCCCCCTTGTAATTAGGTTTCTGGCCCTTAGCTTAATCTAGGTTTTGAATCACGCTAAGTATTAAACTTGTCCATGTTTCCCTCAGGATACGACCCCTACTTCCATTATACCGCCTTAGTGTAAAAGAGAGTAGGAGAAATTTTATCTTTGGCCGGTGCGGTGCACAACGACACATCCGCGCCCGCCCAAATTTTGGCGCCGTTGCCTGGGAAACGGTGTTACCGGGTTTGTATTTAGCGTGATTTTTGGATGATATTGTTTGTGCTCTTTGTTTTTGGTTGACACTCATAGCGCTAACGATGCATTGCAAGAGTTCTTCTCAATCAATTTTGCAGTACTTGAAGTGGAGATTGACATGGAACCACCATTGTCACACATGGAGCACAAACCCAATGATTAAGTTAAGGTACTAAGTCGGGCTCACGACTTTAAACAACAACGCTTCTCGGGAGGCAACCCGAGACCCCTTTTATTTTCTTTCTTTTCCTTTATTTTCTCATCAAATTTCCACCACCACAACAAATTTTATTTCACCCACCGCCCACCCACTAAAAGATCCACAACCAATCTTAATCCGCTTGGAACCAAAAATCCACAAAAGAAAAACCCGTTGGGAGGACTTCAATAGCTAGGAGTTGGTAACACTAGAGGATTGAGATTGTTAATGTATCTTTTCGATCTCTTGAGCTAGGTGAAAATCTCACAAATTCAAAACTTTTGAACTTGTCATTTGTTTGAGTGATTCGAGGGAGAGGGTTGTGAGTTGAGTTATGAGATTTGAGTTGGTGTTGTTAAGAAGTTTGAGTTTGACGGATTGCTTTTCATGAGTTTTGAGCATTCGATCTTCGATTTACCCGATTTTCAAATTTCTCCCCTTTTTTCGCCTTTACTTTTTCTTTTAATTGTCGACACATTGAGGACAATGTGTAGTTTAAGTAGGGGGAGGGTATTCTCATTCTCATGTATCTATGTTGTATATATTACTTTCAATTTGAAAAAAAAAAATGAAAATGAAAAAAAAATTGAAAAGAAAAAAAGAATATAAAAAAAGTGATGAAAAGAATCCCGCCGAGTTGAAAACCCGCAAGGGCGGGCGACTCGGGCAAAATTGGGGGCTCTGGATAGGTCGAAAACCCGAAAGGGCGGCCTATGCAAAAAAAGAGCTAGTTGAGCGGGTGAGTTTTGTGAGCCGAAAAAAGAAGAGAGATGAAAAAAAATGTGAGAAGCTAGGATGAAAACCCGAAAGGACTCCTAGGCAAAATGAGAGATTAAGTGAGAATTATATACTTTGAAAACTCATTTGCCGGAGATGGTGTCATAAGGTGGAAAGCGTTTTCGGGTTGGGTTGGTTATTTCATCCTTGATTTTGTGAAGATTTATTTTGGCTTTCACATTCTTTTGGTTGATTGTTTGTTTTTGGGAGTAAGCATGGAATTTATCCCTTTTTGTCTTCATTCCATGGCTTGCTATTTTAAATTAGTTGTTGTAGTAGTAGTTTTAGTTTATCTTTTGAGGTTTTAGGCGAGCTGTCATTTTCATTGTGGCGTTTGAGTGAGTTCAACTCCTTTGAGATCCTTCAGGATTTGAGCTCACATTTTGGTTGTCGTTTGCTGGTTATTGTTGTTGTTACATCTTTATATATTTCAGGTGAGCTTGAATCTAAGTGTGGGGGAGTCATTATCCCTTACGTTTAGGTTTTGAGCGGATGTTGTTAAGATGTGATGATGATGATGTAGTTGATGGGGAGTGTAGGTTGGTGTCGTTAGCTTGGGTGATGATTTATTTGGAGATCCTCATTTTGAGTTTACTCGAGGTCGAGTAAAGTTCAAGTGTGGGGGTATTTGATACGCCAAGTTACACGTAGTATTTACGTAACTTTGGGTGCACTTTGCTAAGGGTTTGATTGTAATTGTTAACATTCGTGTTTTATTTAACTCTTAGCGGAAGTTCGGAGTTTTGCGAGATAATTTGTGTTAACGTCATGTATTCCGAGCTTCCAAGGTGAAGTGCATTTGAGCCGAGCAAAGCCCAAGCATCACTGCCGCCTGGCAAGCAGCCCGCATCGCATGCTCGCCTGGGCAGCAGCCTAAGTCGCCCGCTCCATCATCGTAAGCCGCGCGCCGGCCAAGCAAGCCGCCTCACCTGGGCCCCATCATCGCACGCCTGGCCGCTCGAATCATCGCACGCCCAAAGATGCTCGCCAAAGATGCTCGCCCGGCGCCGAAGCAAGCTCGCCCAGCCAGCAGCCTCGCACCTCGCGAGATAGGTCGCACCTCGCGACTCCGCTTGCCGCACCTCGCGACTCGCTCGCACGGTGCGACCCGCCTTGCCCAGCCAAATGTGCGGTAGGCGTAACACTCTTCGCACGGTGCGACCTACTTCGCACCTCGCGACCCCTAGGCCTCGGTCTAATTGTCTGGCCGATTTTTGAGCTTTAGTATAAATACTAAACTTGATTTTTGGACCTAGGGGGCAAAGGCCACAAGGAGAGGGAGTCTCCAAAACTCCACTCCTCTCTTGTTGTCTTCTCTTTTTAGTTTTTATTTTCTAGTTTAGTTTTTGTAGATTTCAATTATGGGATTGGCTTATGCTATACCGATTATAGCTTGAACCGTTCTTGAACGAGATTAATATGAAGCTTCAAGCATTATTGTGAGATCTTTCCTCTCTATTTAGTTTCTTTGATTATGGTTTAATTTCTATGCTTGCTTTCTATGATTTTTGCATGATTATGCTAGGAATATTACTAGTTTGATTGTGTAATTAATCTAATGCTAGATTTAAGAATAGAATCGGATTGTTTTATTCTTTTATCAATTGGTAGCAAACTAGGGAGTAACTTAGATGCCGATCGCCTTGGTTATTTCTTGGGGAAATTGAATTAACCGTTGAATGTTTATCGCTTGTATGACGTTAGCGTGTCCGTTGGTTCTCTGTGTTTATTGCTGCTATTGGATTGAACTTAGACGCGATCGGACTAGGTTATCCTTTAGTTAGGGTTTTATAGTCACGCTGATCGTGCTATTTAACTAAGAATAAGGAGAACACGAGATTAATTCTCGACAATAGATAATTATGGAAATAATTAGAGTGGAGGTTCAAGGATCGATAATGAATTAAAGTGGATGTTAATCGGATTCAAGATCTTCCCATATTGATTTCTCATTTTGTTTATATGCTAGTTAGTTGTAGTTTAGTTTGTTCGTAAATCTACTTGAAACCCCCCTTGTAATTAGGTTTCTCGCCCTTAGCTTAATCTAGGTTTTGAATCACGCTAAGTATTAAACTTGTCCCTCGTTTCCTCAGGATACGACCCCTACTTCCATTATACCGCCTTAGTGTAAAAGAGAGTAGGAGAAATTTTATCTTTGGCCGGGTGCGATGCACAACGACACATCCGCGCCCGCCCGCCCGCCGAATGAAAATGGTCTTCGGCCCCCCATCTTCCGCCATTTTACCTTTATGGCAGGAATAATTTGGTTGATGAGCATGTCCCCGGTTACTTTCGATTCACGCATTCAACTACCTTGGTTATGAGAGTCCCTTTGTCTCTGTTGTTTGACTTTCTCTTGGTCGCTTCTTGGTAAGTGAAGGGAAATATCCCAATCTTGCCATCAAAAGTACACTCCCCCTCATCATTGTACCTTGGTCTGGCAACAACAGCAGTGAACATTACCTTAGGAATGATGCTGCCCTGTACTTCCCCCTTTCATTTTGTGCTAAATAAACCCTTTGAGATTTGTTAGTAAGGTAGAACCACTTCTCATCTAAGTGGACAAAATCATACATTGGGTAATATTTTGTCATATTGTGTGGTGCATCTCCCATGAGAAGATTCAAAATCCACTCCAACCTGGTTAACTTGTTTGGTTCCTTCAAACCAGGGTGAAATGGATTAGTATGAGCCCTTATTACTCCCCTTTTAATCATCCTATGTATGGTGCTCTTTGAAACAAAGAAGTATGGATGATAAGTCCCTTATACATGTTCTCTCGCCCCCCATGCCCAACTCGCATTATATCATTGTTTGAAACCCGAATCCTCTTCCTTCCACAAAAATGAAGCTTTGTTGCAACACTAAAACGTGTTATAGCCTCCGCAAACTTGCTTGCATTGTTCCATATCTTGCTTATGCATCTTGATGTTACATTGAATTCCCGTTGAGGCCGCCGTGATTGACCCATACCGCAATTTTCCTCTTTTGCTCGTTTAGAAGCCAACAGAGGATTTGAAATTTGTCCTCACCGCCGAGCTCGCGACGCTTGTGATGACCGGGCCGCATTTGGTTGTTGAACCGCATTGGTCTCTTGTTCATTTTCTGGTGCTGCCTCAAATTCAGGTGGTATCTCATTGAGGTCTAATTGGAATTGTGGTTCCATTTCAGCTTCAATTTGAGGACCATCTTGAACAAAGTCCCCTTCAATGTTGTGATGATACTCATCAACATCACTGAGCTCATATTCAGGAGACCAGGCATCGTTTAAATTGAAGTCCCAAGCCATTAAAATTCCAAGATGATGCAAAAGAGCAAATGAGGAAGATTTGTTCTTTGTGTGTGTGTGTTTAGATTGAGGATTTTGTGTACTTAATCCCCGTATTTCTCCACTATTTATACAGAGCGAGTAGGAACCAACAAATTTTTTTTTTTCAAAGAGGGAAAAACGAGGGAATTTTTTTTTGCGCCAAAATTTGAGTAAGTGGAGCAATCTCGTGTGCTCTTGTTTCCCGTAATTTTATTGGCTGAAAAAAATTAAATATGGGCTGTCATTGGTTAGTTCATTTGTGTAAGGATCATTGTGTAATCCTGCGTTGTGATTGGCTGGATGAATAATTAATCTCATACTTTGTTAAGGAAACTGTTAAGCTTCCTCTCTATTTACCCGGTTAAGTCTTTATTGTTTTCACCTTTTTTTTTTTTAAAGCACATAACTACCTAATCACTTGAGTTTCCAATGTAACTCCAAGATTCACTTTGCATAAATTACCGTGAAAAAGAGAATCGGAACTATATTTTGGGACTAGGGAGTATAATATGAAAAGCAAAGAGAAGGAAGAGATTGGGAATTCTCAAGCTCTAATAAGTGATAATTGAATAACGTCTTTTTTTTCTCTTTGTAAATTAGGGATTTGATTTCTTTTAGGAGAAAAAACATGAGGTTTAATGGGAAAAGATTGAAAAGTTTTGAAGAACAAAAAGAAATGGAGGATTCATTAATGGGTTTTTTTTTGGGAGAATAGGAAGAGACAAAGCTAATAAGTAAATTCTTTGAATTTGCCACAAAATCACGGTTGATGATTTTGAAAGGTGCAGTGAGCATCTGCCAGCAGGCGCCACCTATAATATTTCAAAACCTTATTGGTTGCAACCTTGCAAGGGTTGCATGTCGATCTTTTAAACACTATTTCACTCTAATTTTTTTTATCTTAACAAGTAATCTCGATTGATATAATTTAGATTTTAATCAATATACCGGCCTAGACGTATGAAAACCTAAAATGCCATTTACACGGCACAACCTCGATGATTTTAAATTTTGTAATTCACATTTTTAGAATGTAAAATGACTTTGGATTGCTTATAGATAATTTCTTACAAAAGGTTGTTCCATAACTAGAGAATTCTTTTTATAAGGGTTGTTCCAAATCTAGAAAATTCATAATACTAGTGATATTAGTAATAATACTAGTAATAATATACAAAGTCCTAATAATATTAGTAATAATATTTTTATAAAAGATAAGTTCAAATCAGATTAGTTCATATCGATCGATCGTAAAAATTAAGTTAAAATCATATCAGTATAAGGTGAACTAAACATAGCATAAGTCTTGTTTAAGATCGTCTTACCATAAACTTAGCATAAGTCCACATCACTTTGTTCCCTAAAGGAGTCACTTTATAAGTTAAAGGGATCATTCATAAACTTCGATCGCCTTACCATAAACTTAGTAGAAGTCCACATCACTTTGTTCCATAAAGGGTTACTTTATAAGTTAAAGGGGTCACTCTAAGAGTTAAAGAGTCACTCTATGAGTTAAATGGTCACTTTTAGATAATGGGTTACCCCGTGTCTTACCCTTTCAGGACAGCAAGTTACCCACGTCTTACCATAAATCATAGTACGACGGTCACGGTCTTATATGAGACTTACGGTATGACTTAAATCACCATTGATTTTAAGATACAATTAGTGATCGTTTGGTTGACATGAATTTATGTAGGCAATGAAAATTCACATGATTTCTCTTATTTGGGAAGTTGTTTGGTTGACAGGAAGTTGAGAAATGGGTGTAATGAAAATTCATTGGGAAATTGAAATTCCCACAAAATGTGGGAATTTAATTACCTACTCCCTCTTGGCCAATCGAATTCCCACACGAATCGCAAATTCCTACGTCAACCAAACAAATTTAGCCATTTCCTGGAATTACATAAAGGAAGTAATTTCCTTGAAATGAAACTTCCTACAGGATTCAAATTTCATGTATACCAAACGAAAGACTAAATTTGTTCACACAATTCAATAGTCATTTCTTACTCTTTTACCTCTCAAACTTTTGCCTTATTTGTTGCCTAATATGATTAATTCAAAGCTTAGAATCTTTATTTTTAAATATTTTAATTTTATTTAAAATAATGGGATCTCGCCCATTTTTTTAAATCGTGACGGTTTTTTTTTCGTAATCCAAATATGAACAATAAAAGAAAACGGTGGGAGTAAAACTATAACGGCACTCATGAGTACATGTCAAACACACGAAATTAGAGATCCCTATGCTCTTCAGGCATCAGCAAACGTTGCCTAAGAAATTATCTGGCAACTGGCGTATGGTAAGTAGACGTGACAAAAAAGGAGAGAGGGAAGGGAAGGGAAGTCAACACTCATTATCCCAAACTAAGCCACTTGTTTTGACTATAATGCAAAGCTAAAAGATTTTCTATATTTTTTTTGTGAACGAGATCTGCTTGCTGTCCCCACGTTTAAAGATACAGTCTACTGAATACTGATAGAGATTTATTCTATAATCTAGAATGCCTTTTGAATTTGTGCAATGTCGCAATTAGTCTATACATTTAAGAATGAACATCATTTGGATAAAATGCGTCAGTTTATCATAAGATTTTCTTTCTAAGCTTTTGTGTGGGAAACTAAAGGAAATATCAAGATAGTGTTTAGTTAAGTGAAAATATATACTTCCTCCGTTTTTTTAGTTGCAACTTTCCTAAAAGGGAAATTTTTAATTAGTTGCAACACTTTCTACTTTTGCTTTTCCTTTCTCTCTATCTCTCTCCAATCACATGGGGCCCTCTCCTTTTTTCCTCTCTACATCTCTCCTACCCAAATTTTACATTGGAGTTTGTGAAAAAAAAAGTGTTGCAACTAAAAAGAAACGGAGGAAGTATTAGTAAATGTAGTTTTCTATTTTCTTTTGTTTGGTTTATTGGTGAAATGTATGTTTTCAAGGATATTATTTCTAAAGAAAGAATTGCCACATTTTCCTTTTTCTCCTCTTCCTCGGACAATTCTTGTATTTGAAGGTCAGATTTCTTGGGAGGGAGAGGGGTTGGTAACGGAAACCTCATTTCCAAACAACGCCCCTAATGGATTTGATCCCATAACTTTGAAGTCATGAGGCTAAACCTTTTCTAATAGGCGAAACCATACTTGGTTTTTTGTATATTCACTTGAAAAATGTTTTTTACATGGAATATTTTCTGTCAAACATAATGTAGGCCAAAGGTTATAGTGGAAAAAAAAAATGCCTTGTTGTGCATTATAATCCCTGAAAAGCCAGGGGGAGATTAATATGACTGAACCCATATTAATAGACAAGGGATAGATCACTGAAATAGAACTCTCGTGCAGAATTTATCACCAAAAATTCGAACATATCTGGAAACTTTCTACCAAAGAGACCAAAACTACGGAAGGAGTTCATCAGCATCTTTACTTTTCAACAATAAATTCCTGAATCTCTATCCCGGTGTGCCGAGCTCCGCCTTGCATTCTCAGCAAAACTTCATCACCAGCTTTCAGTGAAGTTACTGGAACTGCAGCCCTTTGAGTACCATGTTCTGCAGCCAAGAGATGCATGGGTAATGCTGCCCCAAAAATAAGATGGGAGTAAAAAGATAAAGAGAAAAGTCTCATTATTCACCTTCGGGAGGGGAAACGAATCCAACTGTTTCTGCATTCTGTAGGAGAATACTGTAAGAACTTTGATCAGATGAACTTCCCTGCAAAGGGAGACAATAGACTTCAGCATAGAATTCAGAGTAAAGATTACTCAAAGAAACTTCTTCTAACATACAATGATTAGATCAAGAGAGCGGGAAATCCTACTTTAAAAACAGAAAAATCAAGTATCAACTAAATTTTCATTGTCATTACACCACTGTGTAGCTCAAGTCAATTGTTCAAAAAAAAAGATACGACGTCAAAAGAAAGCTGGAAACAGTGTTAGAAAGAACAAATTGTGGAAAAAGCACTTGTACACCCTGCCAATTTCTCTTCAATGGCTCTAAAATGAGGGTCCTAAGTCTCATGACTTGTGGGGATGGTGGGATCCTTCCATTATCTAGTCCCGTCTTCTTTCACTACCCTAAAGGCCCGTTTGGTAGTCGTTAATAAATTGCGGTAATGGGAATGAATTTTAAGTGTAATGTTATTAGGGAAGCACCCTTAAAATCTCCATGGGGAGGCATTTTTTCTCTATGGGCAAGCAATCTCACCCCTAAACTTGTGTTTTTGTCTCCAAGGGGAAGCAATTTTCATTACCACTCATTACCACCTACAAGGTGGTATTGGATGGGAATGAAAATTCAAGAAGAAAAGTACACTTTAGGATAAATTTGTTTGAGTTAAGAGTTTAAAATTCTAAACTCCTAAAAAATTTAGACATGAAATGTACATTTAGAAACAAATTTCTCATTTTTTCCTTTTTCTTGGGTTAATAAATTATATATTCAATTTTCAATAAAATCAGTTGGAAAACTAGGAATAAATCAGGTTGGTTCAATTCTCCAAAACCTGAACAAAATCACATCAAAGACATTAAAGGGTGCAACACCTAGCTTACATATTGAAACCAACAACATCCAAAAATGATCAGGTGCAACAAGGATGCACTTAGAAGTTAGGAAGGTTTACCCTTGCACCTCATCATATGCTTAAGAAGAACACCCTATTTCAGAGCAGATAGCAACTATTCATAGTCATATACTTAAGTAGAACACCCGATTCAGTATCAGTAACAAAATCTTACTTCCTCCTTTCTGCCTATCGCTATCAGACGGATGTAATGAACCAACTTAGATCAACAAAGACAAGCAAGTAAAGATGAGAACTTCAGAAAAGTAAAGAGAGAATAGATAGTTATATTGCTGAAAACTAGAAGATATTTCCACAGCTTTCGAGGAGCTGGGTTCCTCCCAAGGTAATACAAACACTCAATATATTTCTGGATGCTTCTCTTCTACTGCTACTGTTCATATTTAAAGGCAAAATCCCTAGCTAGCAGTCTACAGCCAACGGCCTTATTTTCAGCAAGAAGACAAAATACTAATAAGACAAAATAGCCAATCATTCCCAATCATTGACAGCTCATTAAAAATGATTACTGAATTTCTTGAGATGCCCTTTTGTTCCTCTGGCGCCTTGTGTATGTGAATTTCAGTGGTGGCCTAGGTGAATTCATGACATTACCCGCCGCCCACAGTTTCACCTTGTCCTCAAGGTGAAAGGTAGGGAACCTCATCTGTAGTGAAAGAAGGTCCTCCCATGTAGCTTCATTAGCAGGCAAAGCTTGCCACTTGATGAGCACTTCTTCCTGACCTGTTGTAGCTTTTCTCATATCCAGCAAGGCCTCAGGTTCCACAAGCAACTCCAGATCAGGGGAGAGTTGGCCAGGGAGGTCAGTGGGAGCGAAGGATGAACCCACTGTTGGTTTCAGTTGTGAAACGTGGAAGACCGGGTGGATTTTGCTGGTGGGGGGAAGGTCCAGCTTATACGCAACTTCCCCGATGCGATCAAGAACTTGGTACGGTCCATAAAAACGTGGTGCTAGTTTCTCAAAGGGCCTCTTTGCGAGAGATTTTTGCCGGTATGGTTGCAACTTTAAGTACACAAAATCCCCCTATTTCAAACTGTAATTCACGACGTTTCTTATCAGCCCAATACTTCATCTTCTGCTGTGCTCTGATGAGATTGACCCTTAAGTCATCCAATATCGCATCACGTTCCTGTAGGTGAGTGTCCAGTGAGTCGACAGCTGTCTGCCCATGACTGACCCTGATTAGAGGGGGTGCATCCCGCCCATAGAGAGCCTTGAAGGGGGTCATTTGGGTGGACAAGTGCGGGGATGTATTGTACCAAAATTCCGCCCATTGCAGCCAGGAGGCCCACTGTTTAGGTTGCCCATTCACAAAGCAGCGTAGGTAAGTTTCCAGGGCTTTGTTGACGTTTTCAGATTGCCCATCCGTCTGTGGGTGGTATGCAGTGCTACGTTTGAGAGTAGTTCCTTGGAGGCGAAATAATTCGCGCCAAAAAATACTCATGAAAATTTTATCACGATCAGAGATGATAGAGGCTGGGAAACCATGTAGGCGCACTACTTCCTTCACAAAGAGGGCTGCTACTGTGGCAGCAGTGAATGGGTGCTTTAATCCAAGAAAGTGTGCAAATTTGGTAAATCGATCTACCACAACGAGAATGGTGTCTACCCCGTGGGACCGTGGTAATCCCTCGATGAAGTCCATGGTGATGTCTTCCCAAACTTGAGTGGGAATAGGAAGGGGTTGGAGTAATCCTGCTGGGCTCTGAGTTGCAGCTTTGTTTTGCTGACAAATTCCACAATTACGCACATAGTTAGTTACTGATTTACGCATTCCAACCCAGTACCACTCCGCTGCCAGACGAAGGTAAGTCTTAAGATCCCCTGAATGCCCGCCACTGGGCCCATCATGATAAACCTTCAACAAGTCTGTTATGATTGAGGAGTTTGGTGGAAGAACAATTCTGCCCTTGTACCATACTAGCCCTTTTTCAAATGAGAACCCCGGCATGGGATGCCCTCCTTCAATGTCACGAACTAGCTGTATGATGTAGGGGTCTTGTATTAGCTGTGTCTGGATGGATTTCAAGTCTGGCCCACCAGAAGAGATCAAGGTTTGGAGTTGAACCTTGGGTGGGGGTTGCCGTGACAAGGCATCTGCAACCCTATTTGCCGTGCCCGGTTTGTATTGGATTTCAAAGTCAAAACCCATCAGTTTACTGACCCAATTCTGGTATTCGGCCCCAATTTCCCGCTGCTCCATGAGATACTTCAAACTCCTCTGATCGGACCTTACGATGAACTTGCGGCCCAAAAGGTAGTGGCGCCATTTCTGAATAGCTAACACTATAGCCATGAGTTCCTTTTCATAAATGGATTTAAGCCTTCCCCGTGGACCTAGAGTGTGACTGTAGTAAGCTATGGGCCTCTGGTTCTGCATGAGGACTGCCCCAAGCCCAAACCCCGATGCATCAGCCTCTACGATGAAAGCTTCACTGAAATTGGGCATAGCAAGGACGGGGGCTGCCACCATGGCCTTCTTCAAATGCTCAAAGGCTTGGGTAGCTGCTGTGCTCCAAGCAAAACTATCCTTCCTCAGCTGGTCCGTTAAGGGGGTGGCTATTTTGGCGTAGTTTGCCACAAACTTTCGGTAATAACCCGTGAGGCCTAAGAAACCCCGCAACTCCCTGATGTTTTGTGGCTGTGGCCACTCTACCATGGCCCGTATTTTCTCTTGGTCTGCAGCAACCCCCTGCTTGGAGATAACATGGCCAAGGTATGCAACTTGAGATCTCCCAAACTCGCACTTGGAGTAGTTGGCATACAATTGGTGTTCAGCCAATGTTTGCAGAACTTGTTCAAGATGGTGGACATGTGATTGCTCATTTGGGCTATATACAAGAATATCATCGAAAAATACCAACACAAACTTGCGAAGGAAAGGGCGGAAAACTTCATTCATGAGTGATTGAAAGGTTGCCGGGGCATTAGTGAGCCCGAACGGCATAACCAAGAACTCATAATGACCCTCGTGGGTGCGAAAGGCTGTTTTGGGCACGTCTTCGGGTCGCACCCGAATTTGGTGATAACCGGACTTAAGGTCCAATTTTGAGAAAATTGTTGACCCATGCAATTCGTCCAACAACTCATCAATTACGGGAATCGGGTACTTGTCCGGAATCGTTTCCTTATTAAGGGAACGGTAATCCACACAAAAACGCCACGATCCATCCTTTTTCTTCACAAGGAGGACGGGGCTAGAAAATGGGCTGGTGGATGGTTGTATGATGCCGGCGGTGAGCATATCTTTTACTAATTTCTCGATCTCATCCTTTTGCACTTGTGGGTAGCGATAGGGCCGAACACTAACCGGGTTGATGCCCTCCTTCAAGAGGATTTGATGCTCTTTCTCCCTTACTGGTGGAAGTCCCGTTGGCATTTCAAACACCCCTCTGTACTGCTCAATCACCGCACCAAATCTAGGGTGGGGTGGGGTCTCCTGTTCTCCAGTTGATGTTTTTATGTTTCCCAAATAATTCATCTCCACTAAAATCCCCTGCCCTTCCGATCTTAAGGCTCGTAGCATGGCTTTTAAGGAGATTTGGGTCCGACCCAGGGAAGAGTCTCCCTGTAAGCTTACTGTTTCCTTCCCCACCTTGAATGTCATCATTTGGGATCTCCAATTAGTGGTGACCATTCCCAGTTTTTCTAACCATTGAACTCCAAGAATTACATCTGAATTTCCCAACTCTAAAGGCAAAAAGTCCTCTACCACTATCAAGTCCTGCAGTTCCAACATGACTCCTTTACACTCACCCTTCCCCTGCACAGCAGCTCCTGTCCCCAAGGATACTCCAAAATCCAAACTTCCACTTACAGGAATTCCTAATTTTTCTACAATAGCAAGGGAAATAAAATTGTGGGTTGCCCCCGGATCCACCATGACAACCACCTCAGCTTCATTTATTTTTCCAAGCAACTTCATAGTTTTAGGGCTAGTAAAACCGATGACGGAATTTAAGGAAATTTCTACTGGGTTTACCTGTGGTGAAGGTGGGGGATCTGGCTCGGAGAGTTCCTCGGTGGCTGGTGTGGCGAATTCCTCGTCCTCTGTGATAAGCACGCTCAACTCACGCCTTTGACATTTGTGCCCTTGTGACCACTTGTCGTCACATTTAAAGCAGAGGCCATTTTCTCGCCGGAATTGAAGCTCCTGGTCAGTTAGTCGGCGCACAGTTGCCGGTGATCGGAAGTGGGTGGAAGTACCTGGGGTTTTTGGTGGGGTGTATTTCGTGTAAGTGGTGGTCAGGGGGTTGGTGTTTGTTTTCGGGTAAGTGGTGGTATTGGTTTTGGAAAGGTTCTGGTTTGAAGAGCTGAGGGAGCTGGACTGGGCCTTTGAGTTAGATGGCCCAAAACTGAGTTTTGCTAAAGCATTGCTGAATCTAAGCTTATCTTCTGCCTTTAAAGCCAAGTCCATGGCTTGATCTAAGTTTTGGGGGCCCAACAGCCTTACTTCTGCCTTTATTTCCCCTCTTAGCCCGTTAATGAACTGGCCCATTGCAATTGGCTCAGGTACGTTATCCAGAGGGGCTGCATACTCAATGAACTTCCTCTTAAACTCCGCCACAGACCCTCCCCCTTGCTCTAAAGCAAGCCACTGTTCATGGAGGGATCCCCTGTGCGTGGATCTGAACTGCCGGAGGACAAGAGTTTTGAGTTCATCCCACCGCGAAATGGGTCGCCGGCGGTTCTCCCATTGATACCACGCCAATGCATCGTCCTCCATTGCCACCACTGCAGCCTCCAATTTCTCCTCCTCTTTCAATCTGTAAAAATCATAGTACCTCTCCGCTCTAAGTATCCAGCCGTCGGGATTCGACCCATCAAAGAGGGGCATGTCCAATTTACGAAATTTCCAGTTGCTGCCACTTTGGAATCCGCTGGAGTTGAACTGGGTCTCATGGAAGAGGCGATTTTCTCGGTTTTCACGAGGAAACAGACTTCCCAACCCATTCGATATTTCTCTCTCCGCCATGTCCTCCTTCCCCATTGAGGCCACGGTGGTGCGAATCTCTTCACGGAATTTCCGCTGCTCCTCGACCAGGGTGGACGCAAGAAGGGCGATGTCTTCCCGGAGAGATTTGAGAGAGCTTTCACCACTGACCTTAATCTTATCAGCCAGGTCATTTTGTAGTGCTTCTCGAACCCCAGCAAGCTCCTGTTGCAAGGTTTCTTTTATCCCAGCGATTTCTTGCTCCATCCCATCCATTCTCTGGCTGACCGAGGTTGGAGCCATGGTTCCCAGAATGGCAGCTCTGATACCAAGTTGTAATGAACCAACTTAGATCAACAAAGACAAGCAAGTAAAGATGAGAACTTCAGAAAAGTAAAGAGAGAATAGATAGTTATATTGCTGAAAACTAGAAGATATTTCCACAGCTTTCGAGGAGCTGGGTTCCTCCCAAGGTAATACAAACACTCAATATATTTCTGGATGCTTCTCTTCTACTGCTACTGTTCATATTTAAAGGCAAAATCCCTAGCTAGCAGTCTACAGCCAACGGCCTTATTTTCAGCAAGAAGACAAAATACTAATAAGACAAAATAGCCAATCATTCCCAATCATTGACAGCTCATTAAAAATGATTACTGAATTTCTTGAGATGCCCTTTTGTTCCTCTGGCGCCTTGTGTATGTGAATTTCAGTGGTGGCCTAGGTGAATTCATGACAACGGACAAAACACTATCTTTAATAAGTGCAAGACAGCAGCAACTCAATATACAGAACTATACAATATATGTACTAATGCTAATCCCCTTAGCTTTTCCTCTTCAGCACCAGTTTGGTTACGAAAAGCTCTTTGCTTAGTCTCCACTAGATAGCGACTCAATTTAACAGATTTAAATTTTTTCACAAAGCCATTGCAACTCGATTGACAAAAATCTGTCCATCTCACTGATCTCTGCCGGTTGCCGCATTCAAGTGAGCATTTGGAAAGAGGATGCTCAGATAATCCACAAAACCAGATAATCCACAGACCACAAGTCAGGTCAGATAGGACTACAGAGTTCTTCAACATTACTAATTTACTTTAGTGCTCAGTCTCCACAAAATTAAATCATATACTTTCTGACTTTAAATACTTTACTTCTTTTGGATAAAGTACTTCAAAGTTTAAATAATTTTTCGAAATGAATGACGCGAACTAGGCATCGAAGCCATTGTTGTGCTTGTGTAGTCTGCAATGTGGCAAGCTTACCCGTAAGCTATCTTTCTCCTCAATTTTTGACTGTAACTAACAACTTTATTTTGACCATAACAACCACCAGTTTATTTTCTGTAGATGTATACAAAAGCGTTAACTGTAATTTTATTTTCTCAGTCCCAATTTCTTTTATTTTAAAGGTTGCGGGTGGGCTGAGGAACAGCTGAGTGCTTTATGAAATGTCCCTAAAGGTGCTACTGCACTAGACCTTGGATGAAAAAGGAAAAGAAAGTTGTTTATAACCTAGGCACGCCCAAACTGGAGGGATTGATTTTCATTCATTTTCTCAGCACCTTTCATCTCTATGCTTCACAAATCTCAACATATACTAGAAAGATCTTCAGAAGTAATGGTTCAATTAACATGTCGAACGCAAAAGAGAAGGTTTAGTGAGATACTACTTGGTGAATTTTTCGTTTCCCTTTCTCAAGTGTACAATGCGACTACATCAATAACAGTAGAAACATGAGAGATTACTACTATGACAACTTACAGAGACAAATCTCTGGAAGATAAGCACCTACCTTTGCCTCTACAATAACCAATGGTCTGGTTTCTATTTTAACACGGCCCACAACTGCAGTTCTTTGCTGTCCATTATGGTCAACCACAAGCACCTCTTTCCCTGCTTTTAGCTCGGACAGGTAGCAAGTCTTTCCACCAGGGACAGCAACATATGAATGTACAGGTCCCTGAAAACTTACAGGCACAATAAAGTAAGTTTGACATACCATATCGAATACAGCTGGCAAACGGTTTTCTCAGACAATATACAGTTCGGGTTATTCCACGTGGTTGCACTGTGTGTAAGGAAGTTTAATGAGTTAAAATCACATAAACTATTTTGTGTTGCAAGGTAATATTTGCATGAATTTTGGTGGAAATGGACTTTCAGTCAATGATGCACAACAATTCAGATATTCTTCATCATCGTAAGAGATTATTCAAGGAGGAATTGAGCTTTAAACACCTCATTAACACCTGGGCCAATCTGATGACAGAACCAGTTCATTAAGGACTGAATAAGTTCCAGAAAATGATCGGATTTGAACATCATTGCAGGACCAGCAAATGATCATCATTATCGGGAAGCCATACCTCCCTAGTACTTTGAAATGCTAAATTATATTTGGTTTTGGTCATACAAAATTATCAGCTTTAGTTTGAATGAAATGCAAGCTAGAAGGCAAACTCCATCAGGTTATTCTGAAAATTTCAGAAAACATGCTCTGCTCTAAAGAGCAATATCTTCTAGCACAAAATTCCAAATAAGAGTGGTTTCTGCGTTCAAGTTAAAGATTAACTTTAGCTTTACATTTTATCAAGTCTCGTCTAAAAAAGATCTCTAAATAGAAATTTTTTAAGTCATAGTCAAGGCTACCTTTCTGTTCATTGGACAAAATTGTGAAATTTCATAGCTAGAAGAGGTATATTAGTCTATTGGCCAATGGCAACTTTCATTGATGTGGCATATGACTTGTTGGGTATGATAAGGATGATTATCGTCATATAAGTGTTCAATAGTAGCGTATTGCTTGGCTTAAGAACCCTTTTGTGCATTTTTTAGGTATATATATCATAGGATGTGTACGGCTTCTTCCACCAAGTAAATCTTGTAATCCACTGAAGTCCTAATCAAAGTAGATGTGTCAATCCTAGTTAATTAGGTCCATATCCTTTGTTAATTCAATGCCACAAGGTCTTACAGTTAGCTAATTAGCCTTAAGTTCTATTGAAACCCTTCAATCATAGTAAGCTTACTCATCGTCTGTTTTTCTTATAGTCGCAGCATAGGGTTTAGGTTCGAAGTGCATCACCACTTAACAGTCTGTTTGACAAATGGTATTATATGGCAGTAATGTCAATGAATCATATTCAATTTGCACGGAAAATCCCCTACTTGTTGCCATGATAACGGAATCTCATCCTGAAACATGTGATTTTGTCTGCAAATTTTCACTCCCACTCAATTCCACATCTAAAGTGGTAAAGTTGATAATGCAAACTTATGATGATATAATCAGGTTTAGGGATGGATTCTCGGTACCATGGATATTGCCATGAATAGTTTCTTCAGAAACTACACTAAGATTCATTACCATTACGGCAATATATTACCGCACCAAACAGGCTGTTAAGGTATTAACATCATTAGACATTTAGGGTGCGTTCTCTTCACCTTAATAAATTAAGTTTCAGGTCCAATCAGTTCAGTTCAGTTCAGATAAGTTTCAATCAGGTCCAATCAGGGCAATAAGTTCAAATCATGTCCAATAAGTTCCAATCAGGTGCAATAAGTTCCAATCAGGTGCAATAAGTTCCAATCAGGTCTAATCAGGTCTAATAAGTTCCAATAAGGTCCAAATAGTCAATGATCAATAAATTTGAATTAGAATATTAATTAAAGTACCATTATGATTATTATATAGTATTATATTTGTAATGTCTATTATTTTATTATTCATATTACGATTAACTGATATGTTATTATTAAAAAATTTAATTAAAGTACCGCTATGATTATATAGTATTATATTTGCATTATTATCTATTATTTTATTACTCATATTACTATTGGCTGATTATGTTATTATTAAAAAATATTATAATCATAGTCAAATAAGGTTAACAATAATAATCTTCATAATTATAATATTTTGCAATTCGTCTTTAAATAACTAGATATAACATGTTTTCGTTACTAATAACAATGAAAGATATAAATGTTATTAATTGATTTCCTACTAGTGCTTTATGAAATCAAAGCAACACTATTAGATATATTAGTGGTGAAAGTTGTGTATAGGCAAGCATATAAATAGTACTTTTTTTGTTAAAATGTTAATCATAAGAGATAACTAATAATTACTATTTTTTTAAAGGATAAATTTTAATGATTATTATGTTATAATAAATTTTGAGGGATAGTATTTATGTTAGGGGTAATATTTATGTTATTACTCATCAAATATTTTGTTAAATAAGGTCAAATAAGTTCCAATCAGGTTCAATAAGGTCTAATAAGTTCCAATCAGGTCAATAAGTTTCAATCAGGTCCAATAAGTTCCAATCAGGTTCAATCAGGTCTAATAAGTTGAATCAGGTCCAATCAGGTCCAATAAGTTCAGTTCAGTTCAAGTCCAATAAGATAAGTTCAGTTCAGTTCAGGGTTATTCAGGTGAAGAGAACGCACCCTTAGTTTGATTCATTAAGGTCACATTTGGGTCTATTAGCCACTTTAATGATGAGTGAGATTTATCTCATTCATGAGGTAGTTTTAGGACCTATTTTGTTTGTTTTGCCTTCTTTTTAAAGTTTATTTTCTTCGTTTTGCTTTTTCCTCTTGTTCGCTCGTTCTCTCTAGTCTCTCCTAGTTCAATATGGGGTTTATATTTATACTAGTCTTACTACAAAATATATTTTCTTTGTTTGATTTTTTAGGAAGCTAATGAGTCAGTTTTATGACTTTATCTCACTCTTAACTCTTAAGTCTTGAGATAGTTTTAAGGCCATTGTTTTGCCTCTCTTTTTAGGATCTTTTTCTTGAATTTTGCCTCTTGTGTTGTTTTCTTCTCTTTTAATTTTTTTTTGTTCTACTTAACAATTTTCTCCTCGACGTCGGAAGGGGGTTCCGGAAAAACCCCCGGGTAGTTTTTCAGTGTGCTTTGCAGGTAACCGGCGTCAAGACCCATAAGAGCTTTAGTATCCTCCCAGCATCCAGTTGTCATCCCCTTCATCATTACTTAAAGTTTCTTATTCAAAACCAGTTTGGCGCCGTTTATAGGGAAACAACAATCTCAAGCCACAACCGAGAGCTGAAATGGCACCGATCCGCCAAAACCGTAAAGCTCCTTGGCCAAAACCTAATCCACCTTCTCATCGCACACCTACCGTCGAGACACTCAACCCTCGTGAAGATGAGAGCCCCACGCCTCAGCCACAGCATGGGCCTCAGCCTCAGCCGGACCCCCTCATCCACAACCACCTTTGCCTGCTGAACTCTAGAGGATAGCGGACCAGCCGAACCAAAACATTAAACGGAACCTAAGGGCCATGTTAGCCACTCTTCAAAATGGGGGACACCCCCAACTCCAGCCTCAGCCTGAGATGGAGGCGAAGGAAGGAGCCTCTCGGATGCAAAGATCAAATGCCGCTGAACCTCCTAGCCCTCAGCTCGGAGGCACGAACAACCGAGAGAGCAAAGACCCCCTCAGTCAGCTCAGAAACCCCCTCAGCCCATAGACCGCCTCGGTCACAACGTGGGCAGAGGGACGCCCGTCAGACAATCGAAGAGAACCGACTCCGTAAGGGGCAGATGGATGCCCGAGAAATCCTAAATAGGAAGGAAGCTTCAAGGGTGGCCCCATCAAGACGCGAGCGTGAACTTGGTCAGCCCCACTCTCCCCGCTAAGAGCGAGAAAGATCCCCTCCTCACTCGCCTAGGCGCCGGGAGGATGAAAGGGACTCGGCCTCCTCTCAACCACACAAACGTGGGGGGACCCCAGATGGTTAATAAAGGTGTCTTGAACTTCATGACCCCCTTTAGCAAAGAAATCATGGACACCCCTAACCCAGGTAAAATAAAAGTGCCTCTCATCGAGCAATATGCGGGTTCAACGCTGACCACATGGCCTCATACAAAGCACAAATGAGTGTGCAAACGAGTTGCGAGGCGGGTATGGTATCGCTACTTCCCAACCACACTTAAAGGGCTGGCGCTTAGCTGGTTCTCCGAGTTACCTCCCGGAATTATCACTAACTTCTCAGTGGTAGAGGCATTCTTCCTTCAACACTTCATTGCGGGCAGGAGGCACAAGGAGACTAGCATCCATTTGATGTCGATCAGGCAAGAGAACAATGAGAGTCTAAGTGACTATATCAAGAGGTTCAACGGAGAGTCACTGAGGGTGTCAGACTTCCAAGATGGGGTAGCATTCACCGCACTCATGTCCGGGCTCTTGCCGGGCAAGTTCTGTTGGTCCCTGACGGAAAACGAAGTCACTTATTTCACAATTTCCATGACCCGGTCGCAAAAGTTTATACAGGCCTCGGACATTTGTAAGCCGAGCAATGACAACTCGAGGAAGAGGAAGGATGCCAAGGGTCTTGCAGATCACCGCAACGGCTGAGATCACACCAAGGCTCCTCGATCCAATCCTCAGCCTAACCGGCCTTTTATTAGTTGGGAGGATTCTCGATTTAACAAAAACCAAAGGGAGATTTACTTGGATCTTAAAGAGAAGTCAGTGTTGCCAGGGCCACCCCCCATTAAGACATCCAACACTCGACGGGACAAGCGGATATGGCGCGAGTACCACAAGGAGTGCGGTTACACCACCCGCGATTGCAGAGAACTGAAGAAAGCCTTGGATAATCTAGCCGATCAAGGGAAGCTCAATAGGTATCTCAAGAGCCCCAATGACAAAGGCAAAAGAAAAGAAGATCGAGCTGACATCGAGGACACTGAAGGGTACGTCGGTGTTATATCGGGTGGATTCGCTTCAGGAGGCCTAACCGACCACTCCCGTAAGTCTCACCTCGAAGAACTGAATCAAGTGTCAAAAGTTGAAGGCACTCGGGCAAGCTGCCCCATGATGACCTTCGGAGAAGCTACTCGGCCTATTCAGACACCCCATGATTACCCCTTGGTGATTGAGATGAAGATCGCCAACTCAAGTGTTAAGAGGATCTTAATTGATAGCGGGTCCTTAGCAGACATCATCACCCTGGATTGCCTCAAAAAACTCAAGTATCAAGAGAATGATACAACTCCTATCCTTCAGCCACTCATAGGCTTCGGGGGCAACTCAGTACATCCCGTTGGCACTATCAAGCGCCCAATGCGACCCGGTGAAAAGGGCAAAGGAAGAAGCCTACCAGTTAACTTCTTGGTGGTGAACATCCCATTGCCATACAACACAATCGTGGGTCGTCCTACGTTGAACAAAGTCAAAGCAGCCATCTCGGTATATCAACTCTTGATGCAATATGAGACAGATGAGGGGGAAGTCGGCAAAATCCATGGGGACCAGCAAGCAGCAAGAGAATGCTATGTCAATAGCTTGAAAAGTAGCACCACCTCATCCAAAGAAGTAACACCACCCAAGAAAAGAAAGAGGAACGAAGATGAGGCACCCCTGGACTGCCTCAGCATCTACATTTCGGAGAACCCGAAATGGTACGACCGCCCTCAACCAGTTGAGGAAGATGAGGAGGTCACCCATGATGAAGAACTTGGCCAACGAGTAAGGGTAGGCCGAACAATAGATCAAGCACTGAGGGAGGAAATCATCATGGTCTTCAGGGAGTATAAGGACGTTTTCGCCTATGAGGCAACAGACATGCCTAAGCTAGACCCTAATTTCATGTGCCATGAACTCAACATCAAAGAGGGATACCGTCCGGTTAAGCAAAAGTTGAGGCACCAAGGCCCGGAAAGAAACGCGACCGCAGCAGCAGAAGTAAAGAAGCTCTTAGAAGCGGGATTCATTGAAGAGTGTCAATACACGGAATGGTTGGCCAACGTTGTGCTTGTCAAGAAGTTTAGCGGAGCATGGCGGATGTGAATGGATTTTACTGACTTAAACAAAGCATGTCCAAAGGACAACCATCCCCTACCTAAGATAGACAGATTGGTGGACTCAACCTAGGTAGCACCGATACGGATAAGGGGACGGAAAACGGCAAAATTAAAATTTCCAAAAACGGGTACGGCTTGGATTCGGTAAAATAATATTTTTAATGAATAATATTACCTTAAATTTTTAATAGATATATTATCCATTTTATTTTTGGACAAAAATATTAAACGATATACATGTAATAATAATAAAGAGGAGCATAAGACTATATAACGTTCGTTTAGGTAAAGATTTAGAGAACAATGGAAAAGTCATTAAAAAACAGTATTGTACAAAAATCTTACACGACACTACATCAACTTTTTCTAAAGATGGTGTACACTTGTACTCCACTGTCCTCTTTCACGTGCTTTATTCTCTACTGCCTAGTGCCTATCTGCATTCTAGACTTAAATTATTCCTTAAGAAGAATCACGAAATGAGAAACAAAGATCGAAGAGGAGCAACTGGAAGATTGGAAGGAGGAGCGACGAAGATTGAAGAGGACCGATGAAGTTACTTCGAACTTCGAAGCATGAACCGCAAAAGAGGGTGTCGGAGAGATTGGTGGCTGCCGGCGACGGTGGTCCAGGTGCCGACCACTTGAGAGAGAGACAAAGGGGTGCGCTTCGAAGTAGTTGAGCTCATACATTTTCAAAATTTCCAAGAAAATCCTAGATCTGATTCTTCCCCCTTTTTATTTCATTAAGAGTAGCTGGGTACGTCTCTCTCACTTTGAATTCGTCCCCACCACGTACCCAGATTCAGCCCATCCGTACCCAAACCAAACCCACGTACCCACCCAACCCGATTTGTTTTAAGGACGAATACTGGTCGTACCCGCCCTGTACCCGTCCCCGATACGGGATTCGGTGTCCGGGTAAGATACCCGTGCTTCATAGGAATCAACAGCAGGGCATGCGCTTCTAAGTTTCATGGACGCCAATGCGGGGTACCATCAAATACCCATGGCTGAGAAGGATAGGCCGCACACTGCCTTCATTACAAGCCAAGGGGTCTACTGCTACAAGATGATGCCCTTCGGGCTAAAAAAAATGCAGGACCCACCTATCAACGCACATTGAGCAAGATCTTCCAAGGCCAACTAGGCCGAAACATTAAAGTGTATGTTGACGATATGATCGTCAAAAGCAAGCAAGCAACAGATCATGCAACTGACTTAAGGGAAACCCTGTCTACCCTCTATCGATATCGGATGATGCTTAACCCCCAAAAGGCGTGTTTTCGGAGTGAAAGCAGGGAAATGCCTTGGCTTCTTGGTCGACGAAAGAGGAATTGAAGCCAACCCAGAGAAAGTGCAAGCGGTGTTGGACATGAGGTCCCCTAAGAACGTCCGAGAGGTCCAACGCCTCACCGGTTGTCTAGCGGCCCTCAGACGCTTCTTATCCCGGTCAGCCAACAAGAGCTTTACCTTCTTATCCCGGTCAGCGAAAAGAATTTGATTGGTACGAAGAAGCAGAAAAAGCGTTTCAGTGACTCAAGCAACACCCATCCACTCTTCCTAAGCTCATCTTTCCTCAATCAGGATTAATATTGTTTGTCTATCTGGCGGTATCCGAATACGCACTAAGTGCCGTACTTGTAGCTGATCGAAAAGATGGCCAACATCCGATGTACTTCGTCAGCCATGCTTTTCGAGGGGCAGAAAGCAAGTATAACCAGATTGAAAAGACAATTTATGCATTAGTTATGGCAAGTCGGAAGCTGAAGCCTTACTTTCAAGCACACCCTATCAAGGTCCTAACCGGACAACCTCTTCGAAAGGTTATTGAAAATCGCAATCGCTCCAGCCGCATGACGGATTGGGCGGACCAACTAGCCGACTTCGGCCTTGAGTATGAACCTCGTAGGCAATTAAGGCCCAAGCCCTTGCAGACTTCATCTCATAATGCACTTCCGGACCGATTGCGGATAATGGGTCAGCAACCTCGGGGCGTCAAGTTGACGGCTCCTCAACCAAAACAAGGAGAGGAGCACGGCTAGTCATAATACCCTATGTCGGTGACAAGTTGGAGTATGCCATTAAGTTAAACTTTTTAGTTTCCAACAGTGAAGCTGAGTACGAGGCACTGATTCTAGGGCTACAAATATGCATCGCCTCAGGAGCCAAGTCTGTCGGAGCCAGGTCCGATTCACAGCTGATAGTCGGTCAAGTATCGGGAGAATTTAAGGCTAAGGAGGATAACATGAGGATGTATAGATCTAAAACCAAAGAGGTGGTCAATAACCTACAAGAATTTCATATCTTACATGTACCTTGGTCAGAAAATCAGCAGGCTGACGCCATCGCTCGAATGGCGAGCTCAACTGACGGGCTCAGTCAAGGACCATCATGTGGAAAGTCATCCACTAGCCAAGCATCAACGCCAAACAAACTCTCGTCTTAGACAGAACTTCTACATAGATGGAAAAGATGATTAAGTACTTAGAGATGAAGAGCTTCCCTCGGACAGCAAGGAAGCTGAGAAGGTTCAGGCAAGGGCAAAGTGGTTCACCTGGCATCTTGTACAAGAAATCCTACACTCATCCCTTGCTAAAGTGTGTCACCCCCGAGGATGGAGACTACATATTAAGGGAGATACATGAGGGGGCATGTGGAAGTCATCAATGAAGTAGAATCATCGCCGCCAAGGCACTCCGAGCGGGATACTAATGGCCGACGTTGAAAGAAGATGCAATGGAGTTGGTTCGGAAATGCCCTAAGTGCCAGTTGTTCTCAAATCTCCCTCGCACACCAGCAAACCCCCTTATCTCCATACAAGCTGTGTTGCCCATTGATAAAAGGGGCATGGACCTACTTGACCCATTCTCTCCGGCACGAACGACTGTTAAGGAAGCCACAGGCTACTCTCCTTTTCAGCTCGTCTACGGGTGCGAGGTTGTCCTCCCCGTGGAAGTTGGCATACCCTCTCCCCGTATGACGTTTTATGACTATGCCGAAAATGAGAATGAGAAACCAATCAACCTTGACCTTCTAGAGACTAAGGGTAACGCTCTCCTCCGATCCATCCAATACAAGCACAGGGTCACTCGGTACTTCAACCGAAAAGTGAAGCACATGCCTATACAGTTGGGAGATTGGGTTGTTCGAAAAATAGAAGCAATGGGAAACTCGCACCTGCAAGGCAAGCTCAGCCTCAACTGGAAAGGACCCTATAATGTCACTCACGTGATCAAACCAGGGACTCATCGGCTCGAATCACCTGAAGGAGTCCTACTTGCTCGACCGTGGAATGCGGATAATCTGAAGAAGTATTTTGTTTAAGTATTGTTATTTAAGGGCATCAATGTCCATGGGACAGGCTTTTAGCCTCGGTGCAATTTTTGTAAAATGCATTAATAGTAATGAATGAAAATAGGCCAAGCATATGCTTCAGCGCACTTCCTAAATCTGTCAAAAACATATGTTGCACCTTGTCATCCAAAATAGTGTGAGCCAGCGGAAATCGAAAAAGCACAATACTCAACAAAACAAGATCAATGAAAGATAAAACTTCTCATTATTAGCACACGACACTACAACATAAGGGAGGTGTAGCCTTGAAACAGAAGACCACCTCTTTGGAGATTACAATGCAAGGGAGGCGAACAAACAAAAGACTACCTCTTTGAAGAAAAATACAAACTAAGTCCATACAAACGCACTAACGAGAAGAGCTGCTGAAGTCCCTACCCTCCTCCTCATCATACCTAGCAGCCTCATAGCTCTCGTAGAAGTGTTGGGTGCTAGACTCAGCCTGCTGGTGGATACTAGCTGATTGCGTAGTGAAGCCATCTCGGCTTCATAGAGGGACTGGTAGGTCTGAGTCGAAGCCTCCCAATCAAAGGTTGGGCAGTCCTGACTCACGGCCTTCCTCATCCTATCCAGCGCATCAACCTCGCCAGCATGGTAGAATCTCTCACCCACCTCGGCGTTGTACGCCACACACTCCGACTCCTGCCAAGCCTGAAACCATTCTTTAGCACACCTGTCAGCCTTGAGCCGGGCCTCGTACAGCTTCGTCGTAAGACGATCCACCCTCCGCAAGGCATCATCACGCTCCTTCGTCACACGGTCGATCTGGCCACTGACCACATTTGACTTCTCATTGAAGTCAGCTTGATCATTAGCGATGACCCTCATTGCCCTCGTCAGTTTCGACTCAGATTTGTGAAGCCTTGTCTCCAAGTCCTTCACAATTCCCTAATGATGCTCAGCCGCAATCTCCAGATCGGACACCCTAGCAGATAACTTCTCATTCTCCTCAGTCAAAGTAATACGGCGGCGCGCCAGAGTAGTCATCCGAATGGACATCTACATTCTACAAAGATAGGAAAAGAAATTAGAAAGACATACAGGGCAATAAAACACGAAAAATGACCACAACACTTACGTCCATCCAAGAATGGTGAAGCTCATCCACCTCGTCCTCACCAATGGAGTCCAGATACTCCTCGTCCTTCGCGAGAGGATAGCTCCTACTGAGCTTCCTCAACCGCCGACCGTTATCGTCCTTCGTCATTCTAGTGAAAGGGATGTCGGCCCCAACTATAGGCCCGCACACCCTCTTCGGCAGCGGCGAAGGAGAACAAGGAGTGTAGCTGGGCGTTTGAGAAAGCCCATACTCACCTCCGTCAAAGTTGGCATCGATCCCCGGAAAGATGGCCCCCTACTCGATGAAGGCCTCCTCTCGATGCTCGAACGCGGCCTCTCTAAGGCAATGCCGGTCTCGGGCGCTCCGATTGATTAGTGGAGCGCTCCTTGCGCCTTGGCTTGGCAGGATCCTAAGGATATCAAAAGTTAACATAGAAGTGACAAAGAAACAAGAAGTAAGGCGGGACTTACCAAAGGTGGCGGGGGTACCCTCATCGCCTCCTCCTGTAGCTCCCTCCTGAGCCTCTGAGCCATGATGGCGTTCATGTCAATTCTCCTTGCCATCTTCTCGTCTAAACGTGATCGGGAAACGACTACACAAAAGCAACGCAACATCAGCATACATCAATAAAAACTAAGTATAAAAATACAATCCCCTCACGACCCATTACCACGAGGGTAAGCCGGGCTCACTCCAAAGGCCGATAGAAAATGTTCATCCGGAGCGTATTTTGGCTTGGGGAGCCAAATACCGAGGACAAAGACTTTTTCCCCGTCTAACACTTGGGGTGAGTCTGGAAGTAGCAGGCCGCCACCGCCTCATCCTCTGACATCTCTGGCACTCCCGAGTTCAAACAACTTTGTGGTCCCTCTCGAGACCACATGGTAGGCAAATCCCAATCACCGCCGTGGTAAACATAAACAAACTGACGTCGGAACTTCTTTTAAGCCGAAGGCATCTTCCGAACTACCTTGTACCCCGGTCGGCATTGAAAGCCCCACCAACCACCGCTGTTGTCTTTGGACTCGGGGATCTTTACTAGCTTAAACAAAGTTTAGGAGTGACTCCCAACGAGTGACAAATCATGACAAAACCCAGGATGGTAAACCATGAATTGGGCACCAATTGCGTAAACGTAAAGTGTACGCCATCATGAGTTCTCTTGATGAAAGAATGAAGAGGAAATCTTAAGCCAAAACCTAAGCACGCTCGGTACACCGCAACGCACCCAAGAGGAGTCGTCAACATTGTATTCGTGTTCCTCGGCCTATATACAGCATAAGGGTCACGAATGACCACCTCGCCCCTAAGGAGGACATGTCCCTCATCATCGCTTTCATCCAAGAAGGGTGCGGGTAGTAGTTGGCCGGCCCCCCGCCGTACACAAGTGGGGGGTACTCTACTTGGCCTAAATTCTCAACGGTATCACCATGGTCGGCCATAACTACACCATCATGAAGGAAATGATCCAAGTAACTATGTTGTGCGTACGAATAGGCCACGGATACCTCCCAGAGGCCCTACCTCAGCCTCTTCCACAAGGGACAAGCAAGTACAAGTGGATAGAGGCGCTTTTTCCCCCGAGTCACTCGCTGCAAGTCGAGGCAATGCATGAATATGCCGCGGGGGTCCTGCTTTGTACTTGTCGGCCTTAAATGCAATGGCCGAGGCGGTACAAGTAAATGACGTTGGCGCATAGTCGACGCGCTATGCGTAACTATCTTGCACGCAACGTACCCTCTCGCGTCGGATGCACGAGGAATTTAGGAACGCCACTTTTTGGCCGAGGTCGAGGGAGACTTACCCTACCCGTGGGAGGTATCCGTGGTCCATCCGTACGCACAACATAGTTACTTAGATCATTTTCTTCATGATGGTGTAGTTATGGCCGACCATGGTGATGCCGTTGAGAATTCAAGCCAAGTAGAGTACCCCCCACTTGTGCCTGGCGGGGGGCCGGCCAATTACTACCCACATCCTTCTTGGATGAAAGCGGTGATGAGGGACATGTCCTCCTTAGGGGCGAGGTGGTTCATTCGTGACCCTTATGCTCTGTATAGGCCGAGGAACACGAATACGATGTTGACGACTCCCCGTGGGTGCGTTGCGGTGTACAGAGCGTGCTTAGGTTTTGGTTTAAGATTTCCTCTTCATCCTTTCATCATCAGAGAACTCATGATAGCGTACAACTTTACGTTTACACAATTGGTGCCCAACTCATGGTTTACCATCCTGGGTTTTGTCATGATTTGTCACTCGTTGGGAGTCACTCCCACCCATCGCCTATGGCGAAACATGTTTAAGCTGGTAAAGATCCCCAAGTCCAATGACAACGGCGGTGGTTGGTGGGGCTTTCAATGCCGACCGGGGTACAAGGTAGTCCGGAAGATGCCTTCGGCTCAAAAGAAGTTCCGACGTCAGTTTGTTTACGTTTACTGCGACGGTGATTGGGATTTGCCTACCATGTGGTCTCGAGAGGGACCACAGAGTTGTTTGAACTCGGGAGTGCCAGAGATGTCAGAGGATGAGGCCGTGGCGGCCTGCTACTTTGAGACTCATCCCAAGATGGTAGACGGGAAAAAAGTCTTTGTCCCCGGTTTTTGGCTCCCGAAGCCAAAATACGCTCAGGATGAACATTTTCTATCGGCCTTTGGAGTGAGCCCGACTTACCCTCAAGGTAATGGGTTGAGGGGATTGTATTTTCATACTTTGTTTTTATTGATGTATGCTGATGTGCGTTGCTTTTGCTTTTGTGTAGTCGTTTCCCGATCACGTTTGGACGAGAAGATGGCCAGGAGAATTGACGTCTAATGCCATCATGGCTCAGGAGGGAGCTACAGGAGGAGGCGATGAGGGTACCCCCGCCACCTTTGGTAAGTCCCTTCCCATCTATTCTTCTGCTTCGATCTTACTCTGTAGGAATTTAGATGCCCACAAGCTTAAGGGGAGCAAAAAGGAGAGAAAGAGCTTAGAGCTCGCTCGGGAAGCAAAGCATGTCGGTATAAAGTGCATACCTGGGCTCATGCCCTGCCCGCCGAGCCAATTCCCACTGACTTGGGCATGGAAAGTGGAAGAAAAGTGCCCGTCCGGGTAAAGTGGTAAGTGCATGCTATAAGATCTACTTGATTACAACCAAACTTGTAATGTGGTAAACGCTAAGAAGGCTAGGTGGGACTTGGGCGAGTAAACCCCCGTCTTAGGAGGAAAAATCAACCCCTTATAACCCAGGGTGGATAGACAGGGCTCGGTATAAGTGCATGCTATAAGATCTACTTGATTCTATATTTCTTGCTTCCTTGACTTGTGTTGATGCTAGATGTCTATGTTTATGATGTTAGTCTTCCTAGACTAATTAGATATATGTATGAATTTCTTCTAATGGGTAATGTGTAATTTCTTAGCTAGGATTGGGGTACGCCTAATCATATTTCCATTCATTTTCAATGTGTTAGAACTTACTAGGATTAATATGCCTGGGATTCGTGCATGTTCAATGACTTAGATGATGTGAGATCCCATCACTCCTTGACCATTTTAACACCCGCTAATAGTTTATTTTAGGTGGATTACCTTCATAAATGTTTGATTGGTTGGTTTGCTTTGCTTGTTGAATTATATTGACTACATTTTATATAAATTCTAAAACTTAGCCTAGTTAGGTTAGAACTCCTTGAAATATAGGGTTCCCTGCTCAAATTAGGACTCTAAACTCTCTAAAAAAGATTTTAGAGGTGCTTAGGATTGGTTGTTCCCTTTACGCTTCCCACTTGCATGTTAATCCCCCATGATTCTACTTGACACTTGGATGTGCATGTGATAGATTGTGGTGTTTCCCTCATTCCTAGTACTTTATCAATCGAGATCATTTTTATATGTCTAGCTTAATTTTAATTGATTAGCCATAAACCTTACCTTGTTTTCAACCTAGCTTACTTGTAGTGAATTCACCTTGGTGAGGCCCCCGATCCGTGAGGTTTGACCCTTGCTTATCACTTGATTAGTTTAGGTGGGTAGTTAGGTTATTTGAATTAGAGGGTTAGCGACGACCTAATCTTTTCCTTATTCAGAAGCACGAAAAGATCTATAACAAAAGTGCATAAGGTGATCGCTGATATAGGGGCTAATGGAAAACATGAAGAAGCTTTGTCACTCAATATTGAAGGTTGTAATTTATTTCGAAAGCAACCTACCGTTACTTATAACATAAAGTTTAATTACCAAAGAACTCAAACAGCAAATACTGACAGGCACTACCTCATGCAGGACTCACCGCGTTAACTCGAAATGGTCGACTAGCAATGTAATCAGTCTCCGGGCACTCCGAGTGAACAAGAAAAAGTCCCCGAGCAAAGGAACCCACCTAAGTCACAATTCTGATTCTGAGCGTCAATGTAGAAGAACATAATAATATAAGAAATAGACAGCATGAAACAACATGACAGGAGAACAAAAAGAAAAGGACAGACCAGAAGTCCTTCTCCAGGCTTCATAAGACAACAGAGATCCACACAAACACGATCCCCCATTCCAGCCATACGTATTTGATTTACAGTTGCTTTTGTCAATGTCAAACAATTTTTGGTTTCAATCCTCCTGTCAAGATATTCCTGACAACTTCAACCATGATTTGGCGTTCACAATATTTACTTGTCAGCATTAAAGACACATTTGGCAAGCTTACCTTTAATTTGAGAACTGGATCAATATCCTGAACTTTTAAGACAACACCACCCAGACCATGTTCTAGAGCCTAGAAAAAAATTGCAAGCAACAAAATTAGAAGGGGACAATTTTCCTAAAAATAAATGTTTCAACAGCAGAAAGCATCATTTACTTGCACTTTCAGAGCAAGGATGATGATTGTAAGACAAGGTTTGAACTTTCGGAACATTGGCTGTATACCTCTAGGAAATTTTGAGCCTCCACGGCAGTTTCAGCAACAGCTAAAACTCTCTTGTCATTTCCTTGAATGGCAGCAATGATATTTTCTGCAGGTATCACCTAAAGATACAATTTAGATGAGATAAATTCTCTCTCAATCAAGGTATATTGCATAAGCCAGCAACTGAAATTCAGAGATAATTAGCCATGTCATTCAGTAATAATGTAGTAAAGCACGAACTGTAGGGTGCACACGTAGTCACGTACCAATGACAATGTCTAAGATGTGAGCTTGAGTCATCTATAAGAGATCTATGGCTTGTCCTTTAAGGCTTTAACCAATTCCTGATGCAGATGTGGGAAGAATATTTGGAAGACTTTCCTTTACAATTCTAGACTACATGCATATGTGGGATTAGATAAAAATATCTAGATTATCATATAAAGTGTAACTTACAGGTTTTTAAATTATAGCGATGCTAAATTATCAAGGTGAGCATACTGGAAACATATATATGACAGACAAATGCCCTTGAATTAAACTTGTCACAAAAACGTCTTACCAATTGCCAGAAACTTATGGAATTGGTAATATCACCCAGTCCTAAAGGTTGCAGATTCTCAAAACTAGCTAGGGGAGAAAAAGAATGGCACTGCCTATAGTCTAAGTTCTTAGACATAAAACTATTACTGTATGCAGTGAGCATACCTGCCAATCTAGTAAATGAATGACAGTGTTCTCTGAATCATTTATGAGAAGCATCTGTTCTAACTGTTGAGGAGATGATATCTGAAAGAATGAGGCTACACTTCTATTTTCCGTGTCTAACAGTGCTCCGTCTTTGAGATACAGAGGATTTATCAATGCAATTGCTGCATGATATAAACACAACACTTAGAACATTCAAGCACTTTTCCAGATGTATTACCACAGGATAGAAGCACATAGAAGTGCTTGATGAATAACGTAAAACTTAGAAGATCAAGAAAATTGTGAAACCGCACTAAGTTTCCTCTATGATAAGAGAGAGAATAGAGCAGAACTGCAAGCGCATACAGATTTAACGTATTTCACCAATGTGGCTATGCCCACAAACATATAACCATAGATACAAAATTCACTGTAGATGGATGAGATTAGATTGCAAAATAAATCTTGCCTAAGGTTTTTTATTAAAAAAAAAAAACATATAGTTCCAAATCTACCCAGGCCCAGAAAAGAGGAACATGTTCCTTTCCAACCCTTTGAAGGCCCCGCACTGTATTTAGTCACAGATGAGGTAAGGTATAGTAATGATTCAAGCCATAACAACTCTTTATTTACTATATTCCCTTTCCTTTAAGTACCTAACTTCTTGCCCTTTGCTGCATGGAAGTGAAGTATAATGAAGAACACAATCTATGTTGTGGAACAGTGGAACCTTTTGTTTCAGACACTTAACATTACTTAGTGTGGTTTGATATGAGATTGATAAGAGCCACCATTACATGTTATTTGGTATGACGGGTCGGATAATGGTTTATGTTTCCTCATCTAACTATTTCCACCCATTTGTTACCCTCCTCTAACCCTATGTTAACACACTACGTGACCCTCGTTAATCCCCCACTTGTAACCGTTTTTCTTTCATAGTGGAACCGAACACCTAAATGGTAACAACTAACAACCATTGTTATCATTCCAACCCTTTATTTGATTTCACATGGCGTTCGGTTTATAAAGGGGAAAGGGTTTAAGAAAGAGAAACAAGGAGAAAGGAAAGAAAAACTCTTTGATTAAAATTGTTGTTTGTGTAGAAAACCCTCTTCCTCTTCTCACCATCGCTCCACCATCTTCCCCTCCTCCCTCTCTCATGTACCACCGGCCACCGCCGGGTCGCCCCCTCCCCTGACCGGGGCCTTCACAATTGTCCATCACCGCGGCACCACCTCTTACCACCACCCCCTTCTTTAGTTTCCTTCTCCACCACCATTAAAGGTGAAATTTGAGGTTTTAAAGGTCAAATTCGACCATGGAAACTTTAGATCTAGAGTTTTCATGGTGGAATTTGACCATCTAAAGCCATTAGAAAAGGTATTCATCCTTGTTACTCTTGATTTTATTTTATTTTGAATTTTTAGGGTTATGGGTTTTGAAGTAGTGTTCGTGGATTTTTGGGTGGATGGTTGTGGCTTAAGTGAAGGTTTATGTGGCTAAGGTGGTGTCATGGTAATTTTCGTACATAGGGTGGTGGTTCCGGCGACCGGGTGGTGGTTTCAGTGGTTAGGGTGGCAGTAGAGGTGGTGACGGTGGCTAGGGGCAGTAGGTCGGTGGTTGGTGTGGTGGTTCCAGTGGTCGAAGTGGTGGTTCTAATGGTGGTCAATCATTGGTCAAAGTGACCATTGAGTAGAGGAGGGAAAGGGTAAGTGAAACCATGTATTTCCGAATTCTATGTTCTACACTTCTACCCCTACTCTTAAGAGATTTATAAATGTTACCCCTGTTGTTTTAAATTGGAAAAATGGATCAGAATACCCCCAACTTTGGCCCGTCCGCTTTTAATACCCCCAACTTTGAGTTATTTTTAAATACCTCCAACTATTGGGGAGGTCCGCCAAAAATGCACCCATGACCTAAAAGAACCGGTTTAGCAGGTTAAAATGTCACGTGTTATGCTCTTATTGGTTTTACTTAATTTTTTTTGTTTTTCTTTTTTATCACCCCACCCTTACCATTTTCTACTCACACCCCACTGCCACCCCCTCTCTTCCTCCCCCTCCTCAACCACCGGTCCCCCTCCCCTTCCTTTTTCTCCCTCCTCCTTTACCCCTCCCCTTCACCACCCCCCGAAACCCAGAGACCCCCCCCCCCACCACCCACCGCCACTTTCCCGCACCCCCACTACCACCCTTCCCACACCCCAAACATTATAGTTTTTCATCCAAGATCATGTTAAATATTTTTCCCTTTTTTGAGCAGATTCCAGATGGGAGAGACTACCATCCCTCCTCCCTGATTCTCCCTACTGTGACATTGCTTGCTGCATGCTTACTATGTGAGCTCGCATGATTTAGGATTCTTTTTTTTCTTTAAAAAAGAGTTTAGTGTAGTAGCTTATGAATGAAACAGAGAGTTTTTAGCATCGGTAACTCACTGCCAATCTTGTGCATAATTCTATCTTCGTAAGTGCAAAGTGAAAAGCTCATTTCTCTCTTTCACAATTTGTTTAAAGTGGGTTATTGGTGGGTTGTTGAATTTTTTTTTCATAGAGTGGGTTGGTTCCATAAGTTTCAGCCACGCGATAAGTTGAGGTCTTTATCTAGAAAGAAGGATTATGGAATGGGGGGAAAGGAAGGCTCTGCGCCAACATCGGATGATGAAACGCCATCGAATGTCACGCAGCAGAGGCTTGATGTGTTGTGGTGTTGTTGCTGTAGTTGGGTTAGGGGAGAGGGGGTTTCGACGGGTTGGTGGAGCCAGTGGGTAGTGGGGGAGGGGGGGGCTGGGGTGGTTGGGGGGTTGCTGGGGGTAGGGGAGGGGGCTGGGGTGTGGGAAGGATGGTAGTGGGGGTGAGGGAAGGTGGCAGTGGGTGGCCGGGGTGGGGGGGTGGGGGTGGTGGGATGAACAGAGGAGGGTGGGGTGGGGGGTAATGGGAGTTTGGTTTACAAAAGCTGATAGAGAAAATAAAAGAGAAATAAAAAAAAATTACCTTATTAACAGGTTACAGGTCACCTGGGTGCATTTTTGGCGGACCTCCCCAATAGTTGGGGGTATTTAAAAATAACTCAAAGTTGGGTATTAAAAGCGGACGGGTTAAAGTTGGGGGTATTCTGATCCATTTTTCCTTTTAAATTTGTACCAATGTTGCCCTTGCCATTAAATTTCCGTCAATAAATTCTTTAGTTTTGCATTTTTTTCAACTTCGCCAATTCGAAGCAAACAAAACCCTTGTGAACCTAAAATAAGAAGTTGCAAGCCACCAATTCCACTTAGAAAAACCTCTATTTTGCAGATTACAATACAAAATAGCAAATGTAGTAAAAATAAAAAATTGAGCAAACTCACAAGACCAATCTTTAGCAAGGTCTGCAGAATTGGCGTCAAAAATGAAGGTGCCCCATCCTCTTTCGACCGCAGTTGTCATAACTTGCTTATTCTCTGTCCATATCCAAACCAACTTCGAATCTCCTTTCGACTTATTTTTTGAACCCATTTTCAAACAACAATTCGTCACCAAACTGTTTGTCTTAGAAGTAGGAAATATATTGTGCAATGAATAAGAATTTACAGTTTTTGATCTGCAATTTTGCCACTTCCCTAAGATTAATTGAGCAAATGCAGGAATACAAATCAATAAGAAGCTTTTTCAAAAGTTACAAACTTGAATTTTAGGTCAGGTTTAACGAGGAGCTCACCTGGTATGAGATTAGGTAGCGGGAAAAGGTGTAGAATTTGGACGGACGAAGCACACAACGGGAAACCCATATCTTCAACTTTCTTTCTTTCCCTCTTTAAGAGTCCAGACAGATTCTTTTTTTCTTTTTTTTTTTGAGGTGAGAGTCAAGACCTTGTATATGGAGTATTGGATAATAGCATTACTTCATAATGTAAACACATTCTCACCAAAAGGAAATATGTAAATGTTGTACATTGAGTTATAATTTATAAATGTTCTAGGTCAAGTTATATTTGAATTTCCCAGACGACCATGTACTTTGGATAGATCAATAGACAAAAAAAGATGAGAGAGAAAGTTAGAGAGAGAGTCTCCAGCCTAAAGTAGGGATGGGCATGGGTCCAGGACCCGACCCAGACCCGGTTGGACCCGACCCATTTTCTAGGGTCTGGGTCTGGAGTTTTGAGACCCATTTGGTCTGGGTCGGATCTGGGTCTGGGTGTAAAAAAATGGGTATGGAGTGCCTTAGTGCTTATAGATTGGCCCCTGCACCCGCCCCACAGACCCATGTTCTTTTATATATATATACAATGATAATAATAATAATAAATATTTAAAGAGCAATAAAACTTTTTACCTTAACATATGATTTTTTAGATTTTCAAGCAGCCATCGCGTCAAGTACTCGATCCCAAAACTTCTCATTTTATCCATTACCGACCAGGACTAAGCCAACTTGTTGTGGATATTTTAATTTGGAATGTTTTGTAGAAGTATTAGACTATTATGTTGGTATTTTATCATTTTAATAACTAATGAAACAGGCGTAAAAGAAACGCGTGTTGAAAAAATAATGGAAACTCTCGATAAGTTTGAGACCCATTTTGGACCCAGGACCCGCTAGACCCACTGGTTCTGGGTAAGGGTCCAAATTTTCTAGACCCTGTGGGTCTGGGGCGGGTCTGGGTCTACATCAAAATTTACGGGTCTGGGTCTGGGTCTAGCTGGACCCGCTCCAGATCCGACCCATGCCCATTCCTAGCCTAAAGTCATTGAAAACTTAGAAACCCTAGCCTTCCAAATTTTCCCCAATTTGATTTTGTGAAAAACAAAGTCACTAACAATGCCAAATCCTTCCTAATCTATTCAATTTTCAGTATATTAGCGATAGTAGTTGAAATCATCGGAATCCATTTCTCCAAGTTTACCTTAAATCAGCCCAAAATTATTTCCCAATTTGGGGTTGCATATTCTCGAAAAAATTCTCAATTCCTGTGAGAAATTTACTGTTTAGTGATTTATCACAGCTAAATTCGTATAGTTTCATCTTAAAGATTATGTTCCAATCAGTTGATTGGATTAAAGTTTCACTTTTCTTCCATTTAAATTCAAATTGGAGTTTTTGGTTAGAGCATGTACAATGGGATGGTCTTAGGTTGGTCTAGCAAATAGTAAAACTAGCTTTGGTTGGTTTTTCCATTGGGGCAATTGGCCCTTGGAGTTGGTTGGTCTAGAATTCCAGACCAACTTCACCTCGGATGGAGTGCACACGTCGAATAACGTGACGCCACGTGGCGAAGAAATCTGGCGGAAATAAATTTTATGTTTTATTTCAAAAGCACTTAAACGCTTGGTTTAGAAGGAAAAGGGCGAAGAAGGACGCGGAAGAAAGCACGAAGCTGTGCGTTTGACAAAGCCGTGTGAAATAGTGTGGGGGCAAGTTGACAGATGTGCTGTCAGTGGCTCTGGCGCGCGTCAGATGCCACTGAGCAGCAAATCCGTTGCTGCCAAGTGTGCGGTTTTGGGCTGGTTTCTCTGATTTAATTCAAACGGTCATTTTTTAACGTTACAAATTTTGTAACGGTAATAAAAAAAATCACGTTATAATTTTAAAAAAAATTACAATAACGGCTATAAAATAATTTTATCTATAAATTGACCCCAAATTTCATATATTTTACCACACTTCTTCCCAATCTATTTTTTTTTAATTACTCTCTCCTACCTAATATTACTTAAACTAAGTCAATATTTATGGATTCAAATAATCCTAATTACTCCCAAAATAATCCAAACCACCCACAAAATCCCCAAAATAATTTTCAAATCGATCCAAGTGTGCTACAAAATCCGGAATTCTAAAGAATGTTTATGTTTTTCCAAAGCCAATCGAATTAGCAAAATTCTGAACAAGCTACACAATAATCTCCACAAAGTTCTAATCATCTATCCCAACAACAAGCTCAACCATCTTTTCCTATATCCCAACATATTTCACAACAACATGAACAACCTCATGAAAACGATATAGTTGAAATCCAATCACAAGAAATTCAAAACACTCCTTCTTCACACAGCACCAAAGTTTCAATGGAATGCAGATGAAGATCATGCACTCATTTCGGCATATCTAGAGTGCGGAGGAGATGTGTTGAAGGGAACCGACCAAAATAGTGATGGTTTTTGGGGTTTAGTATTTGAGAGTGTGGAAGAGTCACGACGACTCAATCCAACTTTACGCCCAAGGACATTCAAAGCTCTTACTAGTCGTTGGAAAAAAATAAACGGAGATGTGAATGCATGGGTCGGGATATATACCGAGGCGAAAAGGAAGAAGGGGTTCGGCTGCAATGAAGAAGACGTCCTGACTGAAGCCCCTGAGATGTGGATAAAAGCCCATGGGTCCCGATTTACATTGGAGCATGCATGGAATGTTATGAAACACTACGACAAATGGGCAAATGGCATCCAAATGAGCGGCAGAAGCTCAAAACGGTCTGGTCCAGACGAAGGTGCGAGCTCAAAACGTCCAGACGGCATCAAGAAAGTTAAGAGTAGGAGAAAAGCCCCAATATCCAATTCTCCATCTCCATCCTCTTCAGAATTTACGAGGAGGATTAGTTTGGGAGAAGACTTGCTTGAGTATCAAAAGGAGCGTGATGCCTTGAGAGAATCAACGAAAGAGGAAGATAGAAAGTTTAAAATTTGGAATACATTAATGGCTAAGTCTTCCCTTGATCCGGATGAGAGAGAGATGTATGAAAAACTTAAGCTATAATTTAAGGATAAATATGTTTAGTTAGTGTTTATGTTTTTAATTGGTTTTAGTTTGCAAATTAGTTGTATCGTACTTTAATTATGAATGTGTACTTTAATTATCGTTATAATTATTATTATCATATTATTATTGTTATTATTGTTATCATAATAATTATTGTTATATTATTATTATTATTATTATTATTATTATTATTATTATTATTGCATTGAATTGTCTAATCACCTGATATTGAATAATGTCACAACTAGTACTGCATTGAATTGTCTACTCACCTGACATTGAGTAGTATGACACATAGTGCTGCATTGAATTGTCTACTCCTACATTGCATTGAATTGTCTACTCCTACATTGCATTGATATGTCTAATCTGTAAGTGAATTATTGTTATGTACATATGATGGATTTTTCCTATATAATAGAACATAACTTCAATCATAAAATCACAACTTCATCCACTTTTTCTTCTCAATCTCTTATTTTCTAGAAAAACACCACTTCAATCAACATATCTCCAAAATGAACTATGATTCAAGATCTTCTAGTTCAGGTTCTGAATTTTTTAATAACATGGTTCAAGATTACATAGAATGGAGTCAGCCCGTTGATGCTGAGCAACAAAACGAAGAAGAAATTGTACCCCGCACTAGAAAATATGTGCGTAGGGAACGTAAGGAAGCTCATGAAAGATTGTTTCATGAGTATTTCAGCAACAAACCTGTGTACCCCGAGAATATTTTTCGTCGAAGGTTTCGTATGCATAAGCATGTTTTCCTTCGTATTGTCGAAGGTGTAACAGCTGAAGATGATGAGTTCTTTACGCAAAAACCAGATGCTATTGGAAGGATCGGTGCATCTGCACTACAAAAATGCACAGCGGCTATCAGGATGTTGGCATATGGTTCATCCTCTGATGCTGTTGACGAGTACCTGAAAATTGCTTCAAGTACCGCTAGAGAATGCCTTCTTCATTTTGTCGAAGGGGTTGTTGCTAGATTTGGACCTGAATACTTGAGGAAGGCAAATGCAAATGATATTGAGCGTCTCCTACATGAAGGCGAGCGTCATGGCTTCCCAGGCATGATGGGAAGCATCGATTGCATGCACTGGAACTGGAAGAATTGTCCTCGGGGCTGGAAAGGAATGTATCAAGGAAGAAGTAAAACAGCAACAATAATCTTAGAAGCGGTTGCTTCAAGTGACTTATGGATATGGCATGCTTTTTTCGGCACCCCGGGTTCATGCAATGATATAAACGTATTGCAAAGGTCTCCCGTCTTTGATGATGTTCTACAAGGAAGAGCTCCAGAGGTCAACTTCTCAGTGAACGGGACAACTTATAACATGGGTTACTATCTCACTGATGGCATCTACCCGAGATGGTCAACATTCATCCCCGCAATAAAGCTCCCCCAAACAAAGGTTATTCACACAACATCAAGAAGCTGTTAGAAAAGATGTAGAGCGTGCATTCGGGGTATTGCAAGCTATAGATTTGCAATCATTCGCAAACCCGCTCTCGCGTGGGATAAGGACATATTGTGGAAAATAATCATGGCTTGTATCATCATGCACAATATGATTGTTGAAGATGAGCGTGATACTTATCAAAATTACCGAGATCCGAACGAATATGATCAAGTTCAAACTCAAAATATCGAGGGGTCATCTAACCAAGCCGGAGGAGACTCATTCGTTGTGCACAACGGAAGACACGAGGCGCAAAAATTTAGGTGCGTACATGGACAGAAGATCCGAGATGCGAGACGGAGAAACTCACATCTCACTAAAAAATAACTTGGTTGAACACATATGGCGTAGATATGGGCCCAATCGTCAAGTTGATTAAGTAACTTTTATGGTTTAAGTAATTTCAAATTTCATGTATTTGTGTGTTTTAAATTATCTATCTTTATGTATCAAATTTCATGTATTTGTGTGTTTTAAATTATCTATTTTATGTAATGTGTTCGTTGTTTTTAATTATATGTCAAGTTAACATAATTTAATTTAACGTAAGCTAATTAGCACATAGTTACTATAATGTCAAGTTAATGCTAATTTAATTTAATGCAAGCTAATTAGCTAATTAGCTTTTAAGTTCTAATTTAATATAACGTAATTTAATTTAACGTACTTTAATTTAACGTAATCTAATTAGCTTATACTAATTTAAATCATATATTAAAAATAAACATTGGGTAAGAGAGAGAGTATATGGTGGGGTATGGTAAAAGTAGGAGAGAGAAATATAAAAACCAAGTAAGACCAACCAAACCATTGTGAGAAAAAAAAGATGAGTTGGTGGGAGTTTTAGTGGGATGTGAGGTGTAAGAAGGAGGAAAGGAGAGAGAAAGAAAAAAACTCCAAGACCAACCAAGACCAACTAGCCCATTGTACATGCTCTTAGGATTCTTCGGGTTCTGCTCTTCTCTTTGTGTTGTGAGTTGTTTCGGGTTTTTATCCATTATATGGTATGAATCAATCTTCCTCTTCAAATGATTTTGGTTCGTTGCTGCTCTTTGAAGGTTTCATGGTGGCTCCTTTTGTGTTGTGGTGCTTAGGCTTCTATTTTGAAGTCCTCAAGTGTCCAATTCATGGAAAGATAGTCCTTTATACAAGTTCAGTTGTTTCAATATTCAAGATTTCCGAAGTGATTGCAAAGGTATGTTCGAGTTCAGTATCTATTACTGTTGCAAGTGAGATATTGTACAAAATCAAGCTTCAATTATCCAATAAATTCATAAATTTGTTATGTCTTTTTTGGGTTCTTAAAATGTTATTCAAAGTTTTATTTGGGTATTCCGAGAACTTCTTCATTTACTCCATTCTAGGCCACATACTCAATTGGAGGAGAAGAGTTCTCTGCTCACCATTTGCCTATAAAAGGCTTTAATTATTTTTTGGGTCAGCTTCCGGTGAAGAAGTTGCTCAATGAGTATTTGCAAGTATATATTGGTTGCTGGGTATACTATTAGTATTTTGATAATTAGATTTGACTGCATATATTTGCTGAAGATCAAATGGTCGAGTTCCATCTTTGAGAATATTGATAATCTAAAGAATATTTTTATGCTCTCTTATAGTTTAGGAAACTTTATTTTTCTAGCTATGTATTTATGCTATTATGAATCATTATCTTGTTATTATTTCATATGCCTCCTTTTTTTGGATGAATATTTTAAACGATGAGCGGAATTCCTCATCTTTGGCGCACGTTGATGGATTGCTGGTGGATCCATTGTTATTTTTTTTCCTTCTCCTATATTACAGATGTTAAGTTTGCTATAATATTTGCAAAAAATTGTTTTTTGTTGGTCCTAATCTCCTTCGCAAATGCGAGATTGAATGAGGTTATTTGTAAATTATTTAAAAATATTAGAGATTTTTCCAAATCTAATTGGGTCCTTAATCTGCAAAGTAGAAAGTGCAATGAGTTCTTGCAAGTTGTTATTGAGTTCTCGATGCATATATATAGTTTGTCTGTTATTCATTACTACACTCTATTTCAGAAGATCTTGTGGATGCTTTCCAATGTTGGAATTCTTGCTAAACTAAAATTTTACTTCCTAATCTGTCATGCTTGTCTTGAGAAAGTAATTTTTCTATCTATGAAATTACATTGTTATGATTTCATATCATTATATTATTATATTATTTCATCTGCCTCTTTCAAAGAATGAAAGTTACAGAGGAAGAGGGGGTTCATCAGCCATGAAGTTCTACAGACATCATGTGAGTCTTACCATTTAAATTGTAAATATTTGCTCTTTTTTAGTTCTAACCTCTGGTATAAGTGAGAAAATGAATCCAGCTATTACTTTATTGGATACGTTCAATCCTAGTGTGTTATTGCCTATCTTTTGTGCTATGCATGGTTTTTCAACGGATTTTAATCCTCTCAACAGAGAGTCTCTCGCAGTTGATCTTCTCATCGTGCTTGGTACCATTGGCAAGCTTTTAGGAATTTTTATTTCTTCAAGGTTGTTCGGAACATATTTCTTTCTTATAGGTAAGAAAGGTATAAGTCTCTCAGGTTTGTGATGTATTCATAAAAATGGAAATTATGAGAGAAAACAGGATCCTCACAAGGGGTGTCTTAATTGACTTTTCTTGGATCTTAAAATATTTTGTTATTCTCCTTCTCTGGAATTGGTTTATAAACCGCTCTCTAGATGTGCCTTGTCTGAAGAGGGGGTCTGAAGAGCGCAGGACTTAGTTAAGTCTTGTCTTACACCTGACCATTTTTTATGAATATCAGTTTTTGGAATATTAGAGAGTGTAGAAGACACCTTGCTATGGAGGAGGTCAAAGACTTTTGAAATAATAATAATAATATTCATATTATGACCTTATGTGAAACTAAGGTGCAATCCCCTCCCGTTGAGGGGAGTGTTAGGCATTGTGGGTTTCAAAATTTTGACTTCCTCCCAACTTTTGGCATGGCCGGTGGGATTTGGTTGATGTGGAAGGACAATTCTAGTAATCTTTTCATTTTGTCAGTTATTCATAAATCCGATAGATTTATGGCATGTAATGTAAGTATTTTATCTATGAATTGTAGTTTTGTTGCAATTTTTCTATATGCTCCTCCTAGTCCTTAAACAATTTTTTTGGGAAGAGTTGATTGCTTATCTTAGTTCCTTAAGTTGCCCGTTTATTATATTGGGAGAATTTAATGAGCTTAGTTCTCATCTCGATAAGTTGGGAGGATCAGAATTGAGATTTTCTAGATTAACTTATATGAACATGTTATTTGATTCAGTAGAGTGTATTGAATTGCCATTTGAAGGTAATTCGTATACTTGGCGGAAAAATATTCTTGAGCGTTTAGATGAAGGCGTTGGTAGTCTTGATTGCTTGAGTCTATTTCCTAACTCTAAAGTTCAGCATCATATTTTACTTCATCTGACCTGCTATACTGCTCACGACGGTGGCTCCATACGGTATCAACAAAATCCCATGAGAAGAAAAAAAAAAGTGAAACTTGATTTTCGTCGATTAATCGGAACGCCTTGTCAAGTTTCAATTTCTTTAAATGTAAGTAAGTGTAGGAAAGCTCCACCTTTTAGATTTAATAAATTATGGACCACTCGAAAAGATTTTGATTGTTTGATAAAATAAACATGGTGTACTCAATTTCAAGGATCTCATATGTATTGTTTTACTAGAAAATGTAAGCTCCTTAAAGAAAAAGCGAAATTATGGTCAACAACTCGTTTTGGAAATATTTTTAGACAACTTAGGATAGTGGAAGAAAAGTTAAAGTCTATCCAAAGTGAGTTAGTAAATAATGAGACTTGTACTCTTCTAATAGCTTCCCAAAATAAGTTCTTGGCAAAGCAAACTAATTTATTACTTTTTCAAGATTTGCATTGGAAGGTTAAAGCCAAATCAAACCATATATTAAGTTTAGTATTGCTAATACTAAATATTATCACACTTGTGCCTCTATTAGGAGAAACCAAATTTTAATTAATACAATTCAAGATCCTCAAAATAACCCTATTACTCACACTAAACATATTGAAGAATGTATTACTAGTGCTTTTATGCAACGATTTTTGGCTAATCCTTTATGCTCGTTTGAAGCCAATAATGATTTGAATTGTTGGATGAAATAGTCTGAAATGAGATTAATTTATATTTATGTATGGATGTAGCTTTTGAGGAAGTTAGAATTGCTAATTTTGATTTAGCACCTGATAAAGCTCCTGGGCTGGATGGTTATCCACCTTTGTTTTTTCAAAAATATTGGTCTTTAGTTGGTAGATCGGTTTTCAGAGCCGTTAAAACTTTTTTCTATTCAGGCAAGATTCTAAAGGAGATTAATCATACTTTCATTACATGAATACCTAAAATTGATAATCCCTCTAATCCTAACCACTTTCGACCGATTAGTCTTTGTTCTACAATTTATAAGATTATTTCTAAAATCATGGCTAATAGGTTAAAGGTTGCTATGAGTAAGATTATTCATCCTTTGTAGGGAGCTTTTGTTCCTGAAAGGTTAATCCAAGATAATGTTATGCTTATACGTGAAGTTTTTCATTCTTTTAGAAATAAAAAAGGTCTAGAAGGTTGGAAAGCTCTGAAATTAGATATGGAAAAAGCATATGATCGTTTAGAATGTAATTTCTTTTTTTATTACTCTTGAGAAATTGGGGTTCTGCTCTCGTTGGATAGAGTGGTTAAGACAATGTATTACAATGGTCTCTTTTTCGGTTTTGGTTAATGGTATTCCTGGTGAATTTTTTTTTCCTTCAAGGGGAATTCGTCAAGGAGATCCTTTATCTCCTTATATCTTTATTTTGTATGCAGAAATCTTAGCTCGTCAACTACAGCAAGCAAGTTCAATGGGTACAAAATCTATTGGTGTTAAATTAGGTCACTCGAGAGTAAAAATTCATTTTTTAACATTTGCAGATGATACTATGGTGTTTGCTAAAACTACTGAGGAAAGTTATCACACTATTAAAAATATTTTAGATAAGTTTTGTTCTATGTCAGGTCAGCTTGTTAATTTTCATAAGTTCGCATTTCAATGTACTCAAAATTTTCTGGAGTAGTTTCTGCTAATTTTGCTAATATTTTGCAAATGGAGGAGTTGTTATCATTAGGAAAATATCTTGGATGTCCAATTATTAGTAGTAAAGTTACGAATGCTACGTTTGGTGAAATTCAAGAGAAAGTGTCCTCGCAACTTACTAAGTGAAGAGCTAATTCTCGTAGAACAATTCTTATTCAATCTAATCTAGCTACAAAAGCCAATTATCAAAAGCAAAGCTTTACTTTACCTCTGGCGGTACTTTCTTCTCTTGATAAATGTTATAGGAACTTTTTTTTTGAACAAAGCTTCGGATGCTAAATCTCTAAATTTGATTGGGTGGGATAAGGTTTGTAGACCTAAAAGATGTGGTGGATTGGTTCTTAGGAAAGCTAAGATTAATAATATTGATCTCCAGTTCAAGCTTCTTTGGGAGATTATAGCATTCCCGAAAAATCTTTGGGTTAATTTTGTTAAAAAAAAAAAGTTACCAAAGGAGGATGATCTATTTTCTTATAAAGACAAAGCTAATGATGTTTCTTGGCAATGGCGAAAGCTTATAGGGCTACGTAGTTCTTTTAAAAAGGGCTTAAGATGGAATGTGGGGAATATGGATAATATTTCCTTAATTCTGGTATGACAATTGGGTGTTTAATTATCCTATTTCAGATATCTGTCTTGTTGTTAGTGGGACTGAGAGTATGAATGTTAATTATTTTATTAATCAGGATCATCAATGTGTTACATCTCTTCTTGCGCATTTTATCCCTCCAGTTATTACCATTGTCGTGACTAATTTATTTATTCCTAGTAATCAAATTCCTGATAAATTGTTTTGGGGGCTCTCTCCTGATGGAGATTATTCTGTTAAATCAGGAGTGGAGTTACTTCAAGGTTTAGATTCGCTTTCGACTGAGCCTATAATTTTTCATTGGATTTGGAAGTTAAAAGTTCCCCCTAAAATAAAAAATTTATTTGGAAAATTTGCCAAAATGGTCTCCCTACGAAGAAAAGGTTGGAATTGAGTCATATTTTTCTTCCTATGGAGTGTGTCTTTTGTAATCATCATTATGAGGATACCTCTCATCTCCTTTCTAGTTGTCCTTTTGTTATTGATGTGTTTGAGGATCTCAATAGTCATATGAATTGGGTGTCCCCCCCATTATTTTGAATGATTCTTCTTTTGTGGATTACCTTTTGAAGTTGAAATCTTGTTTTTCGATGTCTCAAATTGAAATTTTTGTTATTACTTGGTGGTTCATTTGGTACAACCGTAATTGGGTGGTTTTTCGGCAAGAGTCCTGTTCCCCGACTAATGTAGGAGCTATGATTAGAGCTTATGTGCATAAAATTAGACTTCATGGATCTTCTGTGGCTGAAGTTGATGCTAAGCTCTCCTTGCCTCCTAGAAATAAGGTTTGTTTGTTTCCTGTCGGGTCTAAGATCTAGGATCGGGCCAGTTGGTTCCCTTCTCCCAGTATTTTTTGTAAAGTTAATTTTGATGGTTCTAAACTTCTTAATGGTCAAGCTTCTTTTGGCTTTGTCATTCGTGACTCAGAAGGGAAAGTTTTGTTGTGAGGTGCTAATGTTATTGATTCGTCGATTTCTATTCTTGTTGCGGAAGCTTGGGGTCTAAGAGAAGGCATTAGGGGGGTATTTCTTTGGGCATTAAGAACATTATTATTGAGGAAAATAACTTGGCGGTTATCCAATCTATTAAACACATTCGAAAAATTTCGTGGACTGGTACTATTAACTCTCTTATTTTAGATGCAGGTGAAGATTTGAAAAATCATATTTGAACTTCCCTACTACAGGCACTTTAGAGTGGGGATTCCCCCTTACCATTTCCCCTACTCTCAAGGAGCCTTACATGCAAACCCGGACTAAGTTAGCCTGAGCGAGGTTCCAATCTGGTATAGCGCCTTCTCTTTACCTTTAAAAAGAAATAAAAAGGTTATATTTGAACTTTTACGAGTTATTCATACCTTTTAAAATTTTACGTAAGGATTTTTTTCGTGTTTTAATGCACCATGTATTCATATTCATAAGGTTTATAACAAATTTACTATATATTTTTAGTGACTATCAAACATTAAAAATATTGTCAATTAATTAACATTCTGAGCAGTTAACCAGATTTACAAATTCAATTGCTCTTCTTATTCAAAAGTGTTGGCCTATTAGGATTCACCTTATATTAGCTTGAATTAGTTGTATACAATGATTTCTAGTACTTTACTTCATGTTTATAGCTCATGTATAAGGTTTTCTTCCATTATTAAGTTACTAAAAGTACAGTGTGCTTAATGGAAAATATAATTTTCTCACAATTAAGCCTCTCTTTAGAGAGCATCAGCCATAGGGATGTTTTTCGACGGCCTCCTTAGGTCATGTCCTAGTTTCCTCTCCTTATAAAAAAAGGGAGCATCAATTAGTGAATAAATTTAAGCTTCCTACCAAGTTTTAATTGAGTTTTTGTGGATTTTCTTACTTCCATTTGGTCTTGCAATTTACGTTAGAGCGTCTCCTCCCCTCTAGAGTCCCGTCTTTGTCATCTCGGATTCGCTTGTGACTGTTGTGCACACATAAACCCCGGTCAACATTTGACTCACACTCTTCTTGCTAATAGGCAGTGGGACCCCCTCTTGAATCCGCATAGGGCTTGCACCCTTGCCGCCATTTAGGCAAGCAGGGGTCGTACCTCTTGCCGCCAATTAGGCAAGCGTGTGTCGCACCTCCGAGCATTAGAACACTCGAGCCGTGACACAAAGCCTCCATAGTGCTTAGTTCTACACTCTTACTTTTTTGCACATGCTATATTTGCACAGTTAATATATTGCTCATTTTAGCAATATATGTGACAAATGTGTAAAAAAATGTGTTTGGGAACACGTAATTCTAGATGCTTCTGAGAGCACCAAAGATTTTGCAATTTTGTTATCATTACCCATTTTACCTATCTTAATAAATTATGGTATTCAGGTTAAGTACTCATATGCTTAATTAACCACAATTTTTTTTTTATGTTTGTTAGTCATTACGGATATAGTAGATATTGTCACAAAAATGACATTCCATTGGAAGCAAAAATTGTGCCATATCTCTTTTCTCTCTTCAAAACCCTAGTAAACAATTATAAATCTGAGGGGCTGCCATCGATAAATTTTTCCATTAGAAGGGCCCGATTTCTCTTTCTATTTTTAGTTTTCTAATCAATAAAGATCATCATCAGTAAGGTAATCACAATCAATCCCCCTAATATAGAGGTTAGTTGTGTACCTTACCTAGGATTTTGTTATTTTCCTCTTGCCACTCATGGTGGGATCTTAGTTTTTTTTTGTATATATTCTTACATGCAGTAATACAAATTTGGAAGATTCGTTTTGCAAATTGGAAAAATTGACAGGAGTCCTAACTATAGGTATTCTGTCATTTTCAGTCCTAACTTTTAATTAAATCTCAATGATCTCAACTGCTGCTCATTTTTTTACAAAAATGGTCCATGTAGGTAAATGACATGTTACAAGTAAAACTACCCCGACCATCGACCCCACCATTCTAGCCACCCAAAATCACTCTGCCGCTCCCCAAAGCATCAACACCCTACCGCCAGCACCCCCGCCCACCTGAACCCGACCGACTATCAATCGATCCCACCCAAACCTCCCTCCTGGAAAAACCCAAAAACCCCACCCAAACCACCACGTGCCCGATCACCGAAATCCACTCAAGTCCCCAAAAATTGATTCCTTGTCTCTCTCCAATTGCTAATCCATTGTCGCTCGTTGTTCCAAGTAACACTCTTACTCATTTACTTTTTCAGTTTTTGTTTTCACTTTGAAATTCAACATGAAATCATTCCTAAAATTTTATTAATCGTGTAGCTTACTTAGCATTTGCCGGTCCTCATCGCTCCCACCTCAGTTTAAATTTATTTATATTTTGCGCTTGTGTATTAAGTACGTAATGTAGTGGTTTTGGAAGCGTCTTTAAATGAATTTGTGGCTCCGATAAAGAGAAATTATAGGCACCGACTGTCGAAATGACACCTGAAATGCTAAAAGGCTACCAGGTTGTTTGAACATTAAAGTTGCATTCAGTACTACTTATGCACTTGTTTTTAGATGTTGAAAGCCAAGTTTTCCTTGTGAACCTTGTATAATAGAAAGAAATTTGTATCGAAAAGTCTATCATAAACTAAAAATACTTCTCAGAAATGCTCAATTCAGCAAGAAGGGGCATGCTATTCTTTTTGTTAAAAGGAGATCTTATTGACGATATTATAGTCGATTTTAATATGACTTAGCTCAGGAATTTTGTGTACAAACACATGTAGTCTTTAACTATTATATATACATCTGATCGTATATTAGATATGTATTATTTTATTTTAGACATTAAAGATATTAAAAAGGACGTGTACGGGGGTATACGACCCCATTGACTAGATGATCGACAACGTCACCCAAAGATATCGACCCACGACAAAGATGTAGCCACTGTTCTGCGACCACAAAAGTTCGGCCTGACACACACACTAGGCGATGGTGCACATGTGTACGGAGCAGATCTCCTAATATAAATTGACCTACTGTTCACTGCCTATAAATAGACCACCTGCACTGTTTTCGAGGTACATTCATTCTAACCCTACTTACCTTATCTGCACATTACCTTGACGAACCTTGTCTTACTTAGGCATCAGAGTGGGTTTCCTAGGCAACCTCCTAAGGTCAGTTTCCCTTGTCACTTGTGCAGATACATCGACATCCTGAGCACCGATAACTCCCAACGACGCCAAGCCTTGTCATCCCTTCAACAGTCGTCAACCCTTGACGTCCTTGTTTCATACCCGAAATAGGACGATTTTCAATGCGAGATTTCAAAAGATATATATCCATGGCATTGCTACTAAGTACTTTATGGTCTGGGTCTCTAGCTGGTCTATTAATGAAAATCAATCGGTTTTTTGCAGATGCGTTGACATTCCCCTTTTTTTTATTCTAGTTATTGATATGGGAAAAGGGTTTATGAAGATTAAAGGTAGGGCCGGGGCTACGGTGATGAGGGCCTTGTACAAATTCTCAAAATTAGGTGATAAGTCAGTTTTAGTCTACATTTAATTAAGTAGTATTTGAGTCTCATTTTCATGTAGTTTTCAGTGCATTTTAGGTTTATTTGCATAATATGAGTAGTTTTTGAACCATTGTGTCACTTTGAGATACTTTTGCCTCTTAGTATGATTTTCAGGTCCTTGTGGCCAGTTATAGCTAAGGGAGGCCTAGATGGTTTAGCAGTTTCTGGAGGCGAGAAGACGAGTCCGGGCTCTTTGGGATTGAAAAATGATGACTTTTGAAGAATTGTGTTTGTGCGAGACCATGCACATTTTCGCTTAACTAGGCGATGAGCTGCCGGGACCGAACACATTCTTACTCGCCCGCACAACTCTGTAGAAAAAAAGAACTAAAGCTTCTGCCTCGTCTGCACGACAGAGTGGATTCTCGCTCACCTGTGCAAGACCTTGTGTGACCCAGCAGAAACCCGATGGACCGTTCGACCTGCTGTATTGACGAATTTTTCAGGTAACCTAACTTATGTCGGTTTATATTATACTTAGCTTATAAGTAGGAATTTAAACCTTATTTTCAGCAACTTGGAGATTATTATCATAATTTAAGAGTTTATACTTAGGGTTCTTATAGAGGGTTAAAGAGAGAAACTTGTAAATCTCCATTGTTCTCTAAGACTCTTCCTCTCTTCCATTAATTCAAGTATTTATTTTCTTCTTCTTTTCTCTTATTTTTCCGTTATGAAGTTTAATTATTCTTATCTAGTTTTTTTATTTATTTCAATTATGCTTGAGTAATTTTTTTAATCTATGGTTAAGTTGAACGCTAGTATGAATTAATTTATAATTATTTTATTAAATTCCCAAATTAGTTGTTTAATTGTTGTTACTTAATTGACTATGCACATTCCAATGCTAGATTAGGGATAACTAGTATTGATATCATTCCATTGTCATGATCACAACGGGAGTTGGGTTTTGACGAATATACATATTTCAATCAAGGACATGAAATTCTCCGTTGCATGATTCTGCGGGAGTAGGTATGATTGCATATTAGAGAAGCCATATATACTTGGGAGAGGTTTATAGTATCTTATAGGGTGTACTTTTCCTTGTGAACATTTAGTTAACTAGTTTGGGATAAAAATTATTATTGTATTGACTTATATTAGTGGGAATATTTAACTTTAGAGTCTTTTATTTTTAGATTGATTAGTATATATATTTTACGATTTTTTCACCAAATACCCCTGACAAAAAAATTTATTCACCAAATACCCCCACTTTTTTCAAAATTCACCAGATACCCCTGACCTTCAAAAAACTTCACCAGATACCCCTGACCTTTAAAAAAATTACCCAAAATGCCCTTAATGACTAACGGCGCTTAACTCCGTTAGTCATTAACCGTAAAAAACCCTAATTAACCCTAAAAACCCTTAAAATCCTAAGTCAACCCAATTAACCTAAGTCAACCCAACTCTCTCTCTCTCCCTAACCCACCACCAACCCCACCCCCCCCAAACAACCCAAGCCCCACCGCCCCCACCCCCCACACCCCCCCACAACCCCCCACCCCCCCCCCCCCCCGCAAATGATTATGGTGGCTTTGGGAAGAGTGAGAACTAGAGAAAGACTTGCTGCAGCCGGATTATGCACTGATGTTTAGTGTTTGCTATGTCAAATAGGTAATGGTGCTTGCTCTCATTTGTTTTCGAGATGTCAATTTAGCAGGAGGATTTGTTCTGGTGTCATGTGTTGGCTCAATATCAAAATTACTGCTGATGAATACCTCTACACTGCATGGAAGAGGTGGGGGATCGGAGAAAATATAGAAGTAAGAAACTACAAAAGAGCTGCTACTGTGCTCTTGCTGCTACTGTGTATTATGTCTGGCAAGCTAGAAACTTAGCCTGTTGGCAACATACAGTGCCTATACCTGAGGTGGTGTTGAAGAATATCAAGAGTGATGTATGCAGGCGAATCAGTAGTAATATTGATGATAGATGGTCAGCTGATGATCTGAATTGGTTTGAAAACCTGGAGAGTAATTGTAATAGTTAGTTGTTGTAGTCTGTTGCTGTAGTTTTTTTGTTGTTGTGGTGTTTTTGTTGGATTGTCTTGTGTATTGGTGGCACTTTAATTGTTTTTTTGGTAATATAACTACTTACAATTTACAAAAAAAAAAGTAAAAAAAATAAAAATAAAAGAAGGGGGTTAAGTGATAAAGGCTTAACCTATGAAATTTAGCCAAAAAAATGTCTAATGTTCTAATCTTACCCTGTTTATGCCCAAAAAGGTTAGAATTTATGTTTGAAAAAATAAAAAAAAATCAGGCACGCATCGTGTTCATAATTTGCTAGTATAGGTTTAGGTGAAGATAACAAAAAACAACTAGGTTTTCAAAAAAGATTTTTTATTGAAAATATTTTAGATAAAGATAGATATGTTGGAAATACTTTGCAGAAAGATGATTTTTTTATAAAAGATATTTGTTATTAATAAAACTAATTAATATAATCAATCAATTCTATTGAATAAATTAGGCTACAAAATTGGTTTTAGAAAATGGGTTTTCATATAACTATTTTTAAAAGGTTTTCGAAGAAGGGCTTAGAAATTGGGTTAACATACGGGTTGGGTTTAAAATATTTTATTTTAGGCGCTCATTCTTTATTCTTTCTTCGATCTGGACCAATTAGAGCAGAGTATTAGTCATCATTGGGTACTCAATAGGGAGACACGATTGTGTCTACAATGAGATCCAAAGAGTTATCACTATCTATCCTGATAACATGGTGTTAGGTTCAAAGCAGAGCTTTTACTGGCTAAACGTGCAAGCCTAGCTACTTAACTTCAATTTTATATACTCGAGACAACGACATAAGGATAATTTTCATTTAAACGGAGACTGTAATACTCATTTTTATCATTTGGCAACAAGTATTAAATGCAATAAGAATCTCATTGAATCACTGAAATATGCAGAAGAGGTTATAGGTGATCATCCTGATGAGGTTTCTTCCTCTCTGACAGAGGCTTTCCAAGAAAGATTTACTAGTAACCCCAATTGTTTTTTTTAATCATGAGTTAGATTTTAACCTTCTTAGACCAATTATCACAAATGAGGATAATAATTTGCTAATAGCACCAGTAGATGATGACAAGATTTAAACTGTTGTTTTCGATTTAGCCCTAGACAAGGCCCCTGGTCCAAATGGGTTTCCACCGTATTTCTTCCAAAACTATTGGACCCTAGTTGGTAACTCAGTCACCCGAGTTGTTAAAGCTTTCTTTCACTCAAGCCATATTCTATCGGAGATCAACCACACATTTATCACCCTTATCCCGAAAATTGAAAACCCAAGTCATGCAAACATTTTAGACCAATTAGCCTATGCTCCACTATTTATAAAATAATATCCAAAGTCATCACTAATAGGCTAAAAGTGGTGCTAGGTAAGATTATCCAACCTCTTCAAGGGGCTTTTGTCCCGGATCGTCTCATTCAAGATAATATATTAATAGCCCACAAGCTAATTCACTCTTTGAGTAGGACATCAGGCCAAGAAGGCTGGATTGCTATCAAACTGCACATGGAAAAAGCTTATGATAGACTAGACTACACTCCAAAAGCTGGGGTTCTGTGATAAATGGACCGGTTTGATTATTAGAGCTTGTGTCACTTCAGTATCCTTTTGAGTTCTGGTTAATGGTGTCCCGAGGGTTACGTTCAGACTTACGAGGGGGGTTCTTTAGGGTGACCCCCTCTCCCTGTATATTTTCATCCTTTGCGCTACCATAGACCAAAATTCCATTGGTGTCAAAGTTGGTAAATTAGGTCTTAAGGTTCCCTTCCATTCTTTTGCCGATGATACAATGATCTTTGCCAAAGTAAATGTTTGAAGTTGCCAAATTATTAAAAATATTTGAGTTTTTCTACGTTATACCCTTGTGTTTCTTTGAGTTCTACGTTGTACCCTAACATTCTTGAAATTATACATGATACCCTTAAACTTAAAACATTTTATGCACTTTGTCCTTACTATTAACTCGAAGGAAAGTATTTTGTCTATAATTTTTAATCTAATGAATTAATCTTGCTTGTATAATGTAACCTTTATTAGTAAAACTATGAATAAGTTAGTGAAGCACCTACAGATCACAAAAAGTTAACCAACTTTATGACACGTAGTCGGCAATCGGGCACTATACATTAAAAAAATCTAAGTTTAGGGGTACATTATAGAACTTTTAAAAGACTGGGGTACAACATAGAAAATGAAGAAACACAGGGGTATAATATAGAAAATCCCAAAATATTTTATCAAAATATTGCTCTATGTCGGTGGGCATTTGGTAAACTTTAATGTTCGACGAATGTCTCAGCAGAGGACAGGAGTTCTTTCCAAGATATCCTTCAAATGAATGAAAAAGAGTCCCTGGAGGAATATCTTGGGTGCCCAATTTTCTCCGCAAAGGTAAATAAAAACACGTTTCTAAAATTTCACATTCAGTTTTTCAACAACTCCCAAAATGGAAAGCTAATTCTCTTTCTCAAGCAGGGAGAAGTGTGCTAATTAATGCAAATCTTGCAGCTAAAGTCAACTATCAGATGCAGAGCTTCCTCCTCCCTAAGTCCACCCTCCCATTGCTAGATAAAACCTACAGAAACTTCTTCCGAAATAAGAACCATGATAGCAAAAGCCCCAACCTCATTGGATGGACATGATATGTCTCCCAAAAGATAGGGGTGGGCATGGCTTTTGTAAAGCCTCGATTAACAATAAGGCTCTCCAAATGATACTTCTCTAGAAACTCATCTCAAACCCTTCTAATTTGTGGGTCCAGGTAGTTTTGAAAAAATATACGAAAAACCAAGACATCCTAAAAACTAAGGTCCTAGTCTAGTCCTCCTGGCAATGGAAGAAACTCATGTCGTTTAGGCTTGAATTTGCTAAAGGTATTAGATGGGTCATAGGAAATGGGGATTGCATTGATTTTTGGGAAGATAATTGGGTTTCCCTCACCCTGTTAGTAGAATTATCCCCCCTCCTGATCATCTGTCTAATATAAAAGTTGAGGATGTTATCTCAAATAACCATGTCAGGAATATTCAATTTCTCAATTCCTTCCTCCCTCTGAAATTGTCTCTAGTATTTCTAGTATTTATATCCCAATGCATCCTGTCCTGGATAAACGGGTTTGGGGTCTTTCCCAGGATGGAGTGTAATCAGTTAAGTCTGGTGCCCACCTTCTCCAAGGTGTTGATTAAATAGAAAAGGTGGATTATAATTGGATTTGGAGGCTGAATGTCCCCCCAAAAGTGAGAAATTTTCTCTGGAGAATGTTTAATGATGGCCTTACCACTAAAGATAGGTTGGAAAGATGCCATGTTTTCACTCCTCAATAATGTGTGCTATGCCAAGCCTTTAGAGAAACCCTGGACCATCTTTTTATTAGATGTAATTACACCCGTGACACTCTTCTCATGCTTCAAGACTTGGGTCGTTGGCCTAATCTTCTCCAAGTCAACGATTCGATATCCTTCCAGGTTATGTCCTTTTGGTAAAAGCAACTTTGGACTCGAATGCCGTTGCCAAAATTCTCATCTTCTGGTGTTACTTATGGTACGCTAGAAATCAAGGTGTTTTGAGGGATTATCGCCCCTCGCCTTGGGATATAACCAACCGTATTACGGCGTTTTATCTTGAATGGTCGAGCGCTCAATCCATTGAGGAAAATTTAGCTGTTAATGATAGCCTTACTAGCTCCTATCTATCGGGTCACTAATTTAAAGAAAGTCACTTGGTTCCCCCAGCCCCTTTTGTCTTAATCAACTTTGATGGCTCTATGTGGAATAATGGTAATGCAACAATTGGTTTTATGATCAAGGAATTTAGAAGTGAGATCATTTGTGCGGGGGCCCATGCCACCAACCCTAATCTCTTTATCCTCCAAGTGGAGGCTTGAGCAGCCAAGGAAGCCATTCGTTGTGCCCTTAGTCTCAATCTCCCAAATATCATTGTAGAGGGAGACAATAGTCAGGTTATTTTCGATGCATTCGAATTCTAGTAAAGTTCCTTGGTGTATTAATTGTTTGATTGCTAATGGAGGCAACGATCTTGTTGGCTTCTCAGAGGCAATTTTCCGTCATATTGGTCGGGAGGGCAACAAAGTTGCTGATTTCATGGCCTATAAGGGTCACGACTATCACTCTCCTACCTATTTCTTCCCCCATACGATGTTGATTTTTTCCTTCTTGTCCATAAGGATATTTTATGCTGGCCCCCGTCGTAGGGGTCCACCTAATTTTTTTCACCTTGGTCAAAAAAAAAACAATAACTGGTAATGATGCACTACACGTACCTTCTCTAATACTCCCTCTGTATTTTTATTCTTTTATCCTTCTCACTTTCCACTACGCGTTTGCCAGTGCACTTCTTTTATCTTAAATATCTTTAGTTACATATTAGTAAAAATTATAACGTTAATAAAGTACTCATTGAGATGAATCAAAGATCATTTTCATTAGATCCTTAGAGCTAGGAGAGTATCACGCGGCACATAAAACTTTTTTTCATATATTAGTATAGATAGATTGGTAAATAGACTATAATAATATAATGATGTCGCGTTGTAACTTGTACGTACGGGTTCAAAAATTAATTTTATTATTATTTCTTAGGATCTTTCTTCTTAGAAAATCTTATTATTCAGCAAATCTTTATGTTTTATTTTTCATTTGTTAAAGGCGAGTTTCAAGGGAACACACGAAGCAACTTAAATGTCAAACACTAACACAATAACACATGTTTTTTTGCACAAATGGATTGATTACGAAATGTTCAAAAGGAAGACTAATATGATACGCGAAATGGCAGAAGTCAAGAAGATATATTATGAAATATGAAATATAGAAACAAAGAAAAGTCTTATTGAAAAAAGAAAATAAAGAAAACTAAGCAATGAAAAATGGTTCGACTATTAAATTAAAAAACTTATTTTCTTATCCAGCAAATCTTTCTATTATTTGTTGTCTATCAAAGTCTTTCAAGGGAACACAACGAAGCAACTTAAAGTTAAATGTCAAAGGCTAACAGAGTAAAACATGTTTTTTTTTTGCATAAAAATGGATTGAGTACGAAATCTTCTTAGGGACTCCTAATATGGTACGCTAAATGCCTAAATGGCAGGAGTCAAGAAGATTTATTGTAAAATATAAAAACAAAGAAAATTCTTATTGGAAAAAGAAAACAAATAACTAAGCAAAGGAAGATGGTATGCTACTCTTTAATTTCTAGTATAAAAATAGGGGAAGTTTCATCAACCATTACATTTATATGTAGTTTCTATTTCTCTCTTGGAAATGGCAAGACGCCTTAGCCACTCTTTCATCCTCCTCCTCATTAGTATTACACTTTCATGGATTCTCGTAACAGCAAATTATGACTCTGTAAGTTTAATTATCTCTTCTTCTTTTTTCTTTTCTATTTCTTTGTATGCTTGGATTGATGAGGTAATGAATTAGGGAAGTGATAAAAGTCAAATTATCTTAATAAAATGAAAATAAAGGTGAGCGGTGATTGCAAGGGATGGTGTAATTTTGTTGTGCTAAGGAGAGAAAGAGGTAGAAACTATTTCTCTCCGAATGAGGTTAATAATTATCGTAAAGGGGTGTAGGTAACTATTACCACCATTATAACTTTATAAGGATACTAATTTCCCCTTCCTTGCCTTCTCTTCTTGCCAACACTAGTTTATCCTCTTTAACTTACTTTATTCCTTTTATCTTTATGACCACCTTAATTTTCCTTAGTTTGACTTTTGTTACCCCTAAATCCATTACCTTGATTCACGTAGGAAGTATAAATTCTTGGTTGAGACAGACAATTTGATCAGAAAAATTTACTAAACTCCATTTCTAAATAAGTGCAATAGTTTGACTTTCACGCTTGCCAACGCATAACTTTGACCATTAATATCTCTAATTATGTATTTGTAAAAGCTATTGAAAGTTGATATTATGAAAATATTCATTGAAACAAATCCAACAACATTTTATATGATCAATTTTGTTTTTATATATTACTCCCTCCGTCCCATATTATAGTGCTTACATTCTATTTTGGGTGTCCCAAAATATTGTGCCTACTTCATTTTTCATCAATTTATTGGACTAAATTTTCCTCAATTTTCACAGAAATTTTCTAAAATATTCCTACTTTTATTTCAAAATGTGTGCTCCTATTTATTGATTTGCACCATTCCAAGAAAAATTTATTGCCTTTTGATTTATTTTTAAGGAAAAAGAATATAAAAAAGTAGTTCCACGACAAAAGTACTTCATTAATTATTATTTTTTGAGAATTCTACTACTCCCTCCATTCTCCTTAATTTCCGTGAAAAAAGAAGTAAGCATTATATTATGGGACGGAGGGACTAGGGAATAGTAAAAAAATACGGTCAAAGTGAGGTATGTGAATAGTGCAAAAGTCAAATTGTTACACTTTTTTTTTTTGAAAGGTCAAACTGTACACTTAAAAACAAATCGAGAAAGTATTCAATAAGGTATTAGTTATATAAAATATTAATAAACCAAATACGTTAAAAATAAATAAATAAATAGGGAGCTTTATGAACATCGTATATGTATATTAGTATATGACTTCGGACTTCCAAATTGTTACTCCGGGCATGTTCTCTTCGGCATAAAACAACTGAACTGAACTGAACTGAATTAAATTATAACTAATTAATAGTAATGATTATCATTTAGGAACTGAACTGAACTGAATTAAATTATAACTAATTAATAGTAATGATTATCATTTAGGAACTGAACTGAACTGAACTGAAAATAAGCCGGGGATTACTCCTACAAATTGTTACTTCTAAGTCCTACGGTCCTACCTGCTTATTATCTGATGTAGGATATTGAATTGATGCATATGCTGTAAATGCCTATAATCATATAATGCCCGTTTTACTCCTTTTTCTTGACGAAAGTGTATGTTTTTTAAAAATATTTTTGGTATATGTTATTATATGGAGTAATGAGTATGACCAGTACGTATGTGCTAAGGAGTTTGATGATAATTTGGTTGTTTGATACTCCCTCCGGTTCCTAAAGATCCTCACTCTTTCCGTTTAAGTGCGTTTCCAAAAGATCCTCCCTCTTTTACTTTATTCCTTATTTGGCAAATTTTTTTCCCTTTTTACCCTTTCATGTCCCTATCATATGGTCCACCATTACACTATTAATTCAATTTTACTCCCTTTCTCTCTCCTGCTTTACCCCTTTTTATTTGTTTATTTTCCTTAACCGCCTTTCTCTATCCTACTTTACCCACCCCAACCCCACACGAATTGATCATCCTTGGTATATGTAGTAACAGTAACAAGGAGGATCTTTCGGAACCGGAGGGAATAATAAACTATGGTAAAACTTTGGATAATATCGAGATTAACCAAAGTCAACTCCCCAATCTCTTAGGGATTATTTTTATTTTAAAAAAATTAGTGGGTAATTAAGGGTTATGTTGTTTAATAAAAATTATTTTAAAACCAAGTTAAATTTACTGTAACTTTATCTCTATTATATAAGGGAAGGGGGAGTTATGGTGTCCCCCTATAAATTTACTTAGTTGCCCATTTGTAAATCAACTATTACCAAAAAAGGCAAAAAATAAAATCAAACTCAAATATAGCATTAAAAAATAAACTTAAATGTTAAAGGCAACTAAGTTATAATTGAGCCACCAAAAAACATTGACTATAAGATTTAGTACATTTATGCTGAAAAAAGTAAAAAGGAATATTATATCAATCAAATATCTTATCGATCAATTCACTAACACAATCAAGTATTACATCAAAACGAAAAATTCAATCAATTAACAAAGTGAAATAATTTATTTAACACAAAAGACTATGTTAATACAACATAATAAATCCTAAATAGATTCACTTAACATTTTTTTATCGTTCATCAAGTTTAATTTTAAGAACCTACAAGAAAGAATAAGTAAAAAAAATTAATAAAATAAGGGTTAAGTGATAGAGGCTTAACCTATGAAATTTAGCCAAAAAAATGTCTAATATTACATTTTTACCCCTGTTTATGCCCAAAAGGCTAGAATTTATGTTTGAAAAAAAAAGTAATTCAGGCATGCATCGTGTGCATAATTTGCTAGTGTTTATGTAATAAAATCGCTCACAATCAATTATTTTAGGTGGAAAATAATTAGGATTGATTGTGAGTAGTTGATTAACAGTTACGATGATTTGTTTTAGGTTTTTATTTGTGATTGATTTTTGGTTTTAAGCAAGCGGAAAATCTTTCATACTACTCCTTTCGATTTTAGATGTTATGTTTCGTGTTTCTTCGTTGGGATGTTTTCGAAAGTTGCTTCTATTAAAAATATTACCTTCTTTAGATAATAAAAAGTAAGCGAGGAGTACTAAGAAAAGAAAATAAAGAAGTACCATAAAAATAGTAAGAGATTGATTGAGAAAGTAGGTTTTTCTTTGGATTTTTTCCCACATCCCCTAGCAAGCAATCCGTAGATAGTGCACACGTCCGTATGGTGAGGAAGCTGCGCACGATGAACATCTAGCACTAGGTTATGAACATCAAGACCAATACCAATGAACATATACTAACAGAGATGTACAAATGAACATATACTAACAAGCCAAATGTGCATGAATAACAAGTTAAATGGACACATGTATAGATGAACATCAAGCACTAGGTTATGAACATAAAGATCAATACCAATGAACATATACTAACAGAGATGTACCAATGAACATATACTAACAAGTAACAAGCCAAATGTACATGAATAACAAGTCAAATGAGCACATGTACACGGCTAACAAGTCAAATGAACATATGTACATCTCTGTTAGTATATGTTCATTGATATTGGTCTTTATGTTCATAACCTAGTGCTTGATGTTCATCGTGCGCACCTTCCTCGCCATACGGACGTGTGCACCTACTAATTTGCACCTAGCAAATAGCAACAACCTAAAGAAATGGAAGGAACATTAAATTACCAAATACTAAGGGCATGTTTGGCAAAACTAGTGGTTCTAGTAGCTGTTAGCTGTTGTAGTAGCTGTAGCTGTTATTTGGAGGTAGTTGCTAGTTGTCTACTCTTAGCTGTTAGCGATTAGCAATAAAAGTATTTGTTTAATTAGAAGTGTTTGGCAAAAGTAGCTGTTGAAATTGTAAAAGACAATAAATGACATTTATTCAAATATGAAATGAACTACAACAATTTCATATGTTCGTTCAATAGTTAAATTCAATATTTATTTTTTCAAAGAGCTTACACTAAAAGGAGTATATTTTTTTTAACTGTTCAAAGAAATGTATAGATTTAAGATAATATTCAACCCTCAAAAAAAATTATATTACCTATTTTTACTAAAATGCTTGTGGAATGAGGAGTATCAAATATTGTGAAATATTAGTTATATCTTATATTTAAAATAAATACTTAAATCACATCCCTGGTATTGTAATGAAAAAACAATGAATTGCCATAAGATAAAACAATTAATAAATAGTAAAAGGAAAAAGAAATTAAAAACATTGGTTAAAAATTGTATCTTATGCTATTATATAGTGTTTATTTGCTAGACAGCTACCTATAAATCTCAAACGTTACTTGTAGTAACGTTCTACAACCGCTACCCATAATCTACTCTAACCGCTACTCGCTACTACAACCATTACCTTACCAAACACTCATAATTTTCTTAAGTAGTGTTTTGATCTTGTCCAACCGCTACCCGCTACCTAAAACGGTAGTGCCAAACAGGGCCAAAGTTTGACTTATATAAAGGTGAATTTGAAAGAAACGATGGAGGGAATAAACATAATCATGATACTCCCTTTATTTCTTAATGTTTTACCCAATTTCATTTTGGTTATCTTTTAGCGTGTGTGATAGAAGAAAAAGTAGAGAGAGATTATAGGGAACATATCATCAAAAAAGAAAAATGAGAAAATCTTTTAGGGACAAGCTAAAAAGGAAAGTGAGATAATATCTTAGAGACAAATGGAGTACTAAAAAAAGAAGTGTTGAACACAAATCTTCGGCCTTAAATTACAAGTTCCTAACTCATGTACCACTTGTAACTTGTAAGTGTACGTATATTTTCATTCATTATACGCTTGAGTGTACCTATAGCGTTCATTATTTTGCATCATATGTTAGAGAATGTGAGAGAGTGTAAATTTACACTCGGATTTAAGATGTTAATTGTATTTATTGGTTGTTTTATGACTATGACCCATTGTTTTGTAATCAAAGTTTTAAATCGCACAATAATTAACTAGTAGGAAGAATGGCCATAAGTGGTACAAAGATTATGGAACAGAAGATTTTTTTGTCCTAGATACATAACTACACAAGTAGCATCATGACACTCAATATGTCAATAAATAACATAAGCATGCTTATTGTCACCTAATTATTACAGAAAAATTGGCTTAACCATGGAGGAGATTTACTCAATAGAAGATTTGCCTCCAAAGAGACCAAGATTAGTCCACAAACCGTTCATAAATTGAGACTAAAGTGGAGATTTGAAGCAGAAAGAGATATAACAAAGAACCCCAAAGAATATACAATGGAGTTGTATACTTTCCTAGTTGGGATGGCTATGTTTATGCAGTTAAGGCTTCAGATGGGTTTCTCGTGTGGAAGAAGTTCATTCAAGAGCTCACTAGGATTCCTTCACCGGGCATCGTCGCGAACGTTAACGTGACCGTTGCAAGGGCAACACCAACAGTAGCCCCAGACCTGGGGCTAGTGCTTGTTGGAGTTTATGGACCATCTTATGTGCTTGGCTTAAGGATTAAAGATGGCTCATTGGTTTGGATGACTAGATTGGATCCGCATAATGATAGTATAATCACCATGTCTGGAACATATTATAACAGGTTAGTTTTCCATCAATATTTGGTGATTGCATATTCAGATTATTGGTTTGCAATGTAAGATTGAGATTGGTGAAATGGGTATGTGACCATCTTTGAACTTTGAAGGAAAAATCTCGGGAAATTCTGATCGAAGGGGATAGGGTAACAATTTCAACTTTAGGAAAGGGTATAAATGTAATCTTACTAACAAAAAATAAGGTTTTCCACCAAGTTTCCATGAGTTTTTACAAAAATGCACAGGGTGCCCTTATGTTTTCAATAATGCACCTTTGAGAATTATCATGACTTACTCCTATCATCAAGTCTCGTTACAGTTTTAATTGACCAAATCTCCTGTAGTTTTATTTCTCATGTGCCTAACAATTCAGTGAACTTAGAGATCTCTTCCCTTTTCAACTCCGGCGAATCCTCCACCGATTCGGTGTCCACCAACCATATTATATTGCCCAATCTTATTATTATTATTATTATTTTTTTTATTATTATTATTATTATTATTATTATTATTATTATTGTAGTTAATTATTATTACTATTATTAAAGTATAGGTAGCTTTTAGTTTGTTAAGGAAGTCATCTTCCTATTTTGGAAATGTAGCAGGGAATCAAGAGGAGGAAAGACAAAGAGGTATGGCTATGGAAGCTCGAGCAAAAAAAAAAGGAAGCTAGAGAGAAGAGAGAAAGGAATGAGTTAACTAAGAATTATATTTTTTTGTTTGAGAAGAGAGAAAGCAAAACACTTTCCCCTTTATCATCACCTCTAAAGTCTAACCACCTTAGATTTCCTTAGGTTGACTTTTATTACCCTCTTAATGCATTACCCTCAATATCCAAGCATGCCCCGAAAGGAAAAGTTGTTTCATTGCTTGATTTTGCACTTTGTCTACTCATCCTATGTTATTCATTTGTTACGGAACTTTATATGTACTACTGGAGTTATAAATTGAGTGACACTTAATGTTAACCATAAATAATATATTATTAGTAAATATGGCAACATGCAATTTCAAAATATAATCTTAATTTGAAATCTTCTTTTGTAAAAAATGAAAAAACTCTTACCACAATGCATATTCTATTACTAGCTTTAGATTACATGCTAAGATCCTATACATTGCGCGGAGTATTTAAATGAAGGACAATATGCATGTAAGTCAACTTAAGAGGATGAATTTAATTAATCCTGGATTCCTCTTAAAAATATTATATTTCAGGGCGTATTATGTGGGAGTGTCATCATTAGAAGAAGAAACCAGCATAGAAGAATGTTGCAACTTTCGAGGTAGTTTTGTAAAATTGGACGCAAGAACTGGTGCCATACTATGGCAAACCTACATGTTGCCAGACAACCATCAACAACACGGGGAGTATGCTGGAGCAGCTATATGGGGAAGTAGCCCACCTATCGATGTGCCAAGAAGCCTTATTTACATAGCTACCGGAAATCTTTACTCGGCCCCTCAACGAATTAGGGATTGTTCTGAGAGAGAAAACAATCAAACTTTCCCAACAAACACAAGCTTGTGTGTGGAGCCTGAAAACCATTCCAATTCATTCTTAGCCTTGGAATTAGACACGGGTGACATCAAATGGTATCACCAAATAGGAGGATATGATGTTTGGTTCTTTGAATGCAATAATATTTCTATTAGTCCAGACTGCCCTCCAGGGCCTAACCCCGATGCTGATTTTGGTGAAGCACCCATGCTAGTAACTATTATGAATAATAATAATAGGACCAAACGGCCACATGATGTTGTTGTTGCAACACAAAAAAGTGGGTTTACTTGGGCCCTTGATCGAGATGATGGAAACCTCGTTTGGAGTACGGTATGTATAGTTTAAAGTTACAATAATTTTTGCACATTTATTTTTTTTCATTGGGATTTTCTATATTATACCCCTGTGTTTCTTCGTTTTCTATGTTGTACCCCAAGCGTTAAAAAGTTTTACATTGTACCCTTAAACTTGGCTTTTTTAATGTATAGTGCCCGATTGCCGACTAGGTGTCATAAATTTTGTTACCTTTTTGTGATCTTTAGGAGCTATGTTAACTTGTTCATAGTTTTACTATTAAAGGACACATCTTATAAGCAAGATTACTTCATTAGATTACAAATTATAGACAAAATATTTGCCTTCGAGTTAATAGTAAGGACAAAGTGCATAAAATTTGGCAAGTTTAAGGGTATCATGTGAAATTTTAAAAATGTTGGGGTACAATGTAGAAATCAAAGAAATACAAGGGTATAACGTAGAAAACCCCTTTTTCATTTTAAGAAATATTTTATTTTTAGATATCATCTGATATGTATAATTGCTCATTTCTTATGAGTAAAGATTATGGAATCTTACATAGCATTAAATGGTGCAGGAAGCCGGGCCAGGAGGTTTAGGAGGAGGAGGGATTTGGGGATCAGCCACAGATAACAAAAGAATTTATACCAACATTGCAAACACTGATCAAAGAACTTTTATCCTTAATCCATCTAATAAAACCACAACAGCTGGTGGATGGGTTGCAATGGATGCTTCAACCGGTAAGGTATTGTGGTCTACAGGGAATCCTAGTAATGCCTCTAGCAATGGCCCTATTACAGTGGCTAATGGGGTTGTTTTTGCGGGGTCAAGCAATAGTACAACGGGACCTATTTATGCCATGGTTGCTGAAACTGGTACTATCATTTGGTCATTTGACACTGGAGCGACTATCTATGGGGGTGTATCAGTAAGTGATGGATGCATTTATTTTGGACATGGCTACAAAGTCGGGATTGGATCTTTTAACCCTGCTTTCAGCACAGGAATAACACTTTTTGCGTTTTGTGTGGATTAAAATTGAAGAGTAGTCTAACATTGGAGTTGCATCTCACAATGCCATGTAATATAGAAAAAAACCAATACATTATAAATTGATGTTGTTAATAATTGCATACATTTTGTATATACATTAGCTTTTCAGCACACTTAATGTCAGATGAATTTATGGTCAAACGCCATAATTACTTGACGATAACAAAAGATCTAATAAACAAATTACTGAAGTATAAAAAAGAACTAGTTAAAGCGGAAGCCTTGACTAGATTTATCCAAACTTTGTTGTGACATTCTTTATACTAAATCAGAGTACATTGAAGAAATACCATAATCATACATAAGCCTAATCAAGCTTACTTGGTGGAGGTGGTGGGGAATTCACCTTGTGACTTCAAATCACAAATTCGAACCCCACTACCTACTTGTGCTTGGAAGTAGGTATTCTCTTATATCCCCCTACTCTCAAGCGTTGGCCTGTGTAGTTGGTCTGGCTGACCCACGAGAGGTGTTGGTCCAATAAGGTCCTTCTTCTTACCAAGGGGTTCCCAGTTGGGGCCCAAATAAAATCATACATAAGCCTTGGCATAACCTTTAACCAATACCACAAAGATATACTCGTTTAATAGTTATATATTGGTGAACAAAAATAAACCTATTACTACTATAAATTATGATCCTTGCTTTTACAAAATAATGGCCTTAGTGTTGGAATATATCCGACCAACAATCAAGCAAAACTCATCAATATCATGATTAAGATAGTGTTAGGAAAATCAAAGATTTAAGGAAGATAAAACCCTGGGCTGGAAATCGAACACTTGAAAGACAAAATTAAACTACACTGAACCAATTCTTAACCATTTTTACATGGAACAAGATCATCTGATAAGATTTTCAATGATAGTTAGTTCTTTAAGAAGACCTATTCTGACTGCTGGAAGAAAACAAGGAAAACCTTGGTCCCGAACTACCATAGCTAAGTGTGGTGCCTAATGTAATTGGTTAACAACACACAATCCAAGATAACTTCTAGTAAATTTGTTAGCTAGACACAATTTTTCACCAACAAAGAGGCATGAAAGTGGAATACGACATTTATTATCAACATCTTTGAGGAACGACACATGATCTCAAATTATTTTATCAGTCAAAGTCAAGTGCATTACTCATATAATATGTAGAGTTGTGTACTTATCAGATCTATATAAGGTCATATCATAATTCAGGTTTCTCACTTATGAAGATATTGTAATATCATTGGTGTGATAACCCAATTTTAAGAGCCGATAATGGAGTATGATTCTACGGAATACAAGGATATTTTATGACTGGGCTCATTATCACTAATAAGGGATAATTAGTTCTACTTCTATAGTAACTAATTATTCAAACTCATTTGTAAATTTGTTAGACTTATCTTGTAGTCAACTTTCTTATCTCCTGTAACTAGCCTCCTTATACTTAGCCTAACTCTAGATAGTTAGTTTAGATTCTCACGGCTTTCTAGCCTATATATACTTTGTGTATGCTTTAATAATAATCATTCAAAATTCATATTCTCTACATGGTATCATTTTTCTAAAGATCCTAAGCCTACACTTCTTAGCCTTTCAGCAACCATGTCTTCCGAAAACGTTGTCATTCCCAATCAAAATGACTCATCCAAGCCCTTCACACTCGTTCAAATTCACAACTCCATCAAACTTACCTCAACCAACTATGTTGCTTGGAAGACTCAACTTCAAGCTACTCTCTTAGGGTATGATCTTTGGAAGTTTGTTGATGGATCCCACCCATCTCCTGCTGCCTCCATTATCATAGATGATGGCACATCCATTGTGAACCCCGCTGCCCTCCCATGGTTTCGCCAAGATCGCTTGGTCTTTGGCACCATCGTCGGCACTCTTTCCCAAGACATCGTTCCCTTAGTATCTCAAGCGACCACTTCCGAAGATGCATGGAACGTACTGCCCAAAACCTATGCTAACCCATCTAGGGGGCATCTCAAGCAGCTTAAAAACAACCTTGGTAATATTACCCATTCCACTCAATCCATCTCCTCTTATATGCAAGCTATAAAATCATGTACTGACCATCTCGCCGCTATGGGTAAACCCATGGATCAAGAGGACACCATTGAAAAGGTGTTGTCTGGTCCCGACTACGAGCAGTACAAGTCGGTCATTGATGCGGTAAATGCTCGAGATACTCCGATTTCTTTTGAAGAACTCCACGAGTTACTCATCACCAAGGAGGCTATGGTCTCTCTCAAAAGCCCTACCACCTTTCCTGCCTCGGTGAACCTTGCTCACCATCGCACCAAGGCGCCACACACTGCTACCACTGACCCACAACTTGGCCGAAGGCCATACCTTGGTAAGTGTCAATGGTGTAGGGAGCAAGACCACTCCCTTAGCCACTGTGTTGTTTTCAAAGGGCTTTTTCCCACTATTCATGTTCCTACACCGGTGCCGTATCGTGCCGCCAAGAAGGATTCTCAACCTCTTCCTCATGCTCCTGATCAAGCCCATGTTACTACGGCCTCCCACCCCTCCTCAAATGCATGGCTCCTCGACAGCGGGACTACCCACCATGTCACAAATTACCTTGCAAATTTATCTCTTCATTGTCCTTATGACAGCACTGAGGAATTAATTATTGGTGATGACTCCTCCTTACCAATACAAAACACAGGTTCATTTTCATTAAATACATTTTCTCACATATTTTGTTTCACTTATGTCTTGCATGTTCCCTCCATATCTCGTAACATACTTTCTATTTCACAATTTTGCAAAGACAATAATACTAGCATTGAATTCTTACCATCTCGTTTTCGTGTCAAGGAGCTTTCACAGGGCACGATTCTCCTTAGGGTCCAACTAGAGCTGGAGTCTATGAGTGGCATCCTTTATCTCTGCCTCATTTTTTTCTTTCAAATTGCCTACTAGTGATTGGCATCACCGTCCAGGACATCCGTCATCTTCCATTCTTAGGATTTTAAATTCCAATTACAATTTGTCAATTTCTACTTTTGACATGTCAAATTGTAATGCTTGCAATATGAATAAAAGTCACAAACTTCCTTTCTCTTATTCATCTCTTAGTTCTCAAAATCATCTTGAATTAATTTTTTCTGATGTATGGACTTCTCCCACACTATCCATTGATTATTACAAATATTATGTTATTTTTGTTGATCACTTCACAAAATACATATGGTTTTATCCTCTTAAACTTAAATCTGATGTCTATGATACATTTATTAGTTTTAGAGCCTTAGTCGAAAATTATTTTAACAAGAAAATCAAACAATTTTTCTCCGATAATGGAGGAGAATTTGTCAAATTAACCTCTTATCTTTCAACTAATGGTATTACTCATCTTACATCTCCACCTCATACTCCCGAACACAATGGTTATGCGGAAAGAAGACATCGCCACATTGTTGAAACGGGCTTGTCTCTCTTGTCTCATGCCAACATTCCATCTCATTATTGGCCTAATGCTCTAGCTACGGCTACCTACTTAATTAATAGGTTGCCCACCCCTTCTCTCAAAAATCAGTCCCTATATTTCAAGTTATTTGGCTCTACCCCAAATTATCAAAAATTAAAGAACTTTGGTTGTCTTTGCTACCCTTGGCTCAAACCATACACCTCTCACAAACTTGACCCAAAGTCTCGTCCTTGTGTCTTTATTGGTTATTCCCCTACCCAAAGTGCCTATTATTGTTTGCATTCATCCACTAACCGTATTTTTGCATCAAGACATGTGAAATTTGTGGAGAATGTATTTCCTTTTAATGACTTGTGCAGGCTTGCAGACCCCTCATCATCCTCTAATGACATGCTGCATGATTGGACTACCCTCAATATTCCAATTCTTCATTCACCCATGACGCAAACATTACTCACTCCACAAATTTCTCAAGATGAACCAACCTCACCAAATGCTTCCGCCACCATTTCAATGTCGACGGGCTCCACTTCGCCCCTCGTCACTCCATCACCTACCATCTCCACCCCTCTCTCATCACCACCATTATCTCCTTCCCCACCCTCACCCCGTCCCTCATGGACGATGGTGACCCGCCTACAAAATAATATCATAAAACCAAACCCCAAATATGCCTACACTACTAGTATAAGCTCCACTCCACCAACTGAACCTACAAACATCACACAAGCCTTGAAATGCCCTCAATGGCGTGACGCCATGACATCTGAATTTGATGCTCTAGTACGCAACAAAACGTGGGACTTGGTTCCACCACATCCATCTCACAACCTTGTTGGTAACAAGTGGGTTTACTGTATCAAATACACCTCCAAAGGCGCCATTGATCGTTACAAAGCTAGGCTCGTTGCCAAAGGCTTTCACCAACGATCCGGTATTGATTTCTCAGAGACATTCAGTTCGGTCATCAAACCCACCACTGTCCATCTTATATTGTCCCGTGCCGTCACAAAGGGGTGGTCTCTTCGTCAACTAGAAAATAATAATGCCTTTCTTCAAGGTACTCTTAATGAAGATGTTTACATGGTGCAACCTTCGGGTTTTGTTAACAAAGACAAGCCTTCTTATGTTTGCGAACTCTGAAAGGCTCTTTACGGCCTCAAACAAGCACCGAGAGCATGGTATAATGAACTCTGTTCCTTCTTATTGGCCTTTGGTTTAACTAACTCCATTGCCGATTCGTCCTTGTTCATGTATCATCGCAAAGGGATAATATTTTAAATACTTGTTTATGTTGATGACATTATCACCACGGGTCCGTCTCCGAATGCATTCCAAGAATTCATTAATACTCTTGCCTCCAAGTTCTCCTTGAAAGATCTTGGCCCGTTGTCCTATTTCCTTGGTGTAGAGGTACAACCCCATGATAAAGGTTTATTTCTAAATCAACAGAAATATATCTCTGATCTTCTTGCACGTGCCAACATGTTAAGTGCCAAACCTGTTTCGACACCAATGATTGCTCACCCTCCTCTCACAACTAATGTCGGCTCACCCATTCCGAATCCATCAGATTATAGAACACTGGTTGGTGGGTTGCAATATCTTTCTCTCACTCGCATTGATGTTGTCTTTGCTGTTAATAAATAATCCCAATTCATGCACAAGCCTACTAATAAACATTGGGCTGCACTTTGGCGCTTACTTCGATACTTAAATGGCACCATTGATCATGGTTTAATCATTCATCGTCATTCACCCGTCCGACTTCATGCCTATTGTGATGCTGATTGGGCTGGTGATCATGACTCCTTTTTGTCTACCTCCACCCCCACCTCCACCCCCACCTATGAAACCACCCTCACCACCCCTCCCCCACCAACCGAAACCACCCCCGCCTTGCCCCACCTCCAACCCCACCCCCTCCCCCACCCGGAAACCACCCTCCCGGCCTTGAACCTCCCCCCGAACCGAACCAAAGTCGCTGCCACCACCCAACCAGCATCCCGCCACCATCCCACCACCAAAAAATCTCCCCAGAAACCCAACCCACAACCACAAACTACTCAACCACAACCACAAACCGCTCTGACCCAACTCGCAGCCATCGCAAACCCACCCCGTAACCACCCTCTCACCACCATCAGCCAAGATCCAAAACACCACCATAACCACCCAAAACCCATTCCACCCAACTTGCAGCCACCGTAACCCCACCCCGTAAGGACCGCAAACCAGTGAAGTCACACCCCTCTCTCTCTCTCCTCCACTGTAAAAGTGTAAACCCCTGTTTCTCCCTCTCTCTCCTGTAAACCAGTGAAGTCACATCCCATTTTCAATTTCCACGCCAATTTCAACAACCACCACTGTAACACCCCAGTTTTTGAAACAGTTTATTATTTATTTTATTAAATATTTTAGTTTATTTAATTATTAAATTCATTTATCTTTAGGAATTACTTTGTAAATAATTTATATGGTTATAGTGGGACAAGTTTAGTAAGTAATTTGACTATTAATAGTAAAAAGAGGAAATATACTCACATATATGTAAGAAGGGGGAAAAGGGAGAAATAAAACAAGAAAAGAAAAAGGAAAGAACGAAAGAAAAAGAAAGAAGAACGACATCTTCATTCTTCACCGTTCACCATCTTCTTCTTCTCTCAAAGTCTTCAACCTTCTTTCATCCTCCATCAACCATCACCACACCGGGATTTTCACTCATTCATCTTCAACATTTCTCAGTTTTGTGGGTGTTTTGAAGAGGGAGAATTGAGTTTTTGGCTTTGCGAATTTCGGGTCGTGAATCGAATCAAAGAGCGGTTTTGGGGTTCCTTTTATAGAGTAATTCCACCTTATTACTTCCCCTTAATCAAGTAAGATTCTTTATCATGTTTTAATTTTAGTTTTAGCTTAATTTCGAATTGGGATTTTGTTAGTTTAGGGTTCTTGAGATAAATTGAATTGGGGGTTTTTGATTTTAATTGTTTGGGTGTGTAATTGAATGAATAGAATGTTTATTTAGGTGTTTAGTAGTTAGTTTAGATTAATGGATTGTTAAGTAAACTTGTTGTTCAAAGAAATTTGTGGGTAGTTCGTATAAATTACCCGTCAGTTCGTAAAATGCGGTTTTAAGCAGTTTCTGGGCATTTTTAGCAAAAATACTATTTCACAAAAGTTGTTCGTATCGAAATTTTACTCAAGATAGGCTCAAGAAACGCTTGATTTGGAGTTCGAATGAGGAAGTTATTTCCATTTTAAGTTTCTGCTGAAATTAATAAATTGTATATTAGTTTCGAGTGCTTTAAGTTTGAATGTTTTCATGTGAATGTTTCCTAATGGATTTTGGAGTACCTAAATATAGATTATGAAACTTAAGTGTTGGTTTTATATAAACTAAGAGAGATTTTTAGTATTGTTAGTATTAGTTACTTATGTCATTTGAAGTAAGAGGCTCATATTTTATAAAACTAGAGTTAGTTAAAGCTCATTACTAGTTAGCCAAGTCTATTATTATTTATTGAATACATATATGTTATTATGTAGCTTTTCAGTTCACTAAAGAGTCGTTTTGGAGATGGTTGTTTTGATGTGATTCGTAAGAGGTAAGATTCTTTACTCAAATCTTTAATATTTATGAGAAAAGTCTACAAAAAATAACTTTCATTGTTACGAGAACAGATTATAAAGGTATGTATCTCTCTTGAGTTGAGATTAGTTTGAATAGGAGGATGTTCCTCCTAACACAAACAGTTTGTTTTCAAACCTTGAATTATAGAATAGTTACAGAAAAAGATTGATGGATAGTTTTATGTTTTTGAAACGGTTGGGATTGCCTTTGTGGCGTCTCAAGGAATTGGAACCTTGTCGGGATGGTCTCGACATTTCAGAATAGTTGGGGGTACGTTGATCAGTACCTCGGACTTAGATCTTCTGCTACGGTTTGGCCGTTTGTGGGGTGTGCACACTAGGGGTCTTCGTCTATAAGTTATCCGGAGGGCCTAGCTAGCCCAAAGGCAAGGAAAGTTTGTTCCATTCCATAGATTTTATAACTCCCTCTTTGTGAGGGTAAAGGAAATAAAGTATTTGTTTCAAGGAAAATAAAGAAAAGATTTGATTTAGAAAGGAATACAAGAAAAAGGTTTTATAAAGCTTGCTACTTATTATTTTGATTCAAAAGAAGATGATTTGTAGGATATCTTATTATCCTACCTACATATATGTTTGGATTTATTGTATGAATCTTGCTCAGCCAGTTTGGCTGATACTACATGCCCGATATGTGCAGGTACATGAAGATCTTACATGTTGGGTGTGGGGTGTGGGCTGAGAGCAACGTTCCACCAACTTTTACTAGTTAAAGTTATAGTAGTTCTTTATCCGCTGCTCTATTTATGTATACATATTATCATTTTGGGACTTAAGGTTGTAATATTAATTCACCTAAACCTTTACTTGACTGAACTGTAATAGTTTAGTTAAGTTTTGTTTTGACTTAGATTCAGTCTACGTAGCTTATCCTTAACGGTTATTCTCGCAATAACTGTGGAATAACACTTTTGGAATTTCGGGTAATTATGCATGGATGTGGATCCTTTTGAGCTGGATAAGGATTAATGAGAATTTGGAGTGCTGGTTTTATTGAAGGGGGTTTATAAGCGGACACGAGTCCTAAATTAAATTTTAGGCAGTCCATATTTCAGACGGAGCTCTGCCGATTTTTCTGTAGATTTTAATATCATTTAATTTAGATAGTAACTCGAAATTCAGGGGTGTTATAACCACAACCACCTCTACAACAACAACAGAAGTCCGATTTTCGCGTTGGAACAACGCAAACGCCGAGAAATTCGAGCGAAATCGCCGAACTCAACAACAAATTGAAGACGACCTCCGCCGTCTTCGCCGCTTCGAATCTGCCCTAAATTGTGTAATTTTACTCACCCGGCGTTTCGGAGGGTTGCGAAACGCGTGAAATTACCCTGGAAAAACGAAATGGGTGTTGGGGGAGAAACGGATATTAGGGTTGGAGAAAACGGAGTACCGTATGTGGTGCTAGGGGCTCCGTTTCGGGATGTGGGAGGGGGTGGGGGAGGGGCTTCTGTGGAGGTGCTGGGGGGACGAAGAGAGAAGGTCAAGGGGGTCGGGGTGGGGTGGGTGAGGTGAGGGAGAAAGATTTTTTTTTTTTTTTTTTCAAATTTAAATAAAAATTTTAAAAATAAACCAATAAGCAAGCGACACGTGTCCTAGGGAGTGCCACGTATGCATTTTACCTGCACCAACAAGTTAGGAACCGGTCATGACCTACTGGAGGAATTTTGGCCTAAAGTTTGTATTATTAAAAAATAATCAAAAGTTTGTATTATTGCGAGAGAACGGGCTAAAGTTTGTATTATTCCAGTTAAAAAATCCTAATAATAACTGTAATAGTAACAATACTAACAATAACAATAATAACACAAATAACAACAGGATTACTAACAATAACAATAATAATACAAATACTAACATTAGTAGTAGTAGCAACAATGCTAATAATAGCAATAATAATAACAAACATAACAAGGTATATATGTATTATGTTGTGACTATATATGATAAAGTATAAACAAACTATTTTATCAATATGTTCAAACATTTTAGTAGTACATTAGTATCAAAATAATTGTAAAATCACTCTAATACTCTATTGATTATAAATTAGTATAACGACTCTTGATATGTTATAATATTATAACAAATGACAATCATATGTTTATATCTACGGTTTATATGACGCCTAAGTGATTATAATGAGGGTTCATATGTTGTACAATAATAATAAACATAACAATAGTTTACATAAATGAGTAAAGTTACTAAACTAAGACTTGGATTATTGGCTAATGGCTTATTGCATTTATGTGTTACTCCAGAGTATATAATTGAACAATATACATTAAAGTCACTAATGATCAATCATCAAACGATTAAGTCAAATCAACTTGTGTGAACATTCGGTTACAAGTTTATCTTACTAAAATCCCAACTTCTTTGATTATTTCTAAAATCCTAACATGTTAAAAATCAAAATCAAGTAGTTAACTGTTACCAAGGTTAATCTACCATAAGCCAATAAGTTAATAAGTACTTACTACATAATAACTTGTTAACAACCAAATAGTAACTTAGCACTTAGTCAGTTACTCACTTAGACCTATTAACTCAGTAATTCACTAACCTGTTAGTTGTTAATTATTACTAAGTACAAAAATACTAATTAATAGATAATTGATAAAGTGATAACATATTAGTGATATTACAAAGTTAAGACAATAACAAGTATCAACAATAAGACATAAGTCAAATTGTAAATGTAATGGTTAAGACATTAAGTCCTAAATCCTAATATCGGGCCATTGGCAATAACCGACTAACTGTTACGGTGTTACGGCTTACATGTTAGCATTAAGTTAATCCATAATCACCGCATGTAACATGTGTCACATATTTCTAATTTATAAATTAGGAATAATAATTTCTTAAAAATCAATAATACTAATTTAATTTCGAAAGTGTTTATAATTTTTAATAATACTACTAATTTATAAAGTTACTAAACTAATAATATTAGAATTAGAAATTTAGAATACTCAAATCAAAATAATATCAAAATACAATACTAGTTTATTAGTAGTTTAGGCCATTGATTTTAGAAAGATGAAAATCCAACCATTGATTAAGTTAGCAATCCATGTGCTTGGTCACTCTCAATTCTCATTGGTAAAAAAATAATGTCATGGATTATGAATTAAGACCATTGATTTGAGAAAGATCAAAATCCAACCATTGATTAAGTTAAGTAACTTAAGTTGGGATAAAAAAGATTAAAAAAAAACAAAGTTGGGAGATAATCTCATCCGTTGAAAATTGCAATCCAAAGGATGAGAACATATCAAAAAACCCTAAGTATTCCCCTTTCTCGCCTCTTTTACTCTATGCCTCCCTCTCGCCTTTTCTTCTTCACCTCTTTCTCTCTCCTCACCTTATCTCACCATTTCCATTTGGATCTCCGCCATAATTTACAACCAGCGAGTAAAATCACAAGGGTTCGCTGCAAATTCTATCTTCTGAATTGGGTTTCTCTAAATCTACTCAAGAAACGAAGCTTGTGGTTGTAACACGAAGTGGAAGGGAGCTATTGAAAGGCGGAATCGAGCTCAATGGTTCGGTTATCTCTCTCTCTCTAATTCTTGTTTTTGTGCTCGTGTTTCACTCTTAACTGTGATTTTAAGCTTATTTCTGTTATTAATGTTGTAATTTGGCGTGAATTTTGTGATTTGTTTTAGTATACAGGTGAGTGAATCTATTCCTGGGTTTGTTTTGCAGGCTACTGTTGCTGATCTATAGGAGGCCATTCACAAGAAAAGTAAGTTCTTTAAGTTCTTTTATTGGTTTTGTTATTGACGATTTAATGGTGGATAAATCTGGGTTTATTTTTGTATGATTTTTCGATTTTGTTTTCGATTTCAAGCAATTTTATATTATAAATCTGGTATTCTTGTTGCTGAGGATAGACCTAGTGATTTCCAGGATTTTGTCTTCTAGATGTTGTAGTCTTTCGTTGTTTTCTTTTGGCCGGATAATTATCTTTATTGTTTTTTTTGACAGAAAACATAATTGTTGTAATACTTATTGATTATGTTCATCCTTCCTTTCAGAAAATTGAAAAATGTTGATGTACCTGATTTGAACTTAATACTCCTAAGATGGATATTGTTTGAACTCAAATATGGTGAAGTTAGTTCATGAGTTATGACTTGAGCGTTACATTGAGGTGGCATTCAAAGCTTGTCGGATCTTATCAAGCTAAATAATACCCTATCTCTAAGATGTTTTCATGTAGATTTACAAATTTCATCACTTTCTATACTCCTTGCTTCTTCTTGGATTTACATTTTACTTCTAAATTGTTAGATTTTTATCTCTTCTAACTTCATTTTAAAAAACTTAAAAGAAACATAGTAGTACATATATCTTCATATTTCCTTTACTTGAAATATTAAAATAGAATTAGGATATTCTGATCTGTAGTCAGTTTTTTGTGTGTGAATAGATTAGTGATGGAGGTCTTGCCTTCTGGTTTGTCTTGGTTTAGACATTGGAGTTTTTTTTTTTGCATTTTGGTAAGTTTGAGGCTAGATCTGAACTTATTCTTTCTCTCTTGAAGTCATTATACTAAATTCAAATGATATTTCAGGTTATTCAACTGATTTTTTTTTAGAAAAATAATAAATACATTTAAAAAGAGGAGATAAAGAAACAATTTAACATACGAAGAAATTGTTGTAATATTGAGAGATTTAAGCAAGATTGGGAGAGTATGTTATTGTAGTTGTGTTATCTATTTTCACCCGCGAAATGCGGTATATATAGTGTCGGGTGAGTAATTCACCCAGTGATATATCATGTCACTGCAGTTACGCAGTGAAATGCCTAATCTTGGGCGGCAAATACAGAGCCGTTTTATCCGTTCACTGTTTACATAGTATATTATAACACTCCCCCTTGAACGGATCCTAAAATGTAAACTATGGGGTGACAACCGCCTCATTAAAAACTTTACATTTGAAAAACCCTAAGGGATAAAAATAAACATAAAGGAAAAAGAGTACCGTTGGACTTTGATATGCCTATATACTTTTCTGCCTCGTTAAAACCTTGCCAAGAAAAACCCTATAGGATAAAAACTTGGACGAAGGAAAAAGAGTACATAACATATAGAGCTCCCTCTCAATTTAATGTATATCTCGAAGGCGACGCAGACTAGTCATGTGTACAAGCTCTTATCGCATGATTGAACTTGTTTGACATTGATTGTTCCTTCCTTCTCCAAATCGTGAGTGGAAAATAATTTAGGATCGATATGCTTGGTTCTGTCACCTTTGATATAGCCTTCTTTAATTTGTGCAACGCAAGCGGTATTATCTTCATGGATGATAGTTGGACCTTCTTATGTTTCTTTTACTTTCCTTGAGTATGTGATGGGTCAAAGATCTCAACCATACACATTCTCTACCAGCTTCATAAAGTGCGATTAATTCAACTTGATTTGATGAAGTAGCTGTTCGACTATGTTTTACTGATTTCCAAGAGATTGTTGTATTTCCATAGCTAAAAAGATAACCCGTTTGCAATTTCGTCTTGACTGAATCTGACAGGTAACCTGCATCAGCATATCCTACAAGGGTAGGATTTCCATCTCATGGATAGAATAATCGCATATCCGTTGTCCCGCGTATATAGCGGAGTAAGTGTTTCACTTCATTCCAGTGCCTGTTGTAGGTTTGAAGCTGTATCTAGCTAATAAATTGACCGAGAAAGCAATGTCTGATCTAGTATTGATGGATAAATACATTAAGGCTCCAATGGCACTTAGGTATGGTACTTCGGGACCGAGTACATCCTCGCCTTCCTCTCGAGGGTGAAAAGGATCTTCATCAATTTTTAAACAACGAACAACCATAGGTGAACTCAATGGATGTAATTTTTCCATATAGAACCTTTTTAGCACTTTCTCGGCATAATTGGATTAGTGAACAAGCATCCCATCCTTTAGGTATCCAATTTGTAAACCGAGACAAAATTTGGTCTTCCCGAGATCTTTCATCTCAATTTCCTTCATCATGCATTTAGCGGTTTCTTCGATTTCATCGGGTGTCCCGATGATGTTTAAGTCATCAACATATACCGCAATTATTACAAACCCATTTTCGGTTTGTTTGATGAAGACACATGGATAAATTTGGTCGTTCTTGTAGCCTCGATTCATGAGGTATTCACTGAGACGGTTATACCACATCCTTCGAGATTGTTTCAAACAGTAGAGTGATTTTTCCAATTTTATGGAATGTAGCTTATGAGGTTTTGACCTCAAGGATTTAGGTAGTTCAAGTCCTTCTGGGACTGTCATGTAGATGTCAGTGTCAAGTGACCCATAAAGATATGCTGTCACGACATCCATGAGGCGCATTTGTAGTCCTTTGCATGCAGATAGACTTATAAGGAATCTTAGTGTCGTGGCATCTACCACTGGTGAGTATGTTTTCTTATAGTCAATTCCAGGTCTCTGGGAGAAACCTTTGGCTACAAGCATGGCCTTGTATCGTACGATTTCATTTTTCTCATTTCGTTTTCGCACGAACACTCATTTGTACCCAACGGGTTTTACTCCCTTTAGGGTCTGGCTATAGGGCCGAACACTTCTCGTTTTCCGAGAGATTTTAATTCTACCTGAATGGCCTCTTTCCATTTAGGCCAATCACTCATTCGTCGACATTCATCCACTGATCTTGGTTCGGTGTCCTCAATATCAGTGATGATTTCTGTGGCAATTGAATATGCATATATTTCATCAATCGGGGTTTTTACCATGTCCAATTGCTTTCTAGAATGGACAAAATATATTGAGATTTCATGATTGGCGACGCTCGTGTTTTCACGCCCCCCCTCATACGTGGCATCTGATTCTTTGAGTTCATTTTGGGGGTTGATGATGTTTTCGTCATTTGAAAATTGTTCCACTTTAGAAGAATCGTCAGTTTTCTCATTACTTGTTTCCATTCTTCTAGAATTTCTCGGTTTCAAATCTTTGGCTCCGAGTGGTCTTCCACGCCTTTTGCGTGTTGCAGATTCATTTGCAAGTGGATTTTCCGTTTTTTCTCTTGGAATTTCAACCCTTGTAGAAGCATTCGCAGCCAGTATATGTGATTTTATCACTGCTTTTGAATCAGTAAATGCATCTGTCAATTGATTAGCAATGTTTTGCAAGTGTATGATTTTCTGCACTTCTTGCTCACACATATTTGATCTTGGATCAAGATATGATAAATTTTTGGCATTCCATGATATTTCACTCCACATGGGCCTACTTTATCTCCCCCTAAGGTTGGGAAAAATGTCTCATCAGAGTGACAATCGGCGAACTGAGCGGTGAAAAGGTCACCAGTTGACGGTTCTAGATATCTTATGATGGACGGTGATTCAAATCCAACATAGATTCCCAACCTTCTCTGTGGGCCCATCTTGGTACGTTGTGGTGGTGCTATGGGAACGTAGACTGCACACCCAAAAATTCGTAGGTGAGCAAGGCTTAGTTCCTTTCCAACCACTAAGTGTAGTGGGGATCGATTATGCTTGGCACTCGGCCTTAGTTGTAGTAAAGCCGCAGCATGTAGTATAGCATGTCCCCATGTGTTGAATATGAGAGTTTTAATTTCATGAGCAGTGGACTTGCTACTAATTGCAATCGCTTTATGAATGCTTATGCTAGGCCATTTTGTGTGTGAATATGGGCTACTGGATGCTCTACGTCTATCCAAATTGACATACAATAGTCATTAAAAGTGCGGGATGTGGATTCTTCGGCATTATCAAGTCGGTTTTTCGTTATAGGATAGTCTGGAAATTGAGCCCTTAAACGCGTATTTTTTCGCGAGCAATTTTGCAAAAGCAACATTCCTTGTTGATAGGAGACTAACGTGAGACCAACGTGTTGATGCGTCGATCAACACCATTATCTGAATGCTCCACATGATGGGTGCATTGGCTCGCAAATATCTCCTTGGATTCTTTCTTTGGATGCAAGATTTTCACCTTCAATTTTATTTTTAGGTCTTATGATCAATTTCCAAGTGAACAAGCCTTGCAATTATGCTCATTTAATTGTTGGGCCCATATATTTTTCAACGGATGCCCATTTGAGCTTTGGACGATTTTCGTCATCATGCTTGATCCTGGGTGACCCAAGCAATCATGCCACATAGTGAATATTGGTTGGTTGTCTACCTTATGGTGAGACACCAAATTTGTTTGAACTGGACTGATATAAGTAAAATATAGTCATGAGGAGTATGATGGCATCCTTTCAAGGATTATTTTCTTGCCATCATCACATATAGTGAGGTACATGTATTCCTTTCCGTTTTCGTTAATGGTTTCCATATGCTAACCATTCGTACGCAGATCTTTGAATCTCAATAGATTTCTTTGAGTTTTATCTGAATACAATGTGTTGTTTATAGTGACGTGTGTTCCTTTAAGTAACACTATGCATGCCTTTCCTGAGCACTCAACCATATTTGCAGTGCCTGCAATGGTGTTAAGGTCGCCTTTTCTTGGCTTGAGTTGAGTGAAGTATGACTTGTTACTCAGGATGGTGTGTGTAGTGGCACTATCAATCAGGCATTGTTGAGCGCCTTTGCTTGTCATTATCTTCATTAAAACATAACTTTGTCAAAACATAACACAAAATTTATTCATGGAAAAAGGTGCATTACCTGGAATGGTAAAAGGAATGCAAAATACAAGAGATATCCAAGAAAAGTAGGATAGGATTACATGACATAAAGTGGTAAAACAACAACTTAGTTTGATTTAGGGGGAATAGGAGGGCTAGACATTGATAATATCATCCATGAGGTAAACAGCCACGTCGATGTCGGGGAGAGGAGTAGTTTCAGTGACGGAACTTGTTTCGCCACGTCCTGGCTTTTAGTAGAGGCCATGTACAGATCCACAAGATGTTTGGTTGTGCGACATTCATTTGCCCAATGCCCTTGATGCCACATTTAAAACATTTCTCTTGTGGTCTTTGTTGGGAGTTTCTTCCTTCGCGTCCTCTATTTGGGCGCCAGTTTTGGCTTTCTCTTCCTCTGCCACTTCCATTTCCATTTCTTTCTCCATCACCCCAATTTTTGAACTGGCCATTCCGATTTGAGTTACCTCCCCGCTTATTCCAGCGCTTGCCACCTCTAGTGGCATTTGTTTCAACTGCTGGTGCGTTGGTACCTGCTGGCCTTTGATTATGAATTGAGAGCAGGATTTGGTTGTTTTGTTCTGCGACCAAAAGGATGGCAATTAAGTCGTAGAATTTTTGGCAACACCTTTTACGATACTGTTCTTGTTTAACAACATTGTTGGCGTGCATAGTGGAGAGAGTTTTCTCAATCATGGCTCGTTAGAGGTTCTCCACACAGGTTTAGCTGTGAGGTGATGCGAAGTACTACAGAGTTGTACTCACGTACTATTGCAAAGTCCTAGAACCTGAGTACTGACCATTCATGCTAGGCCCTTGGAGCAATAATTCTTTGTAAATGCTCAAATCGATCCTTTAGATTATCCCATAATTGTTTGGGATCTTCCACAAGGATGTATTCAGATTTGAGCTCTTCATGTATATGGTGTTTGAGATACAACACCAGTGCTTTCCCTTGCTCCAAGGGGGTAGGGGCACCTCCTTCGACAATGGTATGGTCGAGGCTAAGTGACTTGAGGTAAGCTTTTGCGTCCACCCTCCATTCTAGGTACCTTTGGCATGAGGCTTCAAGGATCTCAAAGTCTTTGTTTGCAAATCTAGCCATTTCTGAGTTCATGTGATGTTTTAAAAGTATTAGTAGAAAATTGATGCATAAATATATAGAGTTCCGAAAGAAAATCATACTGGGATGCAAGTCATAGTGGTCCGAGAATCCTTAACCGTTCAAGAGGTTAGGGGTTCGAAACATGATAACAACATGAGATGTTAATAATAAATATATACTAACAGGCTGCATCATTTTTTTTCATGATTATGACAACATTTAATGAAAATGTGACTATCATGTCAGAAAAATAAATTCATATTCATTAGTGGCATATTTAACAGAAGAAAAATCACATAATTAAGCATTATAAATTGCATTTTACAATATGCAGAAATAGAATTACAATAATTCCTACTAAAATTGTTATAAGTATCATTCCCCAGTAAAACATGACCTCCAATTGTCTGAAAGACTCTAGAAGATCTGGTGTGTCGTTTTGAGGGCGGCGGTTTCCGACATTGTACATGGTGGCCGAACATAGTGGAGATGAAATTGTGAAATTTTATGAGAGAGAAAATTTTATGGGGGTAGAAGTGAGTGAGGGAGGCGGACGAGAAAAATGGGAAGGGTTAAAGTCCCTTTTATAGTGGTGTAAAAACACTATACATATTTAACAGGTAAAATATATACTATCATGTAATTCGTAAAATTACAATATCCATATATGACAGAAAGATCATATATATAATACTCGTCATCTTCAAGAAACAATTAATAACCTTTAGCACAAGTGGTAAGGACATAACTTATGGACTAAAAGATGTAAGGGTCAAAACTCTTTAACAGCAAAATAATATTTCTTATATAAAATAATTTGCATTTTCCCTTTTTATTTCAAGAAAAGAAAATTTCCCACAATAGATTGATGATACCAAGTAAGAGGCACACAAGAAAAAACGAAGACATTGGTGCTTTTACTCCTATTCTGCACTATTCGAATTTCTCTCCTTTTTTTTTGTAGTTGAAAGAAAGAACAAAGTTCAGAATTGAACTGTTGAAAAACTTGGACCGTTGGACGCAACAATCACTACTCAGTGCCATTCACTACATGACAAACAAATATCCAAAGTTCCAAGATGAGTAAAAGACATGTCATGCAAATAGTTGCAGGTTGATGTTAATGCAATAACTTTGGAAATAGTAGCTAACTTTGGAAATAGTTGTTGCGATAATTTTTTTTTTTAAAAAACAAAATATGGTACTTATATACTTCATTTCGGTGCAAAGAAAATCTAGTTACTTCTTCCATCCTTTTCTTGTACATAGTCTCAAAATCTTTCTCTAACATATATACTTTTTTTTTTGAGGGGTCTAACAGATTTACTTAATTTTCTTTTATTTTCAAGAAAAAAAAATTTCCCACAATAGATTGATGATACCAAGTAAGAGGCACACAAGAAAAAACGAAGACATTGGTGCTTTTACTCCTGTTCTGCACTATTCGAATTTCTCTCCTTTTTTTTGTAGTTGAAAGAAAAAACAAAGTTGAGAATTGTACTATTGAAAAATTTGGACCGTTGGACGCTACAATCACTACTCAGTGCCATTCACTACAAGACAAACAAATATCCAAAGTTCCAAGATGAGTAAAAGACATGTCATAGAAATAGATGCAGGTTGATGTTAATGCAATAGCTTTGGAAATAGTAGCTAACTTTGGAAATAGTTGCCGCTATAATTTTTTAGAAAAACAAAATCTGGTACTTATATACTTCATTTCGGTGCAAAGAAAACCTGGTTACTTCTTCCATCATTTTCTTGTACATAGTCTCAAAAGCTTTCTCTAACAGGTATACCTCTCCTTTTTTCACAATTAAAGAATAAACACAAGACATAATTTTCATGAAAAATAAAAAGGTAGCAGGTAGCTCCACCATTATAGCTATTTTTCGGCAAATATTTCTCCCTCTTTGTAGTGTTAGCCGTCCATACAGGTGGCGGAACCCGTCCATTTAGGCGGCAAGTTCAACGGAATAGCCCGTCCATATAGGCGGCTTTAAATGAAACGTCTTTGCCCTCCATGAAGGTGGCGTGAATTGCTTGGCGGCGGCCGAGCCGATACCGCTAGTTAATTACATTACTGTCGCTTGCTGATGACGGAAGGACCCTCCTCGTCCCAACTCCTTTTATTATTATTAGGAGTTTGCTGAGTTTCAATTGATGGTTCCGGAGGAGGGTTATCATTGAGGTTAGGGACTAGTGGCGGATCCCGAAGTTTTATATTGGGTGGGCCGAACTCAACGTGTCAATCTACTTTGAAATTGATATGTATATAATGAACATCTTTGTTTTAATATAAATAATAATTTCCTTATTGTCCTGAAGGTGTGTATACGTATATAATATGTTATTTTGGAGTATTTTCTAATTGAGTCAGTATATATTATATGAGATGGTGAGGTATATTATTAGTGTTTGAGGAATTTAATATAAGCAACATATTAGGTGCTTTCTTAAGAGGGAGAACATAATATAAAAATAAAAATTGGAAACCCAAACTAAAGAGTAACAACTAACAAATCACCTCACCTCTACAATCAAATAGAAAGTAACAAATTTAAAACAGAAACGAAAATGACACATAACCTCATAAAGCTTACAGACCAAGAATCAGTGGCAGAGCCAGGATTTTAAATTTGGGGGTGCACCATTATAGACACATAAAATCGAATTTCGGTCAAAAATCAATTGCATGTGTGTGTATCGGAATATGGTGGCTTATTTTATGGTTTTACATTCCATCTCATCTCCTACTAGTTAGGCCTGAACACCCTATAACCTTTGTAAATAAAAAAAATATTAATGGTAAAAAGAACATGCATGGTTTAGAAATCGTGAAAAACCAAACATTAAAAAGTAATGTTCGATGAAGATGAGTACTATTACAATTTTGAATTTCTCCTATATCTTCATACCAAACATAAAGGAGAGAGAGGACTGTGGACTGTGCAAGACGTGCGTGGAGCGCATCAGACGTGCGCGGAGCGCAGTTAAGGTGCGTCGAGCGCAGTTGATTGCTTGGAACGCGGTAGAGTGTGACGAGCGCAAGGGACTTTTTCTATTTTCCCCCTAATTCGGGGGTACACGTGCACCCCCATACCCCTAGTTGACTCCGCCACTGCCAAGAACATAATGAAAGGTTAGAGTAGACTACCAATAACATAACAAATAATAAACAAAAACGAAAATGGCACACAACATATAAAGCTGGAAGACCAAAATCATAATAAAAGGAGAGAAGATCAAGTTCAACCGGATTCGAACACGCGAAGTAGAGATATCCACTCTTAACATTATACTAACGCGGCCCAACTACTCTACCACATATTCCTAGTTCATTCTTACAGAATGTTCAACTTATTGGATTTCACGGATCATGGGGTGGGGCCGTGGCCCAGGTAGGCCACCCCCCGATCTGCCCCTGTTAGGGACGGTGGTTTGTCAGCAGACCAAAAATGTGCCCGTGGCTGAATACTTTGGTCTTCTTCAACCATTGTGGGATGAGTTGGCCACCTACTATCCTCTTCCAACATGTAAGTGCGGGCTGTGCACCTGCAAGATTGGCGAATTATATCAACAACTGCTTGACGAAGATCGTCTGCACGATTTTCTCTATGGCATTAACCAGGAACTTTATGGTAATGTTAGGTCGAGTTTATTGGCCCAAGATCCTTTGCCCACTCTTGATAGGGCTTTCTAGACTCTTCTTCAAGAAGAGAATATACGTAGTTCAACTCGACCCGTCCATGAGAATTCTGACGTCATGGCTTTTGCTGTTCACCCTACGCAACGAGGTAAATCGCGCTTTGATTATCGTGATAATGCTGATCTTGTTTGTTCTTACTGTCATAAGGGTGGTCATGAGGTGGTTAATTGTTTTGCGAAAAACGGCTATCCCGAGTGGTGGGAAACCAGGAATCGCAGAGGGTCGGGCCGCGGACGCGGGGCTGCTGCCACGTCGGGGTCTGCTGCAGGTCGTGGGGCTGGGGGCGTGGGCTCCCTGACTGCCTCGTCGGGGTCTGCTGGTTCTGGCAGGGGGCGTGGTGCCTCCGTCGCTGCCGTGGATAGTGGGAATGCAGGGGCAGCAGCAGCTTCTCTCACCAATGAGCAATGGCAGCAGCTTATTTCCATGCTCGGTAATACCATGGTAAAATCTACTTCGGATGATCGTATGATTGGTGAGTGCCCTATGCATCCTTGGCTTCTTGATTCTGGATGTTCGCACCATGTTACAGGAGATATTAGTGTTTTAACTAATGTCATTGATATGCCAAATTGCCCGGTTGGTCTTCCTGATGGCAAAAAGGCGAATGCTTCGAAGTGCGGAGTTGTTGTTTTGAGTGATGGCTTTGTGTTAACTAATGTGCTCTACGTCCCTCAATTAAATTGCAATTTAATTTTTTTCTCCCATCTTATTAATGATTTAAATTGTGTTGTACAATTCGCTAAACATTTGTGCGTCATACAGGACCGCACCTCGAGGACGCTGATTGGAGTAGGTGAACAACGAGATGGACTCTACTACTTTCGCGGTGTTCCCAAGATTACAACTTTGGCTGTTGATAGTTCGAACTCGTTTGGTTTGTGGCACCGACGGCTGGGTCATCCTTCTGCCAAAGTAGTTAAGGCTCTTCCTTTTTTATGTAATTTGAGTTGTGATTTGAATAAGGCCTGCAACATTTGTCCTCAAGCTAAACAAATTAGAGATAAATTTCCGATTAGTGATAGTAAAGCTACTTGTTGTTTTGAGTTTATACATTGTGATCTTTGGGGACCTTACCATACTCCCTCCTCTTGTGGAGCGAGATATTTTTTGACTCTTGTGGATGATTTCTCTAGAGCTGTTTGGGTTTTCTTATTGTATGATAAAACTGAAGTGCATACAATGTTCATGTTGTTTTTGGCTTTGGTTGAGCGTCAATTTGGGGGCACAGTCAAGAAAGTACGGAGCGATAATGGTACTGAATTTAATTGCATGAAGTCATATTTTCAAGAGAATGGTATTTTGTTTCAAACCTCCTGTTTAGGTACCCTTTAGCAGAATGGGCGAGTAGAACGTAAGCATCGGCACATTTTGAATGTGGGCCGTGCTCTACGTTTTGAAGGGTGTTTACCCATCTCTTTTTGGGGTGAATGTATTTTAGGTGCTGCTTACTTAATCAATCGCACTCCTTCTGCTTTGCTTGGTTTCAAAACTCCTTATGAGATTTTGTTTGGCACCCCTCCCCCTTTCGATCATTTGCGTGTCTTTGGGTCTTTGTGTTATGCTCACAATCAACGAAGCAAAGGGGACAAGTTTGCTAGTAGGAGTAGGCGGTGTGTCTTTGTTGGTTATCCTAGTGATAAGAAGGGTTGGAAGTTATTTGATCTTGATACCGAGGAGTTCTTCGTTTCTCGGGATGTGCATGAAAATGAGTTTCCTTATGCAACTGCTTCGACTGATAGCAACGAGGTTGGGGGTGTGTCCTCTTCTATTTTGGTTGGTGGTGATGATGACTTTGCTTATGAGGTATTTCATGATACTGATACCCCTCTTCCGCCTTCTGATTCTCCTAATGGTATTATTCCTGTGGTTGATTCGGGGGTTGCTTCTTCTATTTCCCCTCCTGAGGTGATTGATTTGGGTCGCGGAAAGAGAACTAAGACTCCTTCTGTGAAATTACTTGACTTTGTTATTAACACCGTGCGAAAGTTGAGTCCATCTCTCTCATGTTCTTATCGTATTGCACATTTTGTGAATTGTGACCGATTTTCTATGGGACATAGAAATTTTCTTGCAGCTGTCTCTGCAGGTAGTGAACCACGTTCCTTTAAGGAAGCTATGAAAGACCCCGACTGGCAAGCAGCCATGCAGCGTGAGATTCACGCTTTGGAAGATAATGGTACTTGGATCATGGAATCTCTTCCTCCCGGGAAACGTGCTCTAGGCAGTCGTTGAGTGTACAAAGTAAAATATAACTCTGATGGGAGTGTTGAGCGCCTCAAAGCTCGTCTTATTGTGTTTGGAAATCATCAGGTAGCCGGCATTGATTATACTGATACCTTTGCTCCTGTTGCAAAGATGACCACTGTTCGTGCCTTTCTCATTTGTTCTTCGTTGCTAAAAATTGGGAACTGCATCAAATGGATGTGCATAATGCTTTTTTGCACGGGGATCTTTCGGAAGAAGTCTATATGAAGTTACCTCCTGGTTTTCATAGTCCTCAATCGAACCAGGTTTGCCGTCTGCGGAAGTCCTTGTATGGGTTGAAACAAGCTCTAGCGTTGCTGGTTCGCCAAACTTGCTCATTCCTTGAAATCGTATGGTTTTCAACAATCATATTCCGATTACTCATTGTTTACTCTCCATCAAGGTACGGTTCAGATTAATGTGTTGGTTTATGTGGATGATTTGATTGTTTCTGGGAACAATTCCGCTGCTCTTGTTGTTTTTAAGAAATATTTGTGCTCCTGTTTTCATATGAAAGATCTGGGGGTTCTTAAGTACTTTCTTGGTATTGAGGTGGCTCGGAGTCCCGAGGGTCTTTTCTTATGTCAGCGCAAGTATACTCTTGATATCATTTCTTAGGTTGGCTTGCTTGGTGCCAAACCCGCTACTTTCCCGATGGAGCAAAATCATCAATTAGGACAATCCACCAGTCCTTTGTTCGAGCCTGTGGAGCGTTATCGGCGCTTGGTTGGTCGTCTTATTTACCTCTCTTTCACTCGTTCAGACTTGGGTTACGCAGTTCATGTCTTGTCATAGTTCTTACATGCTCCTCGTCGTGATCATTGGGATGCTGCCTTGCGTGTTGCTCGCTACTTGAAGCATAACCCCGGTCAAGGTATTCTTCTTCGTGCTAATTGTGACCTACATTTATCCGGATGGTGGGACTCTGATTGGGCGAGTTGCCCCCTTACACGACGCTCTTTGTCTGGATGACTTGTTTTTCTTGGTCGTTCTCCTATCTCTTGGAAAACGAAGAAGCAAGTTACTGTTTCACGTTCTTCTGCAGAAGCTGAGTATAGGTCTATGGCGGCTTTGACTTGTGAACTTAAGTGGCTGAAGGGGTTGCTTAATAGTCTTGGAGTCCAGCATCCTCGTGCTATGAACTTGTATTGTGATAGCCAGTCTGCACTCTATCTTTCTCAAAATCCTGTGTTTCATGAACGGACAAAGCATATCGAGGTCGACTGTCATTTTCTACGTGATGCTATCTTAGATGGTACGATACATCCATCCCATGTGCCTACTCATGAGCAATTGGCGGATATTTTCACTAAGGCCTTGGGAAAACAACAATTTGATTATCTCCTTCGCAAGTTGGGCATTTGTGATCTCCATGCTCCAACTTGAGTATTGGGATTATATACCTTGTATATAATTAGACTTTGTATTAGGCTTTGTGTTAGTTTATGTACTTTATCTTGGGCTAAACTTAAGCATGTAATTAAGCCCACATAGGAAGTTTTGGGTGTATACATATTATTTGTTATCTCTTAATGAAGGTAACAGGTGATAGCCTAGTGGTGTTGGCATCACCTCCGATCCCAGAGATCTTGGGATCGAGTCTCACCCCTTGTAAGGAGGGATCCCCAATTTCCCCCCTTCCTTGCAAGGGACTTCATCTTACCTTTTAAAAAAAAAAAAAAAAAAAGGCAAGATATTTTCCTTCACAATATTTTTTTTGTTTATATGCAAGTGTTGCTAATCTTGGTGCCCTTTTCATGTTCCTGCTACTTATAAACGGACTATTATTTTCAGATGGGTGTCATTGGAGCAGCCATTGCTATTGTAGTTTAAGGAAATACATGAAGCTGTCACTTTAAAGTTTTGTTGTTTATACTTAGTGTCTTGACAATTTCTGCTCCCGATTAACCTACTAGCTCAATTGGTAGAGCATTGTGCAAATGCACAAAGGTTGTGGGTTTAAATCCCACGTAGGGTGTGTTTTGAATATATGATGAATAAAATAACAAAATGATAATATAATTAGATAATAAGATTTACGACAAGAAATTTGGTTGCAGAAATTAAACAATTGCGTTGAGGATCACATGTGGCTGCAAAAGTATAGGGTACTTTGAATTTCCAAAGCAAGAATTACGAGAAGGAAACTGGTCGTAGAAATTGACCAATAGTTACCAGACTTAAACCTGCTCGTAAAACTATAATTCCGACAAGCCACCTATAACCTGGTTGTAAAGTTTTTTACGACGAAGCCTTTTGCGACCACTGACGACCATACGCATTTCTCGTCGTAAAAAGCCTTTTGCGACGAGAAATGGCTTATTAACAACCGGAAAACTCGTCGTAGATGAAGCTTTTTCTTGTAGTGGGTTAGAAAGTCACTCGTATTCCTAAGTTAGAAGTGACTAATCGTAATTTCATGTTACCTTTTACTTTTGCAAAACATTCACATATTTCAACCTTACTTTTGCCCCCCAAGAAAGCGAAAATTATTATGAATAACTCTATGCAAATATCAGTGAAATTAATTTAAGACATTTCAAAGTATATGAACGTGTAGGTAAGATAATAAGGCTATTAGATTATATTACATATATGCTTTGTTAGTGCAAACCATTTGTGGGATACAAAATTTGCCCAAGGTTTTGTGCCGTCTCTAATTTGTCATATCTATTACAATCATTAAATCATGCCTAGCAGCAAAAGAGATTGGTTTATATTAGGCAGTGATTAACTTTAGGGGACACATTGTTAACACGGAGCATTAGGTTGCAGAGCAAAATAGCAAGCAGAAGGGCCTCTTGACTGGGTGATGCAGCGCCTTAATTGTTTGGCTCATCAGAAGCACCAGTGGGGTAGGAAATGAACATCCTGATGTGCAGCAAGAGAGAAAAACTTAATTAATGAGATTAATAGTTACTATCGTGGCGAAAATATCTTGATAATGTAATCTTGGAATTGGACTATCCAAAATAGTAGAATTACAAGTTAAAAACTGCAATAGAAGAAAATACAGCTAGCTAAGAATAGACAAAATATGAATCACTGCAGACAACTAAATGTTAAGCATTAGCATAATCCATTTAGGGAAAACAAAGGCATCTAAACTTGGTAGTTAAGAACATAAGGTACAAGAACATAAGAAATTAACCTAGTAGCAAAAGATATCGGTCCATAAGTTGCAACACTTAACTCTAAGGGACAAACTATGTCAATTTCACGGACCAGATTTCCACGTGTCTGGACTGTCAGCCTGTCACAATGGTTTGCCATGCAAGAACATCCAAATAATCATGAAAGAGGTGAGCGAGTTTGCATCACCAACGTGTAAGTAGCAGCTAGTCCAACTATAAGAAACAAATTTCCATCCAGCTCTCATGTCTTATATTATAATGATCATAAAAGACCTTGTTGCTAGCATTTTCGCAACTGGTCTTTATTGAATGATTCTCCTTCAATTTCCACCATCTTTTTCCCTTAAGTCATGTTCAACTCAATCGCCATAACTACACATTATGTTTCAGTTACTCCTGTACCTTTTTATACTTCGTGTACAAACTGTTTTTTATGACTGCCATCTATTATATTGATATAAAAATATTTACTAATTACAGCAAGTACATTCAGGCTTAGAAGTTGTACATAAGGAAATATTAGCACATTAGAATTTTACAGTGATTTGCTTTGCATTATGTTCCTTAATAATACACATAAAATGCTATTAAGCTTCATCTCGATATAGTTGTTCTACGATATATTTTTTTCCTATAATAAGTGAAGATAGGGTGATGAAACTCTATTTCATTAGGAGGAAAAAATCTTCCTCAATTCCTTTACGAGGAGAATAGAAGCCTATTTCATATAAAGAAAAAATGATAACATATAATTGGAGGATAAGGATGCCATGGCCAACTCTACCCTTCTGGATGTTCAAGACATATAGTTCATGAAAGATAAACTTCATTAGGTAGAGGCAAGAAAATCCTCGTACCTTTACAGATTTCAGCTTATAACGAATGGGAAAAAAAAGAAACTATGACTATGTGCATGAAATAGTGGTCTACCAAAAAAAGTTAATGAAATCGAAAGATATGTGCTTTATCTTATTTACATAGGAGTTCATAATATTTCAGTTATTGCAAAAGCTAAGTGCAGCTACATCTGGTTAGTCTTTCCAAGATATTGCCACTTTAAGACTGAGGTACAACCATTTCTTCACAGCTCCAGTCCCCGCGAAAGTTCATATCAAAAGTAAATTAAAAATAGCTTCCCAATCAATTTGTATTCCTTGGGATGCTATATGAGAACTCCTTGATTGCTACCAGACACATAATCCACGTAGAACTACTAATCTACCTCCTGGCCTTAGAGAGTTGGCATGAAATCATACCTGCAAATTCATGTAAGATTAATTAATAGCAAACATAACGACATTGAACATTCTAGACATTCCAAGGACGAGGCTATTAACAAAAATTTCATGTTCAGTTTTGAATTATAGACATCAAAAAGGAAAAATTGACATCCACTATAACCTCTACCATTCCAAGCTTACAATGCAAGTTTTGTTCTTGTTTAATTAATGTGTTTCTAAGCTTAATACACACATTTCACTCATCAATCTCTCATATATCATAATGGTGTTCACGTAATTACTCTTTTCGTTAAGTGGTTTTCCAACTGTGATTATTCCAGTATTTTTCTATTATTCATATTTATTAAATAAGAAACAAAGTCGAACAACTCTACTCTTCTCTCCAATCTTCTTTCTCATTTTGATATTCTTTTTTTTTTCCCTCCCTTCCTCAACCTCTAACAGTTTATATCTTCTCCTCAACTCTCATCTGCTCATCTTCCCTCTTCTATACCTTTCTCCATCCTTCTCACTAATTCTCCCCTTCCCTCGTATTACCATCATTTTTTTCCAAAAAGAAACTCAAATGAATAAAATATTCTTCTACAAGTGCTTACTCCCCCATTTTTATTAAGTAAAATGCTTTCATTATGTGGAATTTGTCTCAAACTCGCTCTCTATCTTTTATTCTTCATCAAAAGAAAGCTGGAAGTGTATCATATAATACAATGGATACTAAACATGCTCCTACAAGTGCTTACCTCCCCATGTTTATTAAGTGCAATTTTCCATTTAGGGCATGTCACAGTAAGCTTCAGTTCGGTTTTTATCTATTGTTCTACATGGTTGCAAGTCACAGGCATGAAAAACCAAACCTTTCTTCCGTTTGAACTTCTACACTTAGTCTTCACAAGGTTTCGCCACTTATCCTGCAAAGATAATACAACAACAGTTGTTAGTTCCCAAGCCAAGAAAAAGACAACCATTATAAACCGGAAAAGATGCCAAATGGAAACAGCTAGATCACGCACTATAGATTACCCTGCTATCAGTAGCTGTACGAAGTGAAGATGAGAAGAAGGCTTTCTTTACATCAGTTTGTTGTCCTATGCCAAACTTAGACATACCGTCAACTAATGCTATTACCTCATCCAATGTCCAGGGCTTGCAATTCTTCCTCCGGTCATTCAAAGATTTTATAATGTTGAAGCTAGACTCAAGTCAACAGGCTCATACTCCTAACCTGTCTCATGTTCCTGCATGAAGCATGTCTTATTACTTGCACCACAAGCAGTTAGCCAAAAAGCAGAAGAAGCGACAGACAGAAAGAAACTGCAATAAAGTTCCTGGTGAATTTAAATCAAAATTTCAATGAAGGGGCCGGGTAGGTTGGAGTTAAATTTCCACGAAGGGGAAGGAAAACTGGAATGCAGGAGGGAAGTAGGTTCATACCAAATTTCTTGCCCAAGTCTTTGACGCTTTTATTTCCAATCTCTTTCTGCCATACTTATTCTGAGAAACAACTCAAAGATCTTCATCCTTTAGCATGCTGGTAGGATGTTTCTTTCCCCTATGAAGTCTTGACTTTAACAACAACGATCCATCAAGATACCTCTGTGGAGGTCTGCAAAGTCTCCTTTGCCTAACTCTGACTATTTCACTTTCAGCACAGCTTTCATGTGATAGGTCATCCATGCAAAAATCTTCCACTTTCGCGCCTTGACTCAATGGGCCAACTTCATCATGCGTAGATATGGAAGTATATGGTGAATTAACAGAGGTCATAGAAAATTAGGCTTTCTTTCCTTCGTAAGCAACGGAACTTCCAACCTCCAAAGTATTTCGAACATCATAAGTATCCTGTACATTTTGAATATCACAGGGAGTGAGCATCTTAAATCCATCTTATCCTCAACTGGTCTCTAATACCTAGAGTTGCCTCCAGAGTCATTATGCATTTCATCAGAAGTAATTTTTCTAAATTGATCATTAAGACATTGGGGCGTTAGAATGGATGATTCTGATACCCCAACTTCTTCATCGCTAGTTCCTGGAGAGTGGATCTCATATCTCAAGCTATCCGCATTCCACTCATCACAGAATTGACAATCCAGATCAGGAACCTTTTTAGCAAAATCAACATCTGAAATTATAATAAGGGATAATCTTGAGTAATCTCTCCCTAACATTTCGGTGTTATTAGCAAACCCATCAAATACATACTCGAATAGTTAACAATGATAGAATAAAGAGTACAATTCTAAAAAGAATCCAAATCACATACAAATCAAACAGAGAGGAGAATTAGTGGAGAGGAAGAATGATATTAGAAAATTAGGTAAGTAATTGCCCCCCCAGGTAGCAAAATCTTTCTAGTGATAATAACAATGTAAACAACTTAGTTAAGTTTCTCGTTTATCGTAGGATGCTTCATGCTTATATAATTTTTATTTGTAGTTGCAAGAGGAAGTATATATATCGTTCACAATTAATTGCTTAGTCCATAAAATGATATTATTGCTCCAAGAGATTAATGTTTACATGTTCTCTAAGTTATACTTCCTCCGTTTTATTATAGATGCTACATTGCCCTTAAATGAAAATGTCATAATAAATGTTACATACCATAAATGGATCCCTTTTCACCATAAAGATTTTAAAATACTATTAAAAAGTTGGTGGTCTCCCACTTTCTCCTAAAATACCCATACTTTTTCCTTAACAAATGTTTTTTTATTCAAAAATGATGGTCCCCCACTTTCTCTCTCTACCTTTCTTAAAAACTCCCCACTTTCTCTATGTAGCATCTATATAAAAAAACGGAGGAAGTATAATTTTTGGGAAAATTCCTCAGGTACCCCTGAGGTTTGGCGTGATTCCCAAATTACCCATCACCTTTGGGGAATTCCTCAGATACCCCTGAGGTTTGTGTTTAGGTCTAAAATACCCTTACTAATGACGGCAGGTTAACACCATTAATTTTTTTCCTCTCCCCTCTCCATTTTCATCTTCTTCATCTCTCCTCCCATCTTCTTCACCACTCATCTCCTCTTCTTCTCTGACTTTGTGCCACAAACGCCGCCGGAAAACCACCGCACCACCTACGTACCCTAGCCGGTGCACCGCCAGAACAGCAGCACCCCCGGAGCACCGTCGGTACCCCGCTGCAGGTCGCACCCTGCATGCCTCCTTCTTCTTTCTCTCTCGCCCTGCTTACTTCCTCCTTCTTTCTCTCTCACCCTGCTTGCCTGAGCTGCTGCCCAGCTCGCACCGGAGCTCCACCAGCTCGCGTCGCCCGTCGTCAGCCTCCCCAGCCTCGCTGCCCAGGTCGCCGGACAGCCACCGCAATTCTCCCCGCCCTTTGCCGCCTATTTGCACCATCTTCTGTCGCCTGGATTTACCGAATTCGCCCCGCCATCGTGGCTTTGAACTGATTTTTGTGCAACAATTGTTTGTAGATTAAGGGGATTAATTAAGTTTTAAAAAATCCAAATTTTTTTGAATTAATTTAACAAACTAAATATGATTTTATTTTGTTAATTTAACAAACTACTCGAAAATTCAAGAAAAATAACAATGGAGGATGGTGGGAGGAGAGAGAGAAAATTCTGAGGTTTAGAATGTCACAAATGGAGGATGGTGGGAGGAGAGTGAAAGCTTGGAGGTTCATCAATGGAGGATGGTGGGAGGATAGAGAGAAAATTGGGGAGAGAGAGGGGAAAATCTAACGGCGTTAGGGTTCCGTCCATAGTAAGGGTATTTTGAGCACAAACTCAAAGTTCAGGGGTATCTGTGGAATTCCCCAAATGTGAGGGGTAATTTGGGAATTACGCCAAGCCTCAGGGGTACCTGAGGAAATTTCCCATAATTTTTTCCTTGTAAGTACCAATTAGTAAGAGTGAATTGGATGGAGGAATAAAACTTACTTGCATGATTTAACATTCTAATATGAATTTGAAGAATTTTACTCAATGATAAGTACCAAGCAATCATATGGCTAAACAAATAGGAAAAAAGGATGGCAGAGTCGCACGCCTCCTGTTGTGGATTAAGATCCTTGCCTTGTTCTTCTTATTGAGGATCCCTTCATAGAAAGTATGAGAGTTGATGTGCATACCTAAGTTAACGGGCGCCATCCCCCAAGGTGGCAAAATTCGAAAATCAAAACAACGTGTTGCTATATTCGAATTAAGTTTTAGCAAATCGAGTAAGGATAAACAAAGGCATCTAAATTTGGTAGTGATGTGGGCCGTCCCCCAAGGTAGCAATATTTGCTTAGTGAAAGTCTATTTTGTTGCCTCATTGTCCTTATCATTTGTACTAAAATATGAATCGAAATAATTTTGCAATATAATATTTTTGTTTTAAAAGGTAACGTCTTTATATATGGTAGTTTTTCAGAAGAAAATGTCTTTAACAAATTTTCCAATTATATATATATATATATATATATATATATATATATATATAGAGAGAGAGAGAGAGAGAGAGAGAGAGTCGGGATTCGGTGAGAATAAAGAGTTATATGAGAATAGAAAAATATGTGAGAATAAACTACAACCATTAGATCATACAAAACTAAGGGCTGCGATTTGGCCAAGCTCTAATCACAAAACCCATCACTTTTCGTTTTCGCGGCAAAAATCATTCGATGCGTGAAATACAGCAGCTTTCAGATGAGGAAAAATCAAAAACTCATTCTCTCATCATCGATCATTTGATTGCAAACAAAAATCTTAACTTTGCTCTTTGATCAAATTCATCCATCAAGTATCTTTTTTCAATTCATCCTTTCATACAACTTTTGGTGCTGCTCAATTGTTTATTTTTGCAATCATCATCAGGTTCGAAATTCTCATATCTAAACGAAATTCTGATTATTCAGTTGAAGTATAAACCTAGCTAATTCATGGAATTCCTCTTTCAAAAAAAATAATTTATGCAATTCAAATTTTTTAGAATCGTCATTCAATAAAATAATTCATGCAATTCAATTTTTTTTAGAAATGATGTACTTGTGCTCTACTCTTAATTCATGGATTCCCTAATCATAAGCTATTTTTTAACATCCTTAAATCGAAGATTAGGTGTTTTAAAGACACTATATGATGGTGATGGAATGGTAGTGGAACTTTTGTTCATATTCTTCGATGTATGTTGTTATGCGCTGTTGTTGGGTAATGTTGAGGAACTTTTGTTCATGTGGGTTGCTTTTGAAGTGTTTGATCATATTTGTGTTTTCTTTAGCTGGGTAATAGGTATGAGTTTGTCCATGTTCATTAAATGTTTACTACATATACATCACTGGTACACTACAAGTACATTAAATCTCATATATACTTATATGATTAATTGACTAGTAATAATCTGTTTTAACTAGTAAGTTGATATGTATTATTTTCTCATAGGAGTAATACCTTTGAATACCAAATTAAGTAGGAAGTGTTTAAGATAAATATAATAAGTACAAGTTGAGAATTTATATTTGGATAGAAGAAAACTAGCTTTGTTGATTAAAAGATCAAAGCATATAAAAGAAGGAAGAGAATCTTATAGAGGTGTATGCAAAGAAGTGAAATGGGAAGTTTAGAAGAATTAAGAGTTTAGAAGAGTTAGTAGTACACTACAAAGGAGGTAGAATAATCATGGGGGTCTCCTAAAACAGAAGATGATTGTAGGATATAGAAGGTTAGCCTATCTAGTAATTACGAGCTAGCTAGATCAATGTGCTTTGTTCATATCTGCATGTGGTACACTGGAGTTCTTAGAGAATATGATGCAGTATCCTGAAGTGTTAGAAGTATAAAAATATCTTGTTATGATAGTAAGAAGTGACTCTTTGCTAATTGCTTTCAATTTCGAGTAACTCATTGCATCACATAACCCTCTCATTTGATGTACTTAGAGCCATCATTCTGGCTCTTGAGTGGATCAAACAAAAGAAATGGGGCCATTGTGTCATCTTCACAGATTGTAGAAATGCAATATCGGCTATAAAAATTATTAGTAGCATTAATAACAACTTGTCTTCCATTATTCATGAGTGTAGGGTGTTGCTCCACGAGCTGCAAGGGGTAGAGTTGCAGCATGAAGGAAGGTGTGCTAATAAACTTGTGGATGCATTAGTAAGACATGCAAAAGGGAAAACCGAGGGTTTTAATACTTTATGTATTTTATCTTCCCGGATTGTATTAGTATTTACTTATTAGACAAATCAACTTGTAATATGTTAACCAGGGACCATGTTTCTCCTGCACTAGTATGTCAGGCTTAACCATTTATTCATGTAATATATGTATGCTCATTTCTACCAAAAAAAAAAAAGCCTTAAAAGTACATCACTAATGACTTAAAAGTACATTAATAATGGCTTAAAAGTACAACACTGATTAAAAATGTTTAGTTCTATAATTGAAAACACGTACAACAATAGTAGCAATAGAGTTCGATAAATCAGTTTTTTTTCCTCCCTGGATCGTATAAATCAGTTTTAAGCTGTACATATAAGAAATACAATAATGTATTGTACATATAAGAAATTCCATTAGATATTTGAAATGACAAAGCATTGTCAGATGTACTCATAGAAGCATGGCAATGTACATGTAGTGTACCAGTGATGTATATGTAGTAAAGATCTGATGTACATTAAGTAAAATTCAATAACTTCATATAAGAAAAACAATAATGGATTGTATAAATCAGTTTTAATCTGTACAAACAAATTCAGAGAGCAAAATATATGTTCTTGAGAGATCATGGCACAATACTCTTTCAATGTAACTATGTATTATCACTAAAACCTTCATTGTCATCATCCTTCATAGCTTCCTACATAGCCTTTGGACCCATAGAAAATCCAAACACTTGGACATCTTCTCGATCAATCGTGATCTTCCCATCTCGCAGATATAATGTACGACTATATGGGTCAAAGTTCTCAAATAAGCGAAAGACTTAGCTTGTTGTTTAGATCCCCAAAACCCAAATGAAGAAAAAACCAAGGCCGATATATTTGACAACTTGTTATTGTTCAAAACTCATCATTTCAATCATAGAGCGAAGTCCGGATGGAGACATACGACTTCCAAACTTACGACACAAAGGAGCAATTAAACTTGACTGAAGAGGAGCAGCTCATTAGGGGGAATTTGGTCTTTTGGGCAGACTAAACGGGCCTAATTGAAGATGGGTAAAGATTAATCACAGCTAATCATGATTGATTATTAATATATTGCAAGCCATACCACATGAATTATAGAGCTCGAGAAGGGGCGGACGAGTTATTCGTTTAGCTTGTGGCATCAACATCAATTTTCAGAAACTAAGTAGCTAGCAAACTTGTAAAGCTTTGCCCTATTTTTACTTTAATTAGCTTGACTGATTCCACCGAATCATCTTAAATTAGATTAGTTCTATTTCTATCATTCAATTGAGCTTATTGTCGAAAAAATCCTTCAATTAGTCTAAATCAACTCTATTTCTATCATTCTTCTAAGACCAAATCTGGAATTTTTTGAGTTTATCAATGAGTAAAAAAATTAGGAAAAAATTGAATTCTAAATTCTACTTAAACATTAGCACCAGGATATTATCAATGTCTATATTTACATTATCAATAATTATCACCACTTATCCAAGACTCATTATCAACTGATATAACTAATGGTGGCTTAAAAATACATCACAAGTGGCTTAAAGGTGCATTAGCAGTTGCTTAAAAGTACATCACTAATTATAAATGCAACCCAAAACACATAAACGCTATATTACCTGAAAAAGATGGAAGTTTAAAGTTTCACCTTACAAAGTTCTAAACTAAAAATAAAATAATACGAAACAAGTAAAACAAACAAGCAAAATGAGAATCACATTTTCCATAGCTTAATTTTATAATAGCAACATCAAAATTATGAAAAAGAAACCCTAAAAATCTGATAAATAACTAAAAAATAGAGCTTAAAAATCCAAAAAAATACCACTTTGAATCTTCCTCGAGCTTCAACGGAGAACTTCGAATCTTGATTCTTGTCCGAGCTTCAATTGTGGACGAAATTGCTAGTTCTGAATCTTGTTTGAGCTTCAGTAATGGAGGATGAAATTGTTGGTTTGCTACCGTCGGTCGAGCACTCGAGCTACCGTAGGTAGGTGAAGGAGAAGAAGTTGTAGGTGAAGGAAACACGATAGTTTTTTTTTTTGGATTAATGAAACACGATAAATGACGACTATTAGATTAGAGGGATCCAAGGGCTTTGATTTATATTCTCATATAACTAGGTATTCTCACATAACCATGTTGTTCTCACTTGAGCCCAAATCTATATATATATATTCGACTAATAATTCGAATTACATACCAGTAAGAACAGCTTCCAAGAACACTACATAAGAACAATTAATAAACATGTGACCCAAGTAATTCACACAAGTAATTCACAAAAGACAAAGGGAGGAGGAGGTGGAAGAGATAAATGATGAAGAAAAGGGGAAGAGGTGGTTGCGACTCACGACAGTGGTGGGCAAATATAGGTAGAATAAGAGGTGGATGTGATGGGTAGGCGGTGATGGACATGGATGTCGGGTGGGGTGCATCTGGGATGGCGTGGGATTCATCTAGGCTACTTGTGCTGGTAGTTACAGGGAGGGAGGAGAGAAGGTGGATGGTAGTAGGTCATTAGTTAACTTAATCTTTGATGGTGAATTAGTTTTGTTGATTAAAGGGGCTAAATGTCCTTTAGAACACTCTCTCTTCTTTTTCTTAAAATGTGTGCGAATATCTATCTTGCAAGTAAAAAGAAACACATGAAGTATAACAAAAAATGGAACATAAAATTACCCAATAACACAATCATATCTAGAATTTTTTGTGTTAAAACAATGAAAATATGTAAAAGAACCATTTTAATATATTGATTAAAAGTCAAATATTAATTTATTGGAAAATTTGAAAACAACTAATCCAACGAGGGTCGTTTCGCTTTCAATATCCGAACTCATGGTCTGAGAAGAAAGTTTTAGATCCACAAAGCTTTTTTCTTAAGAAGAATAAGATATTTGTTTTATCCTGTGTCAATGCAGTCTCAATAGATCCTTTAATATTTTATATTTCCGTGATCAATAATAATAAGTGCCTGGATTTGGACCACAAGTTGGAGATCACGGCTAGTGTTTTAAGCACCTTCACTGATATCTTTTTCTTGCTTCATATTACCTTCTAATTTCGCACTGGTTTTATTGTTCCCTCATCTCAGGTCTTTGGTAGAGGGGTTTTAGTAGAAGATGCAAAAGCAATTTGTGAGTCAAATCAACATTGACATCAATTTTGGCTAAACAACAAGAATATACTCCAATATAGGTATCAAATGGAGATTACCCAATTTATCATATAATTTTTTCCCGTTGCAAAATCTCCACAATAGTGAGTAGCCATGAGTGATTGATTGATTGTCGTTGAACTTAAGCAGTGAAGCATGAAGATTTAAAAAGTGATTGAGACTTGAGAGGGGGAAGGACGAAGGAAAGTAGGAAACTCAGGTATTCATTATTAGTCTGGGTATTATCTCTTGGTTTAAATTTCTTGATTTTCCAAAAAATGGGCCCCCTGTTCTTTTGGGCCCTAGGCCATCGCCCCTCTGAACACCCCTCAGGGCCGGGCCTGTGTACAACTAAATGACTAATGTTATCTTGAAGGTGAAACGATATTATTTGATTCTAAAAAACAAATTAAAATTACCCATGTGAATTAATAATATACATCTATTATCTATATTTAGCTGACAAAAGTTGAAAGAAGAATCTGCAGAATTCTACTTATTTCCCAGTGAGGAAAAGGCATATATTACAGTATGATCGGTAGTAGTATCCGTAAGCCTCCAAGAGGATGGGCTTAGCATAAGGTCAGAACTCTCCTTATATAGAAAATCGAACGTATACCAATCTTTCTATTTTAACTCCCACTGAAAACGTTACTCTTCAAGCTGAAACATAGAAAGAGTTCCTAATATCATCCCTGTGGGAGCACCTCGATGCTTACTGTTGTTGGTTTAGCCTGTGACAGGTGTCCCAAACTCGTTACATGTTTCAGGCAATTTCCATACCAGTAAGTTACCTAAGCACCAAAATTATGGCTAAAAACCCTGCAAGTTCTAGTAAAGAATGATAAAGCAATAGAGCTTAATGCATCCTATGTAGTGTTCCCTGCATTTTCCCTGCATTTTCAAACAATAAGTAATTGAAATTTGGTAGCTCAATTAGCAAAACCAGTGTAGCATACGTATAAACAATTGACCTGGCCAATGATAAAGGACAAAATCCCACATTAACAACATTGTTCATGCTTATAAAGCCAACTCCTTGCAGACTCTTTCATGGCTCTAATAGTTCCTAAATTTTCACAACTTTATGAGCAACTAAGAACCAATAAGAAAATTATGACAAAGGCTACAGTGATCCTAAAGTCATAAACTCCAGCAATACTACGAACAATTCAGTAATAGCTACATAAATTTCACAACGGTCCACCAAAAACGATAGCCTCCACATATGCAAACCTAAGGATAGCACGAAATGCTTACATATACATGCTAAACCAAATACATACTCGGGCCTCCACGTGTCAATTCCCACTTTCCTAGCAAAAGTGCAAGTAAAAGTATCACACAAGAATCCAACTATTAAATATCCATGTCTGCCGTTACCGTCTCTCTTTCTCACGGAGAGGAACTAAACCTTCCAAAAAATCAACCTCCAATACCTATTTTCTTAAACCGCTTTATTTTCATATTCTAGAGGCTAACAACGGAAACGCAAGGAAATTAACATAAATATGAAAATAAGCTCCCTCTTCCCAACTCGGTCAGTTTTTTGGTATTGACATAACCTTTCCAACTCAATTCATGAGATACAATTTATGCAATTGTAAAATTCACTAAAACACGGAATTTCCAAAGCTCAGTAACTAATTCTATATATTGTACAATATGTATCCTCGCCCTCAGTGCGACGATGCTAAAAGTTAATTCCAAATTTCAATCATATCCACCTCAATCGCATCCAAAAATTTGCCATTCATTCATACATTAACTTGAATACTGTAGATATGAAACTCAATACATGGTCCAAAAACCGCAATCCAACCCAACACTTATTTAAAAACCAAATAACTAAACAAGATTTGTTTTCAGAAGGTGGGGGGGATTCCGGGTAACTATCATATAAAACATTTCTTGTCCCAAATTTGATGAAGAAAAGACAAATACAAACCTAAAGACAACCAAAAATTGGAAATTTAATGAAAATTAAGATATAAAAAATAAAAAAAGAAATCTAACCTAGTGTGGATGAGTTTAACAATGGTTTCATTTGGGTATGAGACTAATTGTAAGCGATAGATCCTGTAATTCCACTCTGCTAGGCGTCTTCCACAGCCGCTTGGTTGGTGGTGTAGGCGTCACTTACAGGGGCCTGTAAAAAAAAGAAAAAGAAAATGGCGACAGAGATTGGTGAAGAGAGAGAAAGATAGTGCCCTTTGGAAAAATTGATGACCTCTGGATGGATCTATACGCATTTTCTTTGTGGGTTTTGATGGTGTTGTCGACATTTGTTTGAAGTGAAAAAGGGGATGGATATAGGTTGTTATGTGCTCCTCAAAAAATCCCCAAATGCACTAATGCACTAATTATGAGCTCCATTAGAAATGCTAAAGTTAAAAGGAATTAATACAACAACGTTCATGTTCAAAAGAAACCCTAAACAATCCCGAGCAAAAGCCTAAAGCTCGGGGGCCTTTGTTAAGAGTAAAAGCATAAAGCATAAAGCATAAAGCATAAAAGTGTTTTAAGAATTAAGAAGTTCTTAGACAAAAGGCAGCTGAGATAGATAGTTTTTAGACGGATTCAGCATCCATAGAAACTTTCTTAAGAACCCAGGTTAAAACATTGTCTTTTGAAAGGAATGATGCTGGTCCAAGGGGCCTTTGTTAAGAGTAAAAGCATAAGTGTTTTAAGAAGAAGTTCTTAGACAAAAGGCAGCTGCAGCAACTGATATAGACAGTTTTTAGTCGGATTCAGCATCCATAGAAACTTTCTTAAGAACCCAGGTTAAAACTTTTTTTTTGAAAGGAATGATGCTGGCCTAATTTGGATTAAGCAAGGCGTGGTGTGCTTGAATGCTGCTGAACTTTGTAGTAGAATCTTCCTGAAAATGCATTTTTTTCAAAATCAATCTTATAAGGAAGCAAGCAGATTTAGATTAGCGATTTAGATATCTCTTGTAGGCAAGTGTATTTTCCACAATATTGCAAGCAAATCTAGCTTCCATGCAAACACTTTTATAGGTACAAATATAATTTATTTACACATACCGAATCCGTGAGATTGAAAACCTCTGCATCTTGAATAGTCATTCCACGTCATCTGTAAATGCGGTGATTGTGATTGTACCAGTCCCATCACAGATTTCAAACTTAGCAATGACTCTGCATTAAATGTAACAAAGTAATGAATACTTGTATCTTTGATGCCCTTTTGTTTAAGGGTAATCATATTTTAAAGAATGAAATTCATGTTGTAGATTACTATTCTTTGTTGTGTAACTATTCCATAGTATATTGCATTCATACTATAATAATCAACATGGGAAGTCAAAGCATGTCCTACTATAACTGTTCTCTAAAATATTTAAACTAACTTTAGCATTCATAAAATGGGAAGCATACTAACTCTAGCATCGTTTACAAGAGAAAAAAAGGCCATAAAAATAGCATGCAACACTCGAGCCTCACCTTCAAAAGAAAAAAAAATACTCGAGCCTCAAATCCGAATCTTATTAAAAATCAACATGGGAAGTCAAAGGATGTCATAAGAGAGCCAAATGAAGTTGGAGATAAGGCTAAATATCGAATTAACAACGAAAAATAAAGTATATCATGCTTCACCACAACATTAAATAGCGAAAACATAACGCAGAAGTTAAACCATGGAAACTTCAGAGCAAAAAAGTACCTATAAATGGAGAGCTATTTCCACACAAGTGGTAAAACAACCTAAGAAATGTCTCTAATCTACAAACTACAAAGGAGGCCATTTGAATTTTTATTTATCACAAACAAGAGCCTGGCCTTTGAGAGTTGGGCTTAAATACTGACAAACTACCATGAAAACCTCATAGCAAAAAAGTACCTATGAATGGAGAGCTCAGAGCTGTTTCCACACAAGTGGTAAAGTAACCTAAAAAAATGTCTCTAATCTACAAACTAAAAAGCAGGCCCATTTCACAAACAGGAGGCTGACCTTTGAGAGTTGGGCTTAAGTAATGACAAGGCCCACAATCTCTTGGAATATTCAACTTCTATCTACCACCTCTGCCATTACACTTTTGTTTCATTTTGGATCTTAGTTCAACATACGAAATCTATTTTTAATAGCTGCTATCCGGTACAACTTTATTAAAAATAGTTTACTGTCAATTGTCATGCAATTCCATAATGGTGCATCATTTATACCATATCACATGAATAAAATCCGAGGCTCATGATTTTACTTATAGAAGACTTAAAATCTACAACACTTAAATTGGACACCTAAAAATATGCCTCAACTGCACCTCAGCAAAATGACCTTTCCTACGATAATCAGAGTGATCACCTTATATGGCTAAGCACCATAGGAACTCCACAGTCCAGGTATGTCCAAATGCACAGCCCAAACATCATCAATCAAACATCAATGCTAATATTATTGTTATGATTTTTGGTGATCGAAAAGGAACATATTTATCGTAACTAATTAGCAATAGCATAGATCTCATACCTATAAGCATCTCTTGTATCAGCAAAAGTTAGTATAGAAATATTTAATGACGTAAACCTGATAAAGCTTTCCTCGGCTGAACATACGCAAGCTTGAGATCATCAGATTAGTTAAAACCCGTACTGCAGCCAATAATTTCCAAGCGTGATATAAGTTCTAGATCGGTTATGAGCTGTTTCTAACCTAGCTAAAAGAAGCTCAGGTTCCCTTATGTTCTTTTTTTCCAGAAAGATGTCTCAATATTACCCCTAGGGATGAATCACTACTCCAAGTGCCTGAAATACCTACTATAAATATATATGCAACCATAATTCATCAAAACAGTAATCAAGTATAATTAAAAAAAAAACAGGCCAATCAATTTTAGCTTTTTATAGCAGGAGAATACAACTATTCTAAGTCCAGGAAAGTTGATAGGGAAATATGGGAAAGTTGGGGAGTTTTAGGTGGCCTTCTCATAAGAAAGTATGTCAGAATTTCAATGATTGTCTATAAAGCTAGTCTATTATGTTCCAGGAACATGGTGCTTTCTCTCATACAATAAAATTCACGTGCTTTGCACGTGATCCTTTTTTGTAAGAGGGAACACAATGTTCATGGGAACGCCTAAGAATTACCTAAGATGCTTAATTCATAATGTTGACAATTGATTAAAAACTGGCTCACCTTTGAAATCTGGCCTACATCCACAACGAAGAGTAGTTGAATTAACAAGATATTCTTGATCCAATTTTTTGTGTTCAACTACAACATCATGAAGCACCCTGTTAGATTTCGTGGTACCATAGTTGTTACTCTCAGATGCAAACATTATTCGCTCCCATTGATGCCAAAGGGCCACAACCCATAGCTACACCCCCAAAAATGACAACACCAGCTACATGCGTACTACTACGAGAAGCCCCTTGTACCACCAAATAGCTATACCATAAGGATTTATGTAAAGCACATCTAATAGAGCTAGAAAGGTTATGAATCCAATTGAAGAAGCAACGATGTAAATCCCAGTCCATATCTAATCTCCAATACCAACCAAAACTGATATAGCATATCCTTTTTGAAATGGGATATGTACAGGTGCTCATAGCTCTGAATGCTTTCCCTTCTTCCTGTTAAGAAAATTATACAAAATTTTCATTTATGAATGGCGACAAAAAAAAAGGATGAAGGTTATAGCGGAAGTATACTGACCACTTTAGGTTGTGAGTCGCAAGTGATATAATTTTGAATGTCTAGATTTAAGGCATCATAGAAAATAGGGTATATATAATCCATCTTTATCATTCACGAAAGTGGCATTTCATCTGACTTTTTGATGGCCCAAACAATCAAGATATTTCTAGGCATGTAAGGTTTGCCTTCTATGAGACGGTACATGACATCACTTAAGATAGCAAGGAAGGGAGAAATACCAATGCCACCAGCCACTAAAATCAGGTGCTTGAACCTAAGAAGAACGAAGAAAAAAAAAGAAAAAAATGAGAGTACTTAAAAAAAGTATTCAATAATCTCATATCAGGTTAAATGCCATATATTTAGTGTAGCTAATGAAGCGTATAACCTGTTAACTTTGCAAGGAAAACAATGCCATATATAGCAAGCAAACATACTTTAGCATTTCCTTGAGCAGTTGTAGTGGACCTCCTATACACATCAAAAAGAAGCAAAAACACACTAATCAATATGACACCAATATATTTCAAATATGATATTTGTACCATAACAGGTAGCTAATCAAGCAGGTGGAATTCATTGACTTATGCTGCTTGTATTTGTTTCTGATTGCAACCAAAAACCCTCCTCTACCATCTAGGTGCAAGTCTAGGATAGTACCACTACTGAGATTGCCACTGCTACATTGACTGCAACAGAACCATCCCTTGCAGTAGTGATGAAGAAGACTACAATATCTCATTCAACAAAGATCGTGTTCAAATTCACAACAAAAGAAACAGTATCAAATCCAAAAGTAAAAAAAAAATCTTATTCTTACACAATAAATAAACTGTGACAAAAAAAAAAGTTTATACACATACCGCTCTAATGTATGGCTGCTGGAAAATCCAACCAAGAACAGGAATCCTCTGTGCAAACACTGATAATGTAGGCCAATAGCCACTGCGCAGAGGGAACAACATACACAAGTTAGACATCTAAGAGTAACTACAGACCTGAAGAGTACAAGGAATCCATATGACTCCAATATCATTCTCACTATTGGCCATCCTATTACAACAAAGAAGAAGCCAGCACAAAAAGAAATTGTTCCCTAAGCAACATTAAAAAAAGTCTGCTAAGTAGTAAACACCTAAAAATGTATGAAGGAAACCGGGAGAGCGAGAAGGTTATTAAGAAGTATACCTTATAATTATGAGGTTTTATAAAGAACTGCAAATGAGACGTCAGTGTGACGGTCAGTCCCACCCCAGACAGGAAGAGGATCTGAAGAGACAAAGCATAAAGAATAATAGAATCGTGAATAAGAATCAGAGCTAAGTGATCGCAGGGAAAAGGATTGGGAATATGATAGGATCAAGACACCTACATTTTTCATTGCAAGTAATCCCTTGTCCAACAGCATAAAAACTCCGAGAGTTGTGAAAAATATCCTAAATCCCGTCAAACCGAGCCCAATCTCTATTTTCATTTAAGATAATAAAAAGAATATCACGGTTAGAAACTATATGCATATCATTATAGAGATAGCACAGTAGCATTTTCTTTGCCAGATCTCCTAATGATAATGAGTGGCTTCCCTTTTGAGATACAGGCAAAATAACTAAAATACCAATAACAGGCAATAGTAACTTTACATACAAACTTCTTAAGTGGTAAACCACAAAGTAAGATGCATGCATCAGATGAATTTCACTGGATTTCTCTTCTTCTATTTCACAAAAAAAATATTTAAAATTAATATTATGATTTATCGCAATAGTAGCATTTTGAATTTCGACTTAGTTAAAAGACTTAAACTAATCAGTGACAATTGTAATAAAAAAAGTAGGAATATAATTTATAGACACAACCACATATATATTTCTTTAACTTCTTGCGTCCCATTCAAATACATATAGCATTAATCATAACCATCTTTCTAGTTGATTATATTTCTCTGTTAGCTAGAGGGATGAAAAGAAGAGGTATATATAATACATAAGTTTCTCAAACGAAAGAAGTGAAACCTGAAGTTCATTTTTAAAGAAAGGAATTGCATTCTAGAAAGTTGAAACCAAGTTATACCCTTCTCCCTAACACACACAATAACAATAACCAACATAACAAGCTCATCTCACCACCATCTAGAGTCCTATGTTATACCCCCCTATCCCTAAGAAACGCACATGCACAAGTTATGACCATTTACAATTTTAGGACATTCCAAAAGACATTTCCAAAAGAAGTCGCTTAAATCTTTGAGTATACCCTCTCTTTATGTAACTATGATAGCTCTCGAAATTATAACCTTGTCTTACATATGAAGAGAGCTAAAAGTATTTCATTTCTTCAAAAACACTATCTTATAGGCCACTCGAGTTATTTTTTTAATATGGCTAACATTCTAGAAATCAGACGATTTCTCCATAAACCTCTGTTTGGAAGAGGATAAAAGCAACAATTTTTCTCAATGATCAGTTAAATAATTAGTAATTACTCCAATAACTACACAAATGGAAAAGGCAAATACAACAACTGTATCAAGTTTAATATAGAAAGAATCATGCTAATAGTAGAATTGCATTTAACTTTTTCAAAGTCGTATAAAGTAGCATAGTAATTGCTAAACATGCAATACAGATGTTTGGCAAACAGTGAATTCACATCATATGAATCACATATACTCCTAATACAGATGCTTTTCGCAACAATTAGTCAGTAACCATAATTTTTAGTATCTAAAGATCAAGAAAAAGTAAAATGTTGCTCACTTTTTCTGTCATTCATCTCGAAAGAAACCATTTTGGCCAACTGAACTAAATGTAACTCTCAATTGATTGCGAAATCAGAAAATCCACACAGTGTACGCTGCATAAATTGAATCGAAACTACAATCAGAACCAAATATAATCAAGATCAACTAATCAACAATTCAACACAACAACGTGATCAAGATCACCTGGAATTCACTACAAAATCGTCCTCAATACCTCCTGCAATTAAATTATATCAACAATCTTCAATCACAGGAAATACTTAATTGAATATCTCATTGCATTTCATATATTCAAATCACGATCCCTAATCAACACAATTAGGTTAGTACTTTAGTTTTTTCCAACAATTCCTGTAAAAAGTTGCAATAATTTCTCCCTCAACATCTCCTGAATTCCAGTTGAACCAAAAAAGTTCAATCAGGGAACAAAACCTAATTGTCAAATCACGACATTTTTCATGGCATTTCGCATCGATTTTAATTGATACATGAAAATAAGAAGAAGTAGGAGAGAAAAACCTTCCCGGCGAGTTTTCGAATGCGCCGAAAATGCGAAGGAGAGAGAAATTTGAAGAAAATAATCGCTCTTCTTGCAGTTGTCGATGAACGTAGAGAATGTTCGAAGTTATTCGATCTTGATGTGAATGAATTTGGTCAGAATCGAAAAGGATTTAAGGAGGGTTTTGAAGGCGGGGGTTTTGGTGGGAGTGAGGAGAGCGAAAGTGGTGGACTGAGAAAAAACAAAAAAAGAGGAAGAGGAGGAGGAATTGGAGACTGGAAAGAGGAGAGTGAAGATAGAAGAACGAGATGCAGAGGCAAAACAAGGGCAGGAAAGTAAATCTGAGAGTTTGGGAGGGTAAAAGTGCCAAAGCACTGTTACTAAGGAACAGTAGCCAAACTTGTGGCTTTTTAATGGGTATAAATAATATAATAGTGACATGGTGTAGTTGTAGACTTGTAGTTATTTGGTTAGAAACTCACTCGGTCAAGTCATAAGCGATTAATCATAATGTTAAGTAAACTCTAATTTTAGTAAAATACTCGCATCTTTCAAGTTATTATACCTTATAATAATAAGTTTAATAAAAAAATCAAAGTAAAAATAATTAACTTGTGAATTTGTGTATAATTTGATCTAGATAATAATAAATCAGTTTTGTTTAGTCTGCTTGGCTGGCAAGTAAACTATTTCCCTCAAGATGTTCTTCAATTGGAGACTTGTGCAACAATGGCTGAGTTGGCTATGTCCGAACCTGAGCTTCGTTCCCGAACCTGCAAAAAGGGATCCACCCTGGAGGTTTGGGTGGTGGTTCCCCCTCCGAAGCTTAAGTCAGATATCAGGAGTGGGAAGGAAAAAGTAGAGAGAGAAAGTGAGAGTATTTCCACAGAGTAAGTTTACACTGTTTGCATTGAATTACCTTTCTCCTGATTTCAGGGGTATTTATAGTGTTTGTGATATGACTGCTGCCCTTTTAGGTTACCCTAGAGTAGGGGCACCTGATTGGCTAGGTAATCAAATCATGACACTTTGCAGGTTATGACTAGAGAGGGATCATCAACCAATCACCTGCAGCCATTTTAGGGATATTGGGCTATGACCAACTTTTGGGCCAAAAGGTGAGCCTTTTCTCCCACCTGAGCAAAACCAATGGTTAAACCATTGTTCCTTATTTCTTTTGATGGGACACGTGTACGGTCCTGATGGATCCATGTGTCCGAAAGAGAGCCGTTGATTTTTAGGCTACAACATTTGCCCCTGAAAGGGTCTTTACTGTTGGCCCATACGACGGTTAAGACCCTTTTACCTGAGGAAGTTACCTCAAATTCAAAAAGAGGCAAAAACGCGCAATTTCTTGGGCCTTGCCGGTCATATTTGACCGTTTTAACCATTACCGGTCAACTTTTAACCGGCTCAGTAGTTTTTTCACCCCCTTATATATATGCTTCTTTTGCCCCCATTTAATCATTTCACACCTTGAGAAAATTTTTCTAGAGATAGAGGCTCTGCATTTTCTAGAGAGAGAGAGAGAGAGAAATCGTCCAATTTCAGTTTTCTTCACCGAATCGTACTTCTTCACCGAAGCGTTCCGTCAGGTATCTTTTCTTTCCTCTTTTTTTTTGTTTTCCATTATTCTTTATTTTTTCTTAGAAAATCAATAAAATGGATTCCTCTTCTTCGTCAAATAATCCTGGCCGATCAAGAGTTTGCCTTGACCCTAGAACCGATAGTACTTCTTCTTCGGCACATTCTAGAGTTGGGCCTATTCTGGCCGAGTATATATTTTTTTATGGTTTTGGCCGGCAAAGTCAGACCACCCAATCCCTACCTGTGCAGGGTAATCTGGCGCGCGTCAAGCAAATGACCCGTCTAAGACGAAGAATAATTCTCCCGTCCTATAGCTCTGAAATGGAGGAATCTACTGGACGAGTTCCAGATGAGACGAGGGAGACCCAAAGTGCTCAACCTTTGGCCGCTACTTCCCCTGATAACAGTGTTGGGGAGAATCTTGAAATAAACCCCGAGGCCAGTCCGTCTGGTAGGGATATCGATATGGAAGAAGCCGACAAAGGTAATAACGAGGGTGATTCCTGCTCAGCTGAAGAATCGGACGAACCCTCCACCACTTCGTCTGAAATTAGAAGACGCTTAGGTCCTCTTTCTGACCCTGCCTTTATCTTAGTCAATCGTAAGTGGTTAGAAAAAATAGGGCCTGATCCCAGCTACTTGTCCACCTATATGCCCATGCCGGGCTTCTCTTTCTTCATACCCAATAAGGAGGCTACGATTCTGAGTGCTCCCAAGAATCACTTCGCCGTCTACAAGCTAGCCTTGGACGCGGGGTTGAGGTTTTCTCTTCATGAATTCATAGAGAAAGTGCTAAGACATTACAACATTGGCCATAATCAATTGGCGCCCAATGCCTGGTATAATATTTTGACATTCATAGCCGTCTGCGAGCTGCACGACATGACCCTTTCTCTCCCGGCCTTCACTCAGATTCACTACGCGTCCAAAGTTCCAGGGACAGTGGAAGGTGTTTGGCTCAGCATCTGCAACCGCCATGGCTTCCTCACCTCTTGGGGGTAAGCCTTCGAAGATGCATGACTGGAAAGCCGACTTCATCTTTCTCAGAGCGGCCAATGATTCTGCCACTGAGGGGTACCGTTTTTATAGCCGGGCCGTCATGAATACTGGACGAGGGAAATCCTTTTTGGACTTAGAGGATAAATTTGACGAGGAGGTGATGGAATACTTTAAAATAAAAAAGTATTCCAGACCAGATAACACATCCTTTAAAGGGCTAGCTAACTGGATTCCCTTCAAAGAGATGTTCTATGACGATAGCTTCTTGGTCGCCGCCGGCTTGCGGTTGGCCGAGGATAGAGGTATATTTTCAAAACTTCCAAGTAAAATGCCCTGTCCAGAACGTGTTTCTGACTAACCCCTTCATTTTTTTTTTTCTGGGTCGGCGGAGCACTCCTCGAAAAATCTTGGACGGGCGATATCGGTATGTCCAAGTTTACCGACAACTTATGGAAGGAGTTCGCCAAGACAAGCGCCGAGAAGAGGGCTGAAACTCTGGTAAATCTCTTTTTTTTTTTGGACGAGGGTGGTTCGAGGAAGGAAGGCGTCCATAAGTTGGACGGCTTCCTTCAACGAACCTTCTTCGTCTTGATGGGTATACTGGCCTTGGACGAGGTCCTGGCTTGTCCATCCAAGGTGGTAGCTTAATCTTGGACGAGGGTCACTCGAGGAAGGAAGGCGTCCATGCTTGGACGGCTTCCTTCGTCGAACCATCCTCGTCTGAATTTTGTATTGGCCTTGGATGAGGCCCTGGCTGGTCCGTCCAAAGTGAGTGCTTTTCTTGGACGAGGGTCACTCAAGGAAGGAAGGCGTACAACTTTTTGGAGTTTTCCTTCGTAGCCCCGTCCTCGTCTGGAGTGGGATGAAGGCCTTGGACGAGGCCTGGGTGACCCGTCCAAGGTGTTTGTTGGTTCTTGGACGAGGGTCCTTCGAGGAAGGAAGGCGTCCATCTTTTTGGACGGTTTTCTTCGTCGCACCATCCTCGTCTGGAGTGGGATGAAGACCTTGGACGAGGTTGGTTCGAAGAAAGAGGTCGTACATGCTTGAACGACTTCCTTCATCGACCAACACTCGTATGGAGTTTAATTTGACGCCTTCTTTTAGCAAGTAGGGTTCGTCCAAAACACACTTTAGCTTTACCTTCTTTAGACGATCATTCTCCTAACTTGTTTGTTTTTGCAGAAAAATGCCCCAACCAACAAAGCTCCACCTGGGAAGTCTTCTTTATCTAAGAAGAGGCCTGCACCGGCCGGGGATCAGCCTTCGACCAAAAATCCTAAGGGCTTTGCAAAAAAGAAGACGGAGAAGGTAACCCCAGTAGGCAAAGGGATCGGGGAGCAAACTATCTCTCCTCCGAAGGACAAAATCTTGAAGTAGGAGCAGTCCACCGATGCCCCGGCAGTGGGAGAGAAAGAGCTGGACTCAGTTCCTGTTGATCAGTTGGACACAACTGATCCGACTGAGGTTAAGCCAGACTCTGCTCTGACATTGGCGGTCCATGAGCCGGACACGGCTACTGAAGACAAACCAGCCTTCAGTGGCTCGGTTACCAAGCTGGTCTCACATATGCCGCTATCTATTAGAGCGGCGTCTCTATCTTCGGGTGAGTCGTATTATCCTAACATAGTTAGGACAGTGCGGGTTGGTGGACGTTCAATGAGTTCGTTCAACAGACAAGCAGTAGTCATTCCTATCAAGAGAACTGACTCCCCCCCTCTTTCAGATAAGGGCAAAGGACATGCATCCGCCTCGGCTGTTCCCACAGTGGACTCAGACGAGGAGTCTTCTGCTGCCTTTGCCAAGATGTCAAAGGTTGAACGTGAACGGCTTAAGTAGGAGCTGTTCAAGTGCTACCCTGAGTCCTATATAAAGGGCTTAAGGGGAGCATCAGCTGGGCATGTAGGCTACATGTCACAACTTGCTGCCGAGGTAAAGTTTGTGGTCGTTTTTTTTTTTGTACTTGTAACAATTTTTATTTATTTTGCAACTCGTCTTACTGACTTGCTTGGTCTTTGTCATTTCAGCTTCTAGCTCGCAGCATTTTGACTGAGGAGTGGGCGAGAGAGCTTAGGAAGGAAAATAAGCAGCTCGTCCATCAAGCTACAACGGCCGGCGATAAGGTCATTCATGACATTGAGATGGCGGAGACTCTTCACCGTCAATCAAGGGAGGCCTGGGAAAAATGGTCGGCCACGCTGGAGGCTAACAACCAACAGTATCTCGTCACCATTAACCAGTTGTACAAGGATCAGGATAAATTGAAACTGGCCTTGGACACCGTCTCGACTGAGTTTAGAGGAGAGAGAGATACTGCCCTTTTGGCCGTTGATCAACTTAGAAGGGAAAATATCCTTCTAAGGGCTCGAAATGCTCGGCTGAAGAAGGAAGCGGCCCAGGCCTTTGATGACGCTAAAGAAGGCCTTAATCAGGTCATCGAAACGTCCAAGGACTGGGCCGTCAAGGCCTTTGAGATGCTGGTGGAGCCTCATGAAGTTCCCAGCTTTGTGCGCCGCCTGGAATTTCAGGATAGCGTCAACCGTGCAATGGTAACTGCTTAAGAGCCTCCTGAATTCCTGGACTCAGATGAGGAGGTTGCTGATGAGGAAGAGTCTCCTGAGGACGACCAAGAAACACCTGCCGAATGAAGTACCCAGATTTAGGTTTATTCTTCTAAGTTTCTTGGCTTGTTCACCGTTGTAGCTTAGTCTCTTCTTTTTGTCTTAGACTAAGTTGTAAGCCTCTTTTGACGGGTATATAATGAAATGACCTTTTGCCAATGCTTGTCCTTTCTTTTATTACAGTTAAATTTTCATCAAGTATAAATGAGCCTCGTCCATCTCTTATTGGATATCTTTATAACTTAATTTAGCAATGGATGCATCTGGTCCTTGTCTTTGGACGGTCTTCAAACATTCCGCAGATCAGCTTAGTCAAGGAAAGGGTGAGCCTCGTCCTACTTTTTAGACGACATTCGAGCTTAGTCAAGGAAAGGGTGAGCCTCGTCCTTGTCTTTGGACGATCTTCTAACTTTCCTCAAATAAGCTAAGTATAATTGTGGCTCGTCCTGATTTTCGAACGGCCTTCAAGCTTAGTTACGGGAAGAGTGAGTCTCGTCCTTGTCTTTGGACGATCTTCTAACTTTCCTCAAATAAGCTAAGTATAATTGTGGCTCGTCCTGATTTTCGGACGGCCTTCAAGCTTAGTTAAGGGAACGGTGAGTCTTGTCTTTGTCTTTGGACGATCTTCAGACTTTCCTCAAACAAGCCAAGTATAATTGTGGCTCGTCCTGATTTTCGGACGACCTTCAAGCTTAGTTAAGGGAAGGGTGAGTCTCGTCCTTGTCTTTGGACGATCTTCAGGCTTTCCTCAAACAAGCAAGTATAATTGTGGCTCGTCTTTCAAACTATACTCGTCCTAAAAGTTCCACGGGTTTAGCTGTTTCCCCCCCCCCCTCTTGGGCTTAGACATTCCTTGTATTCTGGACGAGATTTGCACAAAGAAGGAGAGCGGCCAACATTGGCCAAACCAAGACAAACTTTTAGTTCAGGACGAGCTTAGATACTTGTGCGCAATTTATATATTGCTGTTTTATGGACGAACCATGTTTTGGCCGGCTTCCTTGAGGAAGCAACCTTCGTCGTGAAGTAGTGAACCCTTACTAGAGCCTTTACTACTTAGCTGACCCTGCATTTGAAAGTAAGATTCCTTTACTAAGGCTTGCTTATTTCTGGTCGGCTTCCTTTTAGCACTAGAGTAAAAAAGACCAAGGGCTGCGATGCAAGGGATGCGGTTATCTGAAAACGCAGCCCTTGAGAATTAAGGGCTGCGGTTTTTGGGCTAAACCGTAGTCCTTAACCCACCCGCGAAAAATAAAAGAAGATAAGAATTAAGGGCTGCGGTTTTTGGGCTAACCGCAGCCCTTTATCATTAATTCTCACAACTGCGAAAAATAAACGTTTAGTGTGCAAACTTGAGCAAATCTCACAAAGTCACAATCTCCCCTCTCTCTCTCTCTCATATTCTCTTTCCTCTCTCACAAAGGGGGCTAAGGTTTCCTCTCACAAATCTCACGACCACCACACTCCCTCGTCTGTCCTCTTCACACCACCACCAAATCCGTCGTCGTCGCCTATACAATCAACGATTGACATCACTCCACGTCACTGATCCTTTAGCATCGACGACTTTATGTGTGAGACCGTGATTCTAGGGTTTCTGATTAGGTTGATTTTGGGCGCGGGGTAAATTCGGTAAATGCTGGGGATTCCGGTGCTACTAGAATCCTCTTCGACCCCGCCGATCTCCTCTCTTCTCCGATTCTCTCTCCTCAAATCCCGATATCTCCTTTCGCTCTCGTTTCCTTCTCTCTGATCCTTCTCGGTTAAGCGTCTGGTCTCTCTGGCCTCCTCGCTCTCCCGCAATCCTTCGGGTTCGTCTTCTCTATCTCTCTCTCTCATCTTTATTTTTGTTGTTAATTTTGTTGATTTTTTTGTTTGATTTTTGATTTGTTAGGGCGATTTATTTGGGAGAGCCGTTTTGTAGCTATATTAATATTAATAATAGTTCCAGTTTCGAGATTCGAGATATTGTTATTAAGGTCAGTCATTGCCTTATTTTTTTTGTTGTTAATTTTGTTTACTTACAAATTTTATTTTGAGTGTAAAATGTTGTTGTTTTCTTCTTGTTTGGTGATTGAATTAATGAATGTGATGATCGGTGAATTTGCTACATTAAGAGTTCCAGTATCGAGGTTCTTTGATTATGAGAGTAAAATGATCCTGTTTTCTTGTTGTTTGGTGATTGAATGAATGAATGTGATGATCGGTGATTTTAGCTATGTTCTTATTGATAATAGCTCTAGTTTTGAGGTTCGAGATATTGTTATTAATGTCAGTCGTACCTTTTTTTGATGTTGTTTATTTCGTATACTCAGAAATTTAATTTTGAGAGTAAAATGTTGTTGTTTGGTGATTGTTGAATGAATGAATGTAATGATTGGTGATTATTGAGATTTTTGCTACACTAGTATTAATAAGAGTTCCACTTTCGAGGTTCGTTGATTATGAGAGTAAAATGTTGATGTTTTGTTGTTGTTTGGTGATTGGTAAATGAATGAATGAAGGAATGAATGAAATGATTGGTGATTTTTGTAATATGAAGTATGATTTGTGAATGTTGGATATTTTAAAGTTGGATTAGAGTGTTAATTCAATTTTGTAATTTTGTCACAATGTGGTGATTTTGTAAGAATTTGTCGTTGGTTGCAGGCGGAAATCCAAACTGAAAGGCAGAGGGTACCGCTATTGGATACATCGAAATCACCTGTTGAAACTTGAAACTATACGTGCTGGGGGACGTTATGATTCTATTGTGGAACATGATGTGAAGGAATTGGGGGCACACATGTAAGCTGGACTAGATTATTGGTAATGCTTACTGAATTTTGTCCTTCATATTGTTAATGCTTTCTTTCCCTATCATCTTTAGGTTGGTATGTAGTGCTTTGTACAATGATGGTGATGCTGATCGCAAATATTTGCCTCAGTTTTTCAAGTTCGTTGTTGCCAATCCACTTTCAGTTAGGACAAAGGTATCATCTTTTCATCTTCCTCAAAACACTTGGAATTTTTTCGTGCATTGGACGTCACGCAGACTCTGCTTCTTCTGTTTATAAAGAAATCTAGCTTTATATACTCTGTTAACTTTGCTGTTCATGTTATTTTCTTCTGCAGGTTCGTCTTGTCAAGGTAGATAGACTGATCTTCATTAGCAATTTTGGAGATAGTAAGTTCATAACTCCCTTATACGGTATAAATATATACAAATATACTATATGTTCCTGGTTGTTATTGCAGCATTTGAAAGTTGTGTTCAAACCGTCCGTTTCTGTCAAATAAAGCATAACTCTGTCTATCTGAAATTGATTTTGTGAAGTCAAAATATAGCCATAGTCATGCTGTCATAGTATTTCTTACTGGTAGTTAGCATATGTGATCAACACAACTTGTGTTGCTTTCCTGGATTTTTGGTATCTGCTAGCTGTATGTTAATTATGCATACAAATTGAGCCAAGATTTAAATCACATGCTAGTTGTAAAATACAGTAATAGGATTGGATTAATCTATATGCAATTAAAAAGATAAGGCTTCATCTCTAACCTCTCCCCCGGCACACACAAACACGTACACACACACAACCACCTTGCCATCCTCAAAATTCTGCAACACAGGCAGAAAAGCTCGTTGAAGGCACCACATTGGAAGAAGTGGTGTTGTGGCGGAATCAAGTACAACTCTGTACTTTAGTATGTATAACTAGAGGAAGGTAGATATAGCTAACCTAGGCATTCATTGATCTGGTGATGCAGGGTAGTTTATGTTGAAGAATAGTGGATAAAGAACCTTTATGACGGGTCAAATCTTATACCAAACTTCCTAAAGGTGCATTGCTATGCATTAATATGTCAATCAACTTTGTGTTCCCGATCATATGCACATCTTTTTCTCAAACTTGTATTCTGCTTTAGAAGATGATTTGTTATATGAATGGCGTAAGTTCATTTGAGATTGTTCTTTATACCGGATGTTGGTTTCTTTTGAACTGATTATCTGTACTAACTGGATTTTTGGTTGTAGCCAAGGGCTTCTTTGAAGGATGTCAAACTGAAAGCTACATAGGTGAGATTTCATACTTTGGTGCTTATTATGGATGCCTTAGTCTGATCAGTCTATATGACGCCTTAGAGCTTGCCATATTGTGTAGGCAATGCATCTTTGTCATATGGAGTATTCTTGCATGCCAAGCGGGACTTTATAAGAGGATGCTGCTCCTCAAGAAGAGAAAATATGAAGCTGTCAAATTGAATGCAAGGCTGGAGTACCATTTTTTTGTAACTTCTTATATATTTGTATAAAAAATATAATTTGCAATGTAAAATGATACTTTTCTATATATATAATTGTTTGGGGATCATTTTGGACTAGAAAATGCAAAAAAAAAAAAAAAAATTTTTGGGTCACAAGGGCGGCGGTCTGGGAAAAAACCACAGCCCTTGGTGGGTAAAGGGCTGCGGTTAAGGGCCAAAACCGCAGCCCTTCCTAAATGCCAAGGGCTGCTAGTCTAATGGTTGTGGTCAAAAAACGCAGCCCTTGGGCCCCTTTTGACCGCAGCCTTTGGGCTTTTTTCCTCTAGTGTAGGGACCGTGACGTTTCTCTTACTAGAGACTCATTATTTGATTAACCATATGTGCGATATACCTTTTAGGTTTATTACACTTTGGCCGGTCTCTTTGCGGAAGCAATGCGCGTCAGAGAAATGGTTATTCCCTGTTGTGGTGTCCATTGTTTATCTACTACTTTGGACGTTTTATTGTTCTTTGTAATTTTGTCTAAGTTAATGTCACTTTTATACCACTAGTCTAACTGGTGGTAAAAATACCCCAAAGTGAACAACTTAGTAAAAAATAAAGGAACAATATAAGGAGGAAGTAGAAATTGTATTATATGAATTTTGCTTGACTAAGAGTCAAGATACATGTATACAATTCTTTTTTCTCTTGTTTGCTTCGTGGCACTTGTTTGGGATTACAAACTACTTGTAGAATCCTTGGCGATTGACTGAGTCAGACGTGGTACTTCTTCAATGTTTATGAGTTCCAAGTGCGCTGTATTGGTCGTCCAACCATGTCTTGGAGACAAAAGGTTCCGCTTCGCACTTCTTGGACGATCAGATAGGGTCCTTCCCAGTTTGGTGTCAGCTTACCCAGCTCCTTAGCGCGTCCAACAACCTCCATCTTCCTTAGAACCAAATCCCCTACCTTGAGTGGTCGTCTAAAGACTCTCTTGTTAAAGTCCCGAGCCATTCGTAGTTTGTACAATTGCATTCTTAACAGAGCATTGTCCATGACCTCTGGTACTTGGTCCAAGGCCGTGCGTAATACAGCCCAGTTGGCTTCTTCTGTGTACATCATGACTCTCAGGGTGGGTTCTTCAATCTCAATGGGCAAGACGGCTTCAGTATCGTAGACCAACATGAAGGGTGTCTCTCCTGTAGAGTTTTTGGTCGTGGTTCTGATAGACCATAACACCAACTGCAGCTCTTCAACCCATAGTCCCTTGGCATTGTCCAGCTTTCTTTTAATGCCATTTGATAGGATTTTGTTGAACGACTCTACTTGCCCATTGGATTGTGGGTGGGCGACTGCAGTAAAGTGAGCTTTGATTTCCCTTTCTGCCAACCAATCTTTTAGCTTAGGCGTTTCAAACTGTGGACCATTATCAAAGACGATGGACTGCGGCATGCCAAATCGAGTTATAATGTTCTTCCAGATAAATCCCTTGACATCATTTGTTGTTATACCCCGCATGGCTTCAGCCTCTATCCATTTGGTGAAGTAATCCACAGCTACAATTATGAACTTCTTTTGCCCAGCGGCCACTGGAAAAGGTCCCAGAATATCCATTCCCCATTTGGCAAAAGGAAGTGGGAACAAGATAGGAGTTAAGTAGTTGGACGACTTCTGATGCAGATTTCCATGTTTCTGACAACAGTCGCACTTCTTTGCATAAGCAAGAGCATCTTCCTTTAAGGTAGGCCAGTAATACCCAATCCTTAAAGCCTTTTCCCCTAATGCTCTTCCCCCAATGTGGGATGCACAAGCTCCTTCATGAAGTTCCTTCAGTACTTCTAGTCCATCTTCCCTGGTGATACACTTGAGAAGAGGACGATTGAATGACTTCTTGTAGAGGGTTTCATCCCACAATTCAAACCACTTGCCTCGGGCTTTTACGTACTTAGCCTCAACAGGATCTGAAGGCAGTCGTCCTGTCTTCTTGAATTCTATGATAGGATCCATCCAAACTGCCCCTCGGCTAAGAAACAATACTTGTTCTTGGTCAATAATCTTTTTTGGTTTAACTTCCCAAAACACTGTTCTTGGTGCATCACAGTCAGCTGAGCTTGCCAATTTTGAGAGAGCATCTGCTTGATGATTTTCTGACCTTGGTACTTGGTCGAGAACAAATCGTTTTTAATGGCTCAATCTCATCCTTGATCAGACGCATATATTTGCTCATTGACGCTTCTTTACATTCAAAATCTCCATTGACTTGACTGACGACTAAGAGAGAGTCCGATTTGCCCTCAATCTCTAAAGCCCCAGCCGCCTTACACATCTTGATCCCAACCAGAAGTGCTTCATATTCCGCTTCGTTATTAGACTGATACGCTCAAGTTATACGATGTTTTTACGTTACTTTGGGTGCACTTTGCTAAGGGTTTGATTGTAATTGTTAACATTCGTGTTTTATTTAACTCTTAGCGGAAGTTCGGAATGTTGCGAGATAAGTTGTGTTAATGTCATGTATTCCGAGCTTCCAAGGTGAAGTGCATTTGAGCCGAGCAAAGCCCAAGCATCACCGCAAGCCCAAGCATCACCGCAAGCATCAAACTCCACCGCAAGCCCAAGCATCATCGCCAAGCCCAAGCATCATCGCCAAGCCAGCACAAGCATCGCAAGCTCGCGAAGCTTGCCCAGCAGCCTCGCCCATCCAGCCGCATCGCAAGCATCGCCCAGACGGCGTCCGGCTCGCACGGCCCAGGCGCTCGCAAAGAAGCAGCCCGCCCAAGCAGCCGCTCGCGACTCGCGAGGGATGTCGCGACTCGCGACCCCTGCTTGTCGCACCTCGCGATGTTCTTCGCGACTCGCGACCAGCTTTGGCCAGCCATTTTTTACGGATTGGCAGAGTCCCCTTCGCGACTCGCGATCAGTTGCGCGACTCGCGACGCTTAAGTCGGCTTGGGGCCACGATTTTGTGCGGGGTTTTAAAGCTCCTAAAACCTAACTTTTGAGGGGAGATGAAGAGGAGGACGAAGAGGAGAGCTGAAATGTAGACCTTGGAGTGGCAAGCTTGAGGGGAGAGAGAGGATACTCCTCTCTTCATCCTTCCTTCTTCATGATTCTCTTTTCATCTTTCCTTCTTCATTTCTCTTTGTTCTTCATTTCTTAGTCTTTGTTCTTTATTTCCTAGTTTTAGTTTTCATTTCTTAGTTTAGTTTTTAGGGATTTCAACTATGGATTTGGTTTTTGCTATCGGATTGTAGCTTGAACTGTTCTTGGATCAATTAACATGAAGCTTCAACCGTTATTGTGAGATCTTTCCTCTCTTTATCTTTTCCTTGATTATGGTTCAATTTCTATGCTTGTGATTTATGATTATTGCATAATTATGCTAGGAACGTTACTAGTTTGATTGTGTGATTAATCTAATGCTAGATTTAAGAATAGAATCGGATTGTTTTATTCTTTTATCAATTGGTAGCAAACTAGGGAGTAATTTAGATGCTGATCATCTTGGTTATTTCTTAGGGAAATTGAATCAACTGTTGAATGTTTATCGCGTGTATGACGTTAGCAGGTCTGTTGGTTCTCTGTGTTTATTGCTGCTATTGGATTGAACTTAGACGCTATCGGACTAGGTTATCCTTTAGTTAGGGTTTTATAGTCACGCTGATCGTGCTATTCAACTAAGAATAAGGAGAACACGAGATTAATTCTCGACAATAGATAATTATGGAAATAATTAGAGTGGATGTTCAATGATCGATAATGAATTGAAGTGGATGTTAATCGGATTCAAGATCTTTCCATATTGATTTCTCATTTTGTTTATATGCTAGTTAGTTTTAGTTTGTTTATTATCAACCCGAAACCCCCCTTTGTAATTAGGTTTCTCGGCCCTTAGCTTAATCTAGGTTTCGAATCACGCTAAGTACTAAACTCGTCCCTGTTTCCCTGTGGATACGACCCCTACTTCCATTATACTACCTTAGTGTAGAAGAGAGTAGGAGAAATTTTATCTTTGGACCGGGTGCGGTGCAACGACGACACATCCGCGCCCGCCCATAGACGCTTGGAATTGGAACCTTAGCGCATATTCAAATTTATCTCCCTCTGGAGATTGACAAATGATTCCTGCCCCACATCCATTGACAGTGGACGATCCATCAACCATGAGCGTCCAATGCTTCCTTCCTTCGACTGGATCAAGTATTGGTTCTATAGTTGGCCGAGTGAGCTCTACTATAAAATCTGCTAAAGCTTGCCCCTTAATAGCTTTCCTTGGTTCAAACGATATGTCAAACATGTTAAGTTCAACAACCCACTTCAGCATTCGTCCAGCGGCTTCCATCTTTTGTAAGACTTGCTTCAGAGGTTGGTCAGTATAGACTAGTATACTGTGAGCCAAAAAGTAAGGCCTCAACTTCCTGCTGGCCATGACAAGTGCCAATCCAAACTTCTCGACTGGCGTGTATCTACATTTCGCGTCCTTGAGCACAAGACTCACAAAGTATATTGGGATTTGCACTGAGTCTCTCTCCGCCAGTAAAACAGCACTCACGGCCTGGGGGGACACGACCAAGTATACGAACAATTTTTCCCCCTCAGCTGGACTGACCAAACTTGGTAGCTGACGAAGGTGATCTTTGACTTGCTGAAGTGCTTGTTCAGCTTCTGCTGTCCATTCAAACTTGGCTTTCTTCTTGATAGTAGCAAAAAAATGATGACACTTGTCTCCCGACTTAGACAAGAAAAGTCCAAGGGCAGCTAAGCAACCCGTCAGGCGCTGAACTTCCTTTATCTTAGACGGGGACCTCATGTCTAGAATAGCTTGGATTTTCTCAGGATTAGCTTCTATGCCCCTCTGATCCACTAAGAAGCCTAAGAACTTCCCTACCAAAACACCAAAGACACATTTTTTGGGGTTCAATTTCAGCTTGTACTTCCTGAGAGTTTCAAAGTTTCTCTCAAATCACCAACATGGTCGCCTTCTTGCTGACTTTTTACAATCATGTCATCTATATATGCTTCCATGTTCCTCCCCAATTGTGGCTGGAAGACCGTATTGATCAGTCTTTGGAAGGTGGCCGGAGCATTTCTGAGGTCAAAAGGCATCCTCAGCCAGCCATACAGTCCCTTCTCCGTGATGAAGGACGTCTTGTCTTGGTCCTCCGGCCACATGGGTATTTGGTGAAACCCTGAATAAGCGTCCATAAAGCTTAACAAAGCATGGCCAGCCGTGGAATCTACCAGCCGATCTAACTTAGGCAAAGAGAAGTTGTCCTTAGGACAGGCCTTGTTGAGATCAGTGTAGTCCACGCACATTCTCCATGTGCCGTTGGGCTTTAGTACCATGACCACATTAGCAATCCAGTCTGGGTAGTATGTCTATCTGATAAAGCGTGATTCCAACACATTCTGAACTTCTTGGTCGACCGCCTGGTTCCTGGTCGGTCCCAAGTGCCTTTTCTTCTGACGAACAGGCTTTAAGCTGGGGTCAACATTTAGCCGGTGGACGGCTACCTCTGGATCAATTCCAGGCATTTTTTCAACACAATAAGCAAACACGTCTTGAAATTCTTTGAGCAGGTCAATCAAAATGCCCCTCAAGCCAGGGGAGAGTGATGATCCAATCTTTAAGGTTCTTTCTGGACGAGTTTCATCCAAACAAACATCTTCTGGGGCCTCTACCGGCTCTGGACGTTCTATTGCCACGCCCATAATGGCCATCACTTCTCCAGACGAGGGTGGCTCTTCCTTGACGGGCTCATACTTTCTTTTCTTGCTAGGAAGAATTTCGGACGTTTTCCTTGAGGGAGCAACCTGCGTCTGAGGACTTTCAATTGTCATCCTCAGAGAGGCCACTTGGTCCTTCACAATTTCGGACGTCTTCCCTCCGCCAGCAACCTTCGTCTGGTCTTGCTTGTCTGCCTTCCATGAAGACGGTTTCAGAGTAGTTAGGTAGCATTCCCTAGCCGCCTGCTGGTCTCCATACAAGGAGCCGATTTGACCACCATCACATTCAAACTTCATAAGCATTAAGTGAGTTACTATCACAGCTTTAACATGATTAAGAGTTGGTCGTCCAAGAATGACGTTGTAAGCTGTCAAATCTCGGACAGCCAAGAACTTGATGAACAAAGTTCGCGAGGCGTCCTTCTCCCCAACTCGGACGGGCAGCGTGACTGTCCCCAAAGGATGAATGATTCTTCCCCCGAAACCCAATGATTGGGTGATGGACGGGGACCAAGTTCTTCTCATCAAACCTCAGTCGAGATAGGCAGTCGGCACTAATGATGTCCGTGGAGCTTCCCGTATCAATTAGAATCCTCCTTACAGGTTGGCTATCTTCATCTCCACAACCAAGGGATCATCATGGGGGGTTCTCAGCTTCCCCCGATCTTGCTCGCTGACGACTACCTTGGGGAAGGGCTCAGCCTTTGTCTGATCTGTTAACAAAACTTGGCCGAGCTCCCTATGATAGTTCTTATGCCCCCTGTTGGTTGGTCCTCCAGCAGCAAATCCTCCCGAGATAACAAGGACAACATCCTCGTCAGTGCTTTCACTTTCCTTCTTCTTGCTCTGACGGTCATCTCTCTTTTGAAACTTCTTTCCCCCTTGGGGTAAGTATGGGTTCATCTTTTCGAGCTAGATCCTCTAATGCCCTCTTAAGGTGTTTACATTCATTGGTTTCATGCCCACAGTCTTTGTGAAAGTGGCAGTACTTGCTCTTATCCCTATTCCTGTAAGGGGTCTTCATTTCAGCCGGAGCCTTTAGCTCATATTGATCCTTTATCTCCATAAGAATGGAGTTTTGATCCTTGCTAAATTCAATGGGATTAGCCGAAGATTCAGACTCTTTACTCTTGCCTCTTCTGGACGAAGTGGTTGTGGAGGTTATAGCCCAAGTCTCAGCCTTTTTGGGGTTGCTCTTCTTTGGTTGAGCTACCTCTTCAGGCTTCTTGAAATCAGGGTGCTTTGCCTCAGCACATACTTCGGTGACGTGTATAAACGCTTCGGCTTCTTTTAAGGCTTCAGCAAGAGTGGTGATTTTCTTCTTCACAAGATAAAACTTAAAACTTCCTGGCCTCAATCCCCTGATGAAGGCGTCCAAGGCCACACCAGCATTGAGGTCTTGAATTTGAAGGGCTTCCAGATTGAATCTCTTAACAAAACTTCTGTGGGCTTCTTTTGGTCCTTGTACGACCTTGCCCAAGTGCATGCTTGTTGTTTGCTTTTGCCGATTGGCAACAAAATGACTAGTAAATAAGAGACTGAGTTCAGTGAAATTATTGACTGAATTGGGGGGAAGATTGTTGAAACACTTCTGAGCTACTCCCTTCAGAGTGGCAGGGAAGTTCTTACACCAAGTAGCATCATCTACTCCTTGGACATACATCTGATGTTTGTAAGCGGATAGGTGATCGACTGGATCGGTTGTTCCATCAAAAGCCTCCATGATCCTGACCGAGAATGGAGTAGGCCAGTTGATCCGGAGGGCTCCCAGCTGTCCCTCAATGGGTATAAATTCCTTACGGTATTCTTTCAACGCAGAGTTATATGAAGTGTTTGCAGGGGCTGGACGCCTATAAACCATTGGCTGAACCACCGTCTTCTCTTGTTTTGGACGAACAAGAGAAGGGCTCAAACTTCTTCCTTCCGTTCTGGATGGTATCCACAAAGGAGTGTCTCTCAAGTACAGTGTATACCCAGTGGCCGACCGTTGTAATGCAGCAGCTTTCTTTGCCTCTAGGTATTCCCTGACATCTGTTTCCATTATGTGCCCATTTGGACGAACATTATCCTGGGTCCTAACCACCAGGTTCCAGTCCATCTTCCTTCGCTGCTCACTACCTTTTGACTGCTTTTCTCTGGCTGTTCTCCTAGAGGGTTCCCCGACGAAGTGTCGACTTGGACTCGGGACGGTTCTCACCGGGAACGCCCCATAAGAGGAATTGGATTGTTAGGCCGTTGGCTCCGGATTAATATGGAAAAACGGCATGTTGTTCTTGATCTGCTTCTGACGATCGGCTACTGCCATCTTAGTCTGAAAGTCATTCAAGACGTTCTCTAGATGGGCAGCAGTCACTGGACGTTCAAGATTCTCCTGAATAACAGGTTGTTGGCTTTGTCCAGGGACATTGATGATGGACGGAGGTCTATCCCTTCCTCGAGGCGGTCTCTCGTGATCTACTTTATCTTCAACATTAATATGAAAGCTTCGATTCCTAGCCACGTTGGACGATTGACAGTCAGTCATCGTTGCGTCTCCCCACAGACGGCGCCAAATGTTTAGTCTGCTTGACTGGCAAGTAAACTATTTCCCTCAAGATGTTCTTCAATTGGAGACTTGTGCAACAATGGCTGAGTTGACTCTGTCCGAACCTGAGCTTCGTTCCCGAATCTGCAAAAAGGGACCTACCCTGGAGGTTTGGGTGGTGGTTCCCCCTCCGAAGCTTAAGTCAGATATCAGGAGTGGGAAGGAAAAAGTAGAGAGAGAAAGTGAGAGAGTATTTCCACAAAGTAAGTTTACACTGTTTGCATTGAATTACCTTTCTCCTGATTTCAGGGGTATTTATAGTGTTTGTGATATGACTGCTGCCCTTTTAGGTTACCCTAGAATAGGGGCACCTGATTGGCTAGGCAATCAAATCATGACACTTGGCAGGTTATGACAGGAGAGGGATCATCAACCAATCACCTGCAGCCATTTTAGGGATTTTGGGCTATGACCAACTTTTGGGCCAAAAAGTGAGCCTTTTCTCCCACCTGAGCAAAACCCAATGGTTAAACCATTGTTCCTTATTTCTTCTAATGGGACACGTGTACGGTCCTGATGGATCCATGTGTCCGAAAGAGAGCCGTTGATTTTTAGGCTACAACAAGTTTGGTTACAAAACAGTTTTGGTTGAGTTAAGTTCGGTTTTTAATTAAAATTATAATCAGTCAAATTCAACTCAATTTTTGTTCAATTCAGTTTTTGTAAAAATAATTTACAATAATTGAATTTTAAAAATTTTGTGGGGTTTAGTCGTCCAAATATGTTGGTTTAAAAAATTGGATCAAATAAGGCAGATCTTATTTTATCTAGTAAACATGAATTATAGCTGAATTCGGATCGGTCATAAAGAAGTCGGGTTGAACCGAATATTTACAGGGTCTAGTCGGGTTTTGTGTTAATATCTGGTTGGGTTATGGTCAGGTTCGGGTTTGAATGCAGGTTTGTATGGCCAGGTCAGAATACGATCTTGCCGGGGGCCGGTCAGATCTGGGTAATCTCACGTCAAGTTTCGGTCAGGTTTGAGAACTGACCTTCACAGGTTGAACCAGATTCAAATCGATTCAGTATCAGGTTGACCTATCGATCAGATCTGTTTAGGAGTTCCGACACCACTAGCATGAGATGCGACTAATCAATATATATATATATAAAAAGGAGGAACTTTTCGAGAGCATAGGGAGCTCCTCAAGATTTCGAGGCCATAGAGCGCGCCACGTAGGATTGCCATGTCATTAAATTTTATTTTTATTTTTTACAAAAATAGAGTTCTACATATATTTAAATACATATAAGGAGTTCTAGATAAGCTAAAATTAGAGTTTGGTTTTGAATGAACAACCTAAATTATTATATTATGTAAATTGTGTATAACTTTTGCTACGTAATTCCGAATATTATAATTTTTGTTTCATTGGATAGTGCTTGAATTATGTTCTGAAATAAGATCCATTTACAATATAGTTCTACAACCTATGAAATAGTAAGTGCCACGTAGGGTTGTCATATCATTAATTTTTATTTTAAATATTTTAAAAAATAGAGTTCTAAGTAGATTCGAATACATAAAAGATTAGTCTTTCTTTTAGATAAATATAAATATAATAATAGTTATAACAATAGTGTACTATATGTGACTATATCATTTTATCAAAGGTCCAATTTACATGATTAAACATATTATCTTTCAAAACCTCAGTCTTACGAGTCCGGATCCTCTAGAGTTTTAATAAAATTCTACAAGGTAGAGTTGTAAATGAACCATACATTTTAAAATCAAGGCCTCCTATTGGTGGAAGGGGGGAAATAAGGGGGTGTATTTTGATGAGAAAAAATAGAGGGAGTTTTGGAAATATAATATATGAGCCATTGATTTTTTATTCAATGGTTGATATTGCTCAAACTCTACATTGTAGAGTTCTTTTAGAACTCTAGAGGATCCAAACACCAGCCTTACTCAACTGAACCAAAGCAATTTAGTATTGCAACAAAATTTATTAAGAAAACTTTGTTGTTACAACAAAAACTAAAATCTATAGCGATAAAGTTACATATATATATATTAGAGTTTTGGATGATGAAAAAAATAGATATGATTTTAAAAAATAACCTTAGAATATTATAGAGAGCTCCACTTAAGCATGACATGTCATACTTTTAATTTTTTTTTTAAAATAGTGTTTACATAGATATAAATATATAAGGTGTTTTTAATAAGTGAATATTACACTCTGATTTTAAATAAACAACCTAAATTATTCAATTATGTAAATTGAATATAACTTTAGCTATATAATTAGCAATATTATAATTTTTTTACCATCGGAGAGTGCTCGAAATATGTTTCTAAATAAGTTCCATATACAATATAGTTTTACAACTTATGCAAATATATTTATTTAGATGAACAATAACGTATTATTTATTCTTTATTTCAAATACATATAAAAATAACTATAAAAATAGCGTATTATAATAACGTATTATTTAGTCTTTATTTTAAATACATATAAAAATAGCGTATTATATGTAACAATAGCAATTATGTCTTTCAAAATCATACTTTTAAAAATTGAGTTATATAATGATAAAAAAAACATACATATAGTTTTGAACCTATAGCATATCATGATGACATTACATGAGGAATCAAATGAAAGTTTGTCAACGACATTGCAGAGGTCTTTTGTAATTGACTAATTATTTTATTCCTAGAATATTTGTTGTATACTTAATTATTTATGTTTTTATTTTTCATATATCTATATGTCATATCTTATTCTTTTCTTAATAAACTTAATTCTAATAAAACTAATTGGGAAATCAAGGTTCGAGTTTGTAGACTATTTGATGTCGCAGATCATAAAAAAGGGGAAAGTTTGATAAGTGTTGATATGGTCATGATTGATGAAGAGATTTTTTTCTCTTAAATAGTATTTTTAATTATTAATAGAGGTTAGCTTTACATTTAATGTCTTTCATTCATGATACCATCATTATGATATTCTTTTTGGCTTTCTCATCTTCTATTCTATATGCGTTAGTGTTTATGTGCTATATTAAAAGTTGAAGTTGTGGCTGTCACTCATATTTTTTCTCTATTCTTTATGTCCTGCATCTATTAAATTATTACCCTCTACTTTCTCAAAGTTAGTTTGGGTCTTTTCCATGTTAAAAAACTGTGTTATATATTGTTAGTCATATAAATTATTGGGATACTATTTAATGATAGACTTGGCTACAATATTCAATTGAATATTAAAAATATAAAATTTATATATTACATAACAAATCTAGAAATTAAAGTATAATGACAATAATACTTTCTCTGTCTTTTTCTACTGCAACAATGAGTTTGGGCATGGTTTTTAAGAAAAAAAATGTGTAGTTTAGCATAGAGGGGTTAACTAGAGTAGGGGATAAGTAAATCCATAATAAAGTAACGCAACTTTATGAGACAATTTAAATAATTAATAATAGTTTTATTAACATAAAGTAAAGGCAATGTTGTTAACTATAGTTGTTTTTTTAACCAAAAGTGGAATGGTTCCAATAGATGAAACTTCCCAAAGTAGTAATTGTTGCAATAGAAAAAGAACGGAGGAAGTATATAAATACAATGGGCGAGCAAAAGGGATGAAATCCCTCATGTGACCCCCCTTTGCTTCCCTCCTTGACCCCCTAAGGGAGAACCGAAGGAACAAGTTGAAAAATTTCATTTCACAGCAACAAAAAATCTAACAATGTTAACAAAAAAATTAAAATAAACAACGATCTGTGCAACGCACGGGCTTCAAAACTAGTTAATATCAATACCAAGTTTTTCTCATTCTCCCATACTCTCACTATCTTACTTCCCCACTTCTACTTTAACAGGACTTGTATGCAAGTTGTTTCTTCCATTTTCATTAGACGTCATGTTAGCCATGTTATGGTAACCAAATAAGTAAAACCCTAAACCCTTTTGTCCAAAGGACTATCCTCTGCAAATGGGTTTGATGAGTAGAATCTCAAGAACTCGAAAATTAATCAGACAAATTCCAACTTTAAACAGCTCATTGATTTATTCAACAAGAATAAACAATGAGTCAAGCTATTCATTTTGTTCAAAATCTAGGAATTCTCGGAAAGAGAATGACATAGATTTAAGCGAATACCCATCTGACAAAATCCGCAATTTTTCCATTATTGCTCATGTTGATCATGGCAAATCTACCCTTGCTGACCGTCTTTTGGAGCTTACTGGCACAATCAGGAAAGGCATTGGTCAGCCTCAGTACCTTGACAAACTCCAGGTTTCTCGCTTTCTCTAACTTTCTTCTTCTTCTTGCTTTACTATTCTTGTTGTCGTTGTCATTGTCATCGTTATCGTCGTTGTTGTCATTGTCATCGTCGTTGTTGTGATTGTTGTTGTTATTGTTATTAATATTGTTATTGTTGTTGTGGTCATCTTTGTTGTTGTTATTGTTGTTGTTGTTTTTGTTACTGTTATTGTTGTTGTTGTTGTTGCTGGTGGTGGATTTGTTTCTGTTTTCTCCGTTCTAGGGATATGCGGCGTACAGATTGACCTTTCTGTTGTCACCAATTTGTAATTTCTTTTTGGGGGTGAGGGAAAGGTGGGGTTGAGATTGTTAAGCTTTCAATATAATCGTGGTGTTCTTACAGTTATGGTTATCTTTAGTGGTTACTTTGGTATATAAGCAAAATTTCTAGAAAATGCAGAATTCTCCGAAATGGCTGTATATACGCCATGTGCACAGTTATGAAGCTCATTGTGGAAGGTATACTTGAAAATTTGAATTGGGATAATCAACATTTTCCTGTGTTTGATGGGAAAAGGGGAAATTTTGAGTTTTGCTTGTTCTGCGAATGATGGATGTTGTGTAGTCAATTTCGGGGATGGGTTTGGGGGGATAGTTGGCTAGCATTGTTAGTGCCATTTTGATGTTGAATTACTAATGATACTCTTGCATGCATGTCCAATTAGTCTAATCCTTCTGGCTTGAGATTGTTAAATATGCTCTCTTCATGATAAGGGTGTTTTTTTTGAGAAAAGTCGTTTCTTTTTAATTTTTTTTTTTCAAATTGGACTGAACATCCATTACTGGATTCTTATGTTACTGCACTGTTTTTTTTTAAGGTTCTGTTACTGGACTGTTGGTATAACTTTTGGAAGTAATTTATAGGGCGCTGAGGAGAGACTGAAGTTTTGAAAATAGTGTCTTTTGCTATTTTTTCTGTTTCTAAAAGCAAGTTTCATGTGCTTTCCTGCTGTGTTGCCATTCTAGTATATAAGCATCTTCTGCTCTTGGTTTTTCTATATGTTGTAGACTAGATCAATGAATTAGCATGTAGTCATTCGTCATCAGTTGGCATCTTTGTTATGCTCACTTTTTTGCTCTGCCTTCCTTTCCTACCTCGCTTCTCCTATCTCATGATACTCTAAATTTGAGTTGCCTTAGGTGGAGAGGGAAAGAGGAATTACTGTTAAAGCTCAAACTGCTACTATGTTCTACAAGCAAAACTCGAACACAGCAACCAGTGCTAGTACCGAAGGCAACTCTACATTTTTATTAAATTTGATTGATACACCTGGTCATGTTGATTTTAGCTATGAAGTATCAAGATCCTTAGCTGCTTGCCAGGGGGCTCTCTTAGTTGTTGACGCCGCTCAAGGGGTTCAAGCACAGACCGTTGCCAACTTTTATCTTGCTTTTGAATCAAATTTGTCAATAATCCCGGTCATAAACAAAATTGATCAGCCTACTGCTGACCCTGATCGTGTTATGGCCCAACTTAAGTCAATGTTTGATCTTGATCCAAAAGATGCTGTCCTCACATCTGCTAAAACAGGTCAGGGTCTTGAGCACGTCCTTCCTGCAGTGATAGAACGTATACCTCCTCCCCCTGGAAATGTTGGTTCGCCCTTGCGCATGCTTTTGTTGGATTCATATTATGATGAATACAAAGGAGTTATATGCCACGTGGCTATTGTTGACGGTACTTTGTGCAAAGGTGAAAAGATTTCATCTGTGGCGACTGGACAAACTTATGAAGTTTCAGATGTTGGGATCATGCATCCCGAGCTCGTGCCTACTGGTGTCCTTTTCACTGGCCAAGTGGGATATGTGGTCAGTGGCATGCGTTCAACAAAAGAGGCACGTATTGGTGATACCCTGTTTCATGTGCGCTCTGTTGTAGAGCCCCTCCCAGGTAAATGTTTCATAGATAAAATTGGTTAATCTTCTTGCACCTCTAGTACTTAAGCAGGGTGACAGCAATTTGCAACCTGTTGATTGGTTGCCTTTGCCCTCTTATGATTGTAGTGGAAACTGGAAAGCATGGAAAACTCTTGTCTTTGAGTCCTTAATTGTGCTTGTACAAGAGTAAATATTTGAAATAAGTATGTGTCAACTTGATGGTTTGCAAGAGGAACACGGAGGGAAGGTTTGAATGAGGATAATATTGTTATTTTGCCATTTCTACACCTAAAAGAGTATAGAACATGCAACTCTTTAGAGAGCTCCACATTGGATAATCTACCACCAATTTAAATCAACTTTGACATAATAATCACCTACAAGTATAGTTGCCATAGTCATATCATCATAAAGGATTAGGGATTTGAATATATGTTAATATAAACTTCATTATATTATTTATTACAAAATTAATCTTGTCAGGCCTATTTAATATCGTCAAATTTTGACACTAATACTCATGATTTAATATGAGGAAAGTGGCATTGAGATCGCCAATGCGGAAAATTTTATTGTGGAGCCGAAGAAAAATAACAAGTTATTTAGACATGGGACTAGTGTCTGACTCATCAAGATTTGCCGAACTTGCTATATTATAATTTGTATGTTTTACGTCCTAAATGGAGTATCAAAGTCCATATAGAAAAGGCCCTAGGTGCACTAAGGCGTTAGGGGCACGAAAAGCATAGGCACTAGGAGTGCCCCTTGTTGATGTGAGGCACCTATTGAGACATTCAAATTCTACCACCTATAATATCCCCTTCTCCTATTCTCATTCTCTTCCTTAGGTGCGTATGAAGGGGTTTTAGGCACAAATATATGCTAGATTAGTACTAGTGGGCCTTGCAAGTTTAGCATTGGTTCCTTTCTCATGCCCTTGAATGTTAAATTGATGCTTATGAAGGTAAAGGTGTTTTAGCTAGCAATAGTGGTTCTTAAAAAAGAAGGGGAAAGTGGTGGTACCTGGAAAAGGGACGAAGGGTCCTTGGTATAACGAGGCGATGATAGCTATGGGTAAGTTGATAGTAACGATGGCGATTCTGGTTCATTGCTTTCTTCACCTATATTACCTGGAGTCAGTCAGATAGCCATGTCGGATATGGGTATGTGTCTAAGTGTGTGAGTTGACTATATTATGATTTTTTTTGTCGAAGTGTCCGTACCTATGTCTGGGTGTCGAGGAGCCGACATGGTTATTGAGGCATAATGAAGAGTCCGAATAACATAGTCTTTCACACATTATTTTGGGGTCGAGCTGGTAACTTCATTCCACCATTGCCTATGACCCTATCTTTCTTCCAACAATGTGCAACTAACAATTTGCCAATTTGGGTGACTCCAAACCCATAAGAAAAGCAACTCCATCCTTCCAAGTAGAATCAAACACCACGTTAAGAGGTATGAGCGATAGAAAGTACTCCCTTTGTCCCATATTAATTAATACAGTTTGACCGGCACATAGTTTTAGGAGCTTTATCTAACTTTTGTAGTTCTAATTTTTTTTTTTATTATTATAGTCAGTGGATTGTAGGGCCTCAACTTTTTGAAGTAAGAGTGTGGATGATGTATCTTTTTTTATTTAATTGTTGGATTCCCCATAAAGAGGGTAAATAATATTAGATTGATGGGACCATGCCATTTGAGGAAGTGTATCAATTAATGTGGGATGGACAAAAATAGAAAGTGTATCGATTAATATGGAACAGAGGGAATAGTTTTGTAGTTTATTTTCCTAGGGGGCCATGTCATTTATACTAAAACTTATCTTTGTTCTGTTCCTTATTATTCTCGTACTTATTGAGGATCCCTCTCAAGGGTGGAAAAGATTATGGTCGACTTCGCATAGTTCGGCTGACCATCAGTTTTAAGAGAATTGTATTAGGAGTTGGTGTTCCTTGTAATTCTATGTTGGAGCTCTAGGAATGTGGTTTTTAAACAATACTATTTTAGTAAAGTGGTTGTGTTGTTTTCTCTTGGGATCTGTTTGATGGGCAAATGATACTTTTTCTTCTTTCCCATTCTTATCGTTTGGTGGGAATTAGGATAAGGAAAAGTAGTTTATGAGGAAATGTTTTTTCATTTTCTTTAAAGAGGATTTATTTCTAGTATAAAAAATGACAATATCCTCTTCACAGTAACAGTTTTGATGTCGTGAAAGTAGTGGAAGCCGGATTGCACAGGTGTTACATTATGCTTCAAAGCAGTCTTGGCAAATTGAAAAGACAAATTAACTATATCATTGTAAATGAAGGAATCTGTAACATATATTTTGACATCACACTTTCCTTCTTTGTTGTTTCTATATCCAATTCTTTCTTTGCTTATGTGGGATGTTGAGTGCGGAACAATGAACTGGGGTATGTTGGGAAGGGGTGTGTATTCCTGTTGAGGTCTACATGAAGCTTATTGAGGTACGTTCTTTTTAATTTCATTTTCTCCATTATACTTTATCATAATTTTCAGGTTTTAAGCCTGCTAAGCATATGGTGTTCTCTGGTCTATATCCTGCTGATGGATCAGACTTTGAAGCACTTAATCACGGAATTGAGAGGCTGACGTGCAATGATGCCAGTGTTTCTGTCGCAAAAGAAACTAGCTTGGCACTTGGCCTAGGTTTTAGGTATATGGGTAAAAGCAATTACATTTTTCCTGCCTTTTTCATGTCAGCATGTGACACGTGGTTGCTATGAATCCCTTTTGATTTGGACATTTCACTTTCTTATAGGTGTGGTTTCTTAGGTTTACTTCACATGGATGTTTTCCATCAACGCCTTGAGCAGGTATATATATTTTTGAGTTCTTCCTGATGCTAACCTTAGATCTGTATATTCGTTAGTGCTTTTAGTTGTCTTAGTCTTTTGTATATGAAGCCAAATGGCTTGTTTGGTGTAGCTGGCGTATGCACATTGGTATTGACATATCAATGTACAAACATTCAAGTAAATAAGGCAGATGACAAATATAATCTCATTGTAGAAGACACTAGTTAGCATCGCCTAATGCCATGTAAATAAATGATGTACTTTCTCTGTAGCAAAGAAGTGATCCACCTTTGTAAAATGTTTGCACTTATACTTGGATAAAATACTAGTACATGTTGCATCTCTAGTAACCCTTTTGATTTGAAACTTTGGGTATGAGTAACCTGTCTGCTTTCAAATCTAAATTTCATTACTCTGTCGATAACATACATATTAAAGGCGCACAAAAGTCAAAAGCACTCCACACAGCTTACGTGGGAGAATGAGAAATGAAAATAAAGGACAAATTGGAATAGAAGACAAAGGGAAGATGGTTTATCTACATTGTCTAAATTTTGTGAAAATGCAAGATGGATATCCTATGCAGGATAGAGTGTTATCCTGCATGTTACATAGTCTACAATTTAGGCATTTTGTTGTAAAATAATGTTGAAATTTGTTTAGAGTTACTGATATTGCCACTTTGGAGTTGAACACAACTTAGTGCTTATGAATGTTGATGATGACAGGAGTATGGAGCTCGAATAATATCCACCGTTCCAACTGTTCCATATATATTTGAATACTCTGATGGAAGGTAACTTTTTTAAATTTTTAATCCATATATGAACACATTCACACCTAGAGGTTCTAATATCTAATGTTCTGCATTTTGCTTTCCTCCATAGCAAAGTTGAAGTCCAAAATCCTGCTTCTTTGCCGTCCAATCCCAAATCACGAGTGACAGCTTGTTGGGAACCAACCGTTCTAGCTACCATTATTTTCCCTAGTGAGTAAGCTCTCAAATTCCCTTGTGATTTTGACAACAAGCTCTTAGGATTTTCCATGCTTTCCCTTTTGTTTCACAATCTGAAAAGAAAGTTTTGATCTGCTTGGATTGTGATCTCCTTGAAGGTATGTTGGGCCTATCATAACTCTTTGCTCTGATCGGAGGGGGGTGCAGCTAGAGTTCTCCTTCATAGATAGGTAATGTCGTTTCTCCCGAGAATACTTGGATTTTTTCTTTATATTCTACTGATTTCATTTATATTTAGGTTGATTGTTGTTTGGTCATTTTATTGTAACTGAATGCACTTAGGAAACTGTGATGGGTAGGGTAAAATTATTTTACAAAAAAGCCATTCTGGTTGTCTGCAACAGATTGACCCCTGCACTCACAAGCTCACAACAATGGCAGAGTACTTTTAGTGAAATAAGAGCAAAGTTTAGTGTCACAGAGAGCTGAGGGTATCTTTGATTAATGGAAATAAGGAAATACAAGATAAGTCAAGGCTTTCGAGAGGCCAAGATCTCTCCCAATTACTCTAGACAAATACTTAATGTTCTGGATGCCTTTCCCTTTCCTTCTACTCCCTATTTATAGCTAGATACAGCTTTCATTCACCTAGTACCTACAAAGGACACCTCATAAAGGACACCTCATCCTACAGCTCATATAATTCTGTGATTACACAAAATTCCCTGACATTTACTGGTTTCTTGCAGATGACCGTTATTCCCCATTCCCTTGCTGTGCGCTTCTCTTGCCACGTCGGTGGTAGGTCCTCAGGACAGGTGGCCCAGGAGGAATTGTTACATTACCCCGGGCCCAAACACTCACCTTGTCCTCAAGGTGGAAGTGAGGAAAGCGAAGTTGGATTGAATGGAACTCTTCCCAAGTGGCCTCAAAGGTTGATGAATTCTTCCATTTGATGAGCACTTCTGTCTTAGGATTAGATGCCGGTCCTGTGGTGCGGACATCCAGCAGCTCCTCCGGCTCAGCAAGCCATTCCAAGTCTGGGGATAAAATAGTAGGAATATCAGAGATGGGTGTGGTATCCCCCACGACTTTCTTCAATTGCGAAATGTGAAACACAGGGTGAATCTTGCTGTGGGCTGGTAGTTCTAATTTGTACGCCACCTTCCCAATACGTTGAAGAATGGTGAATGGCCCATAAAAACGTGCTGCCAATTTCTCAAAGGGTCGCTTGGCTAGTGTTTGCTGCCTATAAGGTTGCAGCTTGAGAAATACCCTCTCACCTACTTCAAACTCCGCCTCTCTGCGATGTTGATTAGCATACTTACTCATGCGCTGCTGTGCTTTTACCAAGTTGAGGCGTAAGTCATCCAGAATGGCTTCACGCTCTAGTAGCATATTCTCCAGACTATCTACTGCTGTGTGCCCCTTCCCCAAGCGAAGCAAGTGCGGTGGGTCTCTCCCATAAAGTGCTTTGAAGGGACTGATCTTCGTGGAGAGGTGTGGGGAAGAATTATACCAGAACTCTGCCCAGGAAAGCCATTCCCCCCAATTTCTTGGTTGCCCTGAAGTGAAGCAACGGAGGTAAGTCTCCAAGCATTTGTTCACCACTTCGGACTGGCCATCCGTTTGTGGATGATAGGCGGTGCTTCTTTTGAGTTGTGTACCTTGCAAGCGGAATAATTCTCTCCAAAACAGGCTCATGAAAATGCGATCTCGATCCGACACAATGGATGAGGGAAATCCGTGTAACCTGACAATTTCCTTGATGAAAAGACCAGCCACAGTGTATGCTGTGAAGGGGTGTTTAAGAGGTAAAAAATGGGCGTATTTTGTCAATCGGTCTACCACCACTAGTACAGTATCACAGCCCTTAGAGCGAGGTAATCCCTCGATGAAATCCATTGTCAGTTCTTCCCAAACCTGCATGGGAAGAGGTAGGGGCTGTAGGAGTCCTGCAGGGCTGAGGTTGGTGGATTTATGCTGCTGACATATACTACATTTCATCACATAGGCCGTAACATCCCCTCGCATCCCTATCCAATACCAGTGAGCTGCTATTCTGGCGTATGTTTTGAGGTCTCCGGAGTGCCCCCCCACCGGGGAGTCATGGTATTGCGCCAACAAACGAGAGATGTAAACCGAGGTCTTGGGAATTACTATCCTTCCCTTGTACATCAACCTCCCCTCCACCAAGGAATAATATGTGTGAGAATTCCCATCACGTTGTAAGTCTTCCCTCAATTGCTTCAACGTAGGGTCTTGCTCTATTTCTCGCTGTAACTCAGTCCAATCCACCCCTTGGGTGTACACAACAACACCCAATTCTATATCTCCCTGGCTTTTGCGAGACAAAGCATCCGCCACCCTATTCGAGGCTCCGGGTTTGTACAGTATCTCGAAATCTAGCCCAATCAACTTGCTTACCCATTTTTGGTATTGTGAGCCCACCTCTCGTTGTTGCAATATATACCTTAAACTCTGTTGGTCAGTGCGAACTATGAAGTGCCTACCCAGAAGGTAGTGCCTCCACTTTTGGATGGCTAAGCACATGGCCATCAACTCCTTCTCGTACACTGATTTTGCTTGGGCCCGTGGGCCTAACAGTTTGCTATAATAGGCGATGGGGTGCTGTGCTTGCATCAGGACTGCTCCCACTCCATAACCCGAAGCGTCAGTCTCCAGTATGAATGGCAGTTTGAAGTTTGGTAAGGCGAGGACTGGGGTATTTGTCATAGCCTCCTTCAGGGCCACAAAAGCTCCTTGTGCCTCATCCGACCATCTGAAGCAGTCTTTTTTGAGCTGGGCTGTCAGTGGGTGCGCAATCTGGGCATAATGGGCTACGAATTTTCGGTAGTAGCCCGTTAGTCCCAAGAATCCCCGTAGCTCTCTTAAATTCTGTGGAGGTTCCCAGTCCACCATAGCTTTAATTTTTTCTATGTCTGCTGCCACCCCCCTGGCTGACACCTTATGGCCTAAATACGCCACCTCCGGCAACCCAATTTCACACTTTTTTAAGTTCACATACAATTGATTCTCTTCCAAGGTTTGCAAGACCATCGCCAAGTGAGTTTCATGGTCTTCTTCACTTGTGCTATATATTAAAATATCATCAAAAAAGACGAGCACAAATTTACGAAGGAAGGGCCGAAATACCTCATTCATAAGAGATTGAAAGGTTGCCGGAGCATTCGTTAGCCCGAAGGGCATTACCAAGAATTCATAATGTCCCTCATGGGTCCGAAATGCGGTTTTGTGCGTATCTTCGGGTTTGAGCAAAATTTGATGATACCCGGACTTGAGGTCGAGTTTGGTGAAGACTTTGGACCCATGAAGCTCATCTAGCAACTCATCGATAACAGGTATAGGATACTTATCCGGGATGGTTTCCCTGTTGAGGGCGCGGTAATCAACACAAAAGCGCCATGACCCATCCTTTTTGCGCACAAGGAGCACGGGGCTTGAGAAGGGACTATTCGATGGCCTTATAATCCCGGCCTCAAGCATTTCTCTGATTAATCGCTCAATCTCATCTTTTTGGTATTGAGGATACCTATACGGTCGGACTCCAACCGGGTCACTAGCCTGCTTGAGTACAATTCTGTGCTCGTGTCCTCGTTGTGGCGGTAGCCCCTCTGGAGTTTTGAACACCTCCTGGAACTGCTCTATGACAGATTTGAGATACTGAGGTATTGCCACCTTGGTGTTCTGCAACTGTTCAGCAAGAGTGTCTTGCTTCCCCATTTGCCCAAATTCAATCAGCACTCCTCCCCCTTCCTTTCTAAGAGTCCGAATCATTGCCTTCAGGGAGATCCGTGATCTAGCCAAGGATGGATCTCCCTTCAATTGAACCATTCTATCTCCCACCTTGAATTTCATTGTCTGCTCCTTCCAATTTGTCATTACCGAGCCTAATTTTTCCAGCCATTGTACTCCCAAGATTAAGTCGGAGTTCCCCAATTTTAAGGGCAAAAAATCTTCCCTGACCTTCAAACCGTCTAGTTCTAACTGCACATCCCTACACTCTCCAACTCCTTGTATGAAGTCCCCATTCCCCAATGACACCCCAAAATTTTTGGAATCGGTGATATGGAGGTCCAGTTCCTTAACCGTATCAAGTGAGATGAAATTATGAGTGGCCCCCGGGTCCACCATGACCACAACCGGGGCCCCTTTTATCTCCCCCAGCATCTTCATTGTCTTCGGATTAGTTATCCCCACCACTGAATTGAGTGACACCTCCAGTGGTGGTGGCTCCTCCTGTAGCGGTGCTTCTTCGAATTCCCCTTCCCTATCATCATCTTCTTCGTCTTCCTCCTCATAGGTAAGTAACACACTGAGTTCCTTTTTCCGACACCGGTGACCGACGGACCACTTGTCGTCGCACCGGAAGCAAAGCCCCTTGTCTTTCTTCTCTTGCAACTCGCGATCCGTGAGTCGCCTCACCTCCCTGCCCGGTTTACTTTGGGCGAAATTTCCCCCTGCTTGGGCGAAATTTCCCCCTGTCACGTTTGTTGATGTGTTGGAGTGGACCCACGTTTTACTAGTGGGGTTTGGAGCCTGGGCACCTGCTGAATTAGGGGTGAATCCCTTGGACTGGGCCCCCCATGAACTCCCCCCTTTTGGGCCAGATGAGAAAAAATGTTTTGGGCCTTTTAAAACCCTTATCTTTTCCTCTGCCCTTGAAGCATGATCCATGGCCTGGTCTAAAGTTACTGGACCCATTTGTCTCACCTCAGCCTTTATGTCATCTTTAAGCCCATGAAGAAATTGGCCCATCAAGATTCTTTCTGGAACCCGGTCCAAAGGTGCTGCCATTTTAATGAATTGTCGGCGGTAATCTATTACGGTATCCACCTGCTTCACGGCGAGCCATTGCTCGTACAGAGATCCAGAGTTGGCGGGTCGAAACTGCTGGAGCACCAATTCCCGGAGCTCCGGCCACCTTCTAATAGGTCGCCGGCGATGCTCCCAGTTATACCAGGACAGTGCGTCCCCTTCCAACCCTACCACGGCGGCCTCCATCTTCTCTTCCTCATTCAAATAGTAAAAATTAAAGTACCTCTCAGCTTTTATCACCCAACCGTCTGGTTCGTGGCCATCAAACAGAGGCATGTCAAGTTTGCGGTACCTCCGGTTGCCTCCTCCATGGCCTCCCCAGCCCGAGCCGCCGCCACTGTCACCGTTTCCACCCCAGCCCCGATCTCCTCCTTGTCTGTGAGTCCCAATACCACCATTTCCGCCAGCATTTCCTCCGTTCTGCCTTTCCCGTGTATCCCATCCTCCACCCCCTTCGTTGTTGGCCCATCCTATGCCACCGTCATTTCCACCCACACCACCCCAACCGTTTCCACCCATATTTCCTCCCCAACCATTCTGTTCTCCACTCCACGGGGGCTCGCCTGCTCTCCCTCCTGTCCCTTCGCCGCTCGGATTTACTCCAAAAACTCCCCCACCATCAGGGTTTGCATCGAAGGTGAGTTCTTCCTCCCTCCTCCTACCTCCTTGGTTGTAGTTTCTATATCCATCCTGGACAAAGCCCTCGCCTTGAGACCCCTCTCCTTCCTCATGGGTCACAAAAGGAGAGTGAGATGGACGCCTTTGGTTCAGAGATGTCCTCACCTCTTCTTGAAATTTTCGTTGGTCTGCGCGCATTGTCTCGATCAACCCCTCCTGGTTTTCTCGGGAACGGTTGATCCGATCCTCCAACCTCTGCGTTGATGTTTCCATACTAGCAAGGATTTGGTTGGTGATGGTGTTTTGCATTTCGGCTGCAGCCTTGGCCACCGCCGTTGTTATTTCTTCAGCCATGGTGTTTTTGAGGGATACGAACTCTTCTTCTAATCGATCTAACCGTTGAGCATTCTGGGCGGCTGTCACAGGTGCCATGGTCCGTCTGCTCTGATACCAAGTTGCAGCAGATTGACCCCTGCACTCACAAGCTCACAACAATGGCAGAGTACTTTTAGTGAAATAAGAGCAAAGTTTAGTGTCACAGAGAGCTGAGGGTATCTTTGATTAATGGAAATAAGGAAATACAAGATAAGTCAAGGCTTTCGAGAGGCCAAGATCTCTCCCAATTACTCTAGACAAATACTTAATGTTCTGGATGCCTTTCCCTTTCCTTCTACTCCCTATTTATAGCTAGATACAGCTTTCATTCACCTAGTACCTACAAAGGACACCTCATAAAGGACACCTCATCCTACAGCTCATATAATTCTGTGATTACACAAAATTCCCTGACATTTACTGGTTTCTTGCAGATGACCGTTATTCCCCATTCCCTTGCTGTGCGCTTCTCTTGCCACGTCGGTGGTAGGTCCTCAGGACAGGTGGCCCAGGAGGAATTGTTACATTGTCCATATTGGTGATCCAGCTTTATGAATCCTAGATGTAGAAACAGCGCTAGGAATAGATACAGAAGAAAACCGTGGATACAAATACACCACCAAGAGGTAGGGAAACTCAACCTGAAATACAGTCGAATTTCTTAATATGCAACTGATATAAAAATTTGGTTCTTTGCCAATCAGAACCATAAGAGTCTACAGCCTTTATTTCTATTATCATTACAGGAGCATAATAAATGCTATCAGTGAAAGATGCTGAATTTTTGGAGTGATGAACTAGGTCTTCATCACTGGGCTGTGAAGTGAAGGAAGTCATGGACTCATGGTGATAGTGATGAGGCGACTATAGGAGTGGGTCTACTCCATTGTCAAGCTTGCCTTATTGTAGAAAACTTGCTTTTGAGTCATTATATTTCCTCATCATCATAATAGGAGGACAAATTAACAATAGTAAAGTTAGCAGAAACATTGTATTCTCCGTGATGCTCAATCATGTTTGCCTTTTCTCTGATCTTTACTAGCACCTTGAATGGTACATCTATCCTTGGTTTTAGCTGTCATATGATCCTAACTCAATGTTACCCCGGTACATGACTCGATTTGGGACGTGGTACGGATATGGGAACGGGGAACTCTACCAGCTATAAATTAGATTCGCTGGATCATTATGTAAATTATTAATAGTAAAATAATGACTGATGGGTATGATTGGTCCTTACATAATTAAATACTTTCAGATTTTTTGCTGTATATGGATTGAACTGGAAATATTCAGGAAAGTTATTTGCTTGGTCAAAAAAAAAAATTACTTAGATAGTAACATTTAGCTGATGACTTATGTGGAGTACATCTGCCTTCACTTGTGAAGTAGGAGATGATGCTGCGTGAAGTAGGAGATGATGCTACCAAAGTTGAACAGTCATCACCTTCTCCACGATATTTAAAAAAAAGAACTTCGCCCTTCAACCCACCTCACCTTGTTCTTCCATGTAAGTGCTCTGTCCAATGAGCCTTTTACAAACCCTTTGGTCCATTTAGTTACTCTGATAGCTCTAGGGTTTTCAATCTTAACCCTAAATTTCAAAGTGCTCTTGAGTTCTCATAAAGTTTCAATTGGCTAGATCTGCATCATAAACAAGTGGATACCTAGGTTTGGCAAAGTGAACAGCGATCCAAAGACCTAAATCGCATTTGACCTGAGGTAGCGTGGACCCAGTGTCCCAATCCGGGGTCTAGATTGAATTTGGTTAGCAATTTAGAAACCTCTCTTATCTTGACTCAGTCAGACCAAATCTCCTTCCTTAAGGTAGCTGTTTCGTGGATTAATTTGCATGGTTTTTTTTCCGTTCAAATTGCTTTCTTATATATTTTCATGTAGCTTCTTCATCTTGAAAGGATTTTGTTTGACTTGAGTTGTAGATTCTTGTTGATCACCAGATACCTAATCTTGAAATTTTAGGATATGTGTTTGGGTACACGCCTACACGGTCCTTAATTCTTTAATTCATATATGAATTCTACATGTATTTAGTACCCCGGACATGTGTCAAGTGACAACTCATATCAGCAATTGTATGTAGGGAATTATGCTGTGTTCGAGTAATGTAGATTGAAGATTCTTGCTCAAAGACTTCTTTAACATTTCTTTAAGAGTTTTAGTTGAATGCTTCAGATGACCATGAGTTTGAACTACATTGTAGGTGCGTCCCAATACATTCCTCAAGGTCCATTAAAAGTGACTGATGAAGACCTTAACTTGTCATCTCAATGAGACCTGTGATGGTGTGTGGTATCTCATGCAATGCGCAATCTTTGACAACAAAGATTGGCAGATTGTGATTGGCAAATTGTGTAGTATCACTATTCTTGTTGAATGGTACAAATTGCATCATCTTTATTTATACCACCACAGCCATGAGCCCATGATAGGATTCTTTTGGCTGTATTCAAGCTTAATACTAGTGTACATCAATAGAATGTGGTTCATGTAGTGTGATCTTACTTTCGAAACAACGTGGCACATCTCTGTGATGGATAAATTCTCATGAAAATGGGACAACTATCTTTTTCCTGGGAGTTTTGCTTGTTCTGGTTTCTCTTCCTAAGGTGGACGGACAAAAGTGTTGTATGGACGTTTTCTGGAGCTTTTCAACTCCTCTTTTTTAGACTAACCCGGTGAGAATATGCTGAGGCATAGACTCGATCTAACTTTCATACTAATGAGTCAGCCTTCGGGCTGATCATGCTGTTGTTAGTATGTGGATCACATCAGGCAGGGCATAAATTTGGTTGAGTTGGCTTATCAGAATGACCTGACCTGTTCTTGCACCTTCTCTTGAAATTTATAAGTGTATGCAATGGTGTATTTTTAGCTAAAACTCCACATTAATCGCCCACTACTTTACACCGGTCATACAGTTTGATGATTCCTAGATATAAAAATACCACTAAATAGTAATCAGATAAAGAGAACCTATAGATACACCATTAAGGGGTACAAATTACAATGCTAACTGCAACTGGAAAGGACATCAAAGTGATTGATATATAACCAATACAAGAGACTTGGTTCTCACCATGATTTTATTCCCATATTTCTATTACTTTTACTGACTCCATAATATTCGCTATTGGGTGAACAATGCCGGACTCTTAAATTGCAATGCAAGTGAAGTCTTAATTGTTTAGCTGTGAAGTGATGATAGTCTTCATATTAGGTACAATAACAGCTATGGTGTTGCTAATATGGTGTAGTCTTTTGTCAACTTGATGTGTATGGATTCAAACTATTGGTACTCTTGACTTTTGAGGAGACATACTGACCATAGTGCGTCTATCTTGTCTCTGCTTATATGATAGTATGTAAACATCAGACCTATTATGAATGAGATGTCAGAATCCCTGTAACCACTCTGTTCATTGTCATTTCTGCAGTCAAAGGGCCTTAATGAAGTACCGATTACCTCTGCGGGAAATAGTTGTCGACTTTTATGATCAACTAAAAAGCATTACTTCAGGATATGCTTCGTTCGACTATGAAGATTCAGAGTAAGATTGGATCTATACCCTTCTCTTTCACAAAATGATCTGGGCATCTAAGTATCACGCCTTTCAAGAATCTGAATAGCCACTTGGCTTTGTTACATTGAGACATGATTATTGTGTTTGACTATGATTGTATCACTCACATCTAGTTTTTAGGTTGGACTTGTGCACATGCCTGTGTTAGACTTAGCCACTTGTGAAGAATTTGTGTGTTTTGGTCAAATATGAGGTTTCAAGTGTCCATACAAGAGTGCCGCCAAATAAACATAGTTTTCGGGAAGTTTTTCTCTTTTAATCTAAAGAGCAATTAAGATGTATTGAAGTGATTTAAGACAATTGGCACATTTGAAAATACCTCTACAAAAAATTGTGGGTCATTAGTTAAATAATCTTCAATTTACAGACCTTTGATGGAAAGTTAAAATCAGATTCTCATAAAAGTGCATCATTAAGATACACCATGGAAAAAGCAAAAAGATGGGGAGATGTTGGGTCTCCTTGTTTAAGCATAGTCTCGGTTTTAAAGGAAGAGTGTCAACTCTGTTTACAATGATGGACACTCTGAGTCATGATACAAGTAATTATTTAGCTCTATTATATAAGCCAAGGGGGAGCTATTCCCCTGTAAAATTACTTTTTTGCCCATCACTTATCAAAAAATGCTTATTTTAAAATATTGACTTCCTTCTCGATCTACAATTATGTATAATAAGAAAAGTCAAGATTGTCTAACTTATAATAAGATGTAATGTATGCGTAAAACCTTTCCCAAAAAAATATGCTTAAAAAGAGAAATTTTCATTTGGAAATTAAACTGATGTAACTAAAGCAACTCCAAACAATTACAAAGTAAGAGGATAGTCTCGTCTTTTTATTTCCACCTAAACTTCCAATTGCAATTACAATTTCGAAGAACATACATTAACAATCCATAAACATACCAAGAAAAATAAGAGGATAGTCTCATTTTTTCATTTTTTGGCTTTTATGATTGTCGTATGTGTCGATTAGGATAATGTATTATTTTATTTATTTAAAGGTTCGTAGTAGCCGTTTGTGTTAGTTGCGATAATCCATCTCATCATTTTTTTTTATGTAGAAATATGTCATGGTTATTGGATATATTATTTAAAAATATGTTCGTAATTCAAATATATTAAAGAAATAGGCTTATACCATCCAATTTCTCAATGTAATGTTATGCAATAAATTACACACATATTAAAGAGATTAGCATATATCATCCAATAATATCAACCTATAGTACATTCTGATACATGTTCGTTTATCACATTGAAAAAAAAGTTACGAATGATCAAATTGAACTACAATAATATAATATTAGTGCCTCTAGTGCTTTTTAATGTCAGAATTGATGCTAATATGTCGTTGCACGCATCATGTGCATGTGAGGCTAGTTCTATAAAGTTGCAGAGAGTTGTAGTTCAGATTGCTCAGTGTTTAGCCAAGAAAAATATGTTTATTGTTGCATGCTGTTTGTAGTTCAGCGTTGGTGTTCACTGAGAACAGTCATTCTTTGACCTTCAACTTTGTATGGAAGTTTTTAATTAATTTGTGTTACCAATTGTAAGCCACCTAGTCCTTAGTTTTTTGATGGAGTGATTGTCCCTCAGTTATGGACGATTTTTCCAGTTATTTCAAAGCATATATCTTTGTAAGGAAATACTCTCTCCGTCCCTAAATATAGTGCCCATTTCTTTTGGGCACAAGTATTAAGAAGAAATCATGTGTAGGACCTTAGTTGTATTAAATCATAATTAAATATAGAAGTTGGTACACTTTTCATGTATTGTTTATTAAGGAGAGAGAATGTGGGCCATATGAGAAGTGGGTGATATTATAAAAATTGAAAGCAAAATAATATTTTAATTGGTGGACACATACCAAATAAGGAAATGGGAAATCTATTTGGGACAAACATAAATGGAAAAATGGGCACTCTATTTAGGGACGGAGGGAGTATGACTTAAAGTTAAAGCTGATACTGAACTATTAGTGGTATATGTTAAATAACAGGAAGTGAGGAAGTTGCTCCCAACACCACCATTACATTTCATACTTCCGTTCTGTAGTCTGAGGATTTTTTTTAACGACAACTCAAGAATTTCAAGTTTCATCTCATGCTTCAATGAAAAGAACTGATGCTTGGGCATTTTATCATTGCATATAGCTACAATTGAAGCTTAAATTTCTTTAGTAAACTATTTTCTACAAACTGGAAAACAAAAATATGCAAGCTTTGGTAATGTTGGGAGCAAGTTTTGCACATACGGGCAATATATCAGATCGTTTGAAACCAATTTTCCTTTTTTTTTGAATTATCCGATTGTTGTCAAATTGCTGTCTTATGTGGGCCTGAAGCAGTGAAACTCAAGCCCACCTTTTCAGTTACCCTCTTTTGAGTGTTTTTAAATTGCTGTCTCATGCTTACATTTCTTGGCCACTAGTATTCTGCTGTCAAGCTAATGTAGTGATAGGGGAAAGTGGGAAGTCAGAAGCCTGAAGGGCCTGGTGTTTGGTGTATGTCGAGATTTCATAACAAGCAATATTTTGGAGTGGTCAGATTCGAGTGGTTTTTGGAAAGTCTGATACTCTGGTTCAAATTCAAAATTGTTATAAATCTAATTAAGGAAGATATTTGTATATATGTAGAGTTATAATCTCTGAAAAGAATGTTAAGCAGTATTGTTTCTCAGACTCTTAACGTCAACTCTCTGCCTTGCTTCTTTAGTCTGAGACTTGACGGTTGAGTCTTGCAAATGTTGCTCCATTGTGTTGTCAGGTATCAAGCTACTGATTTGGTGAAACTGGATATCCTTTTGAATGGACAACCAGTTGATGCAATGGCAACCATTGTCCATAGTTTGAAGGCACCACGACTTGGTCGGCAATTAGTGGAGAAGTTGAAGCAAGTCATAGACAGGTTCGTTTTGGTTTAATAGAATTTTCTTTTCATTACAAGATGTCATTTGCTGTATGGAATTATTTTCCCTCTCTTATGGACTTGGATGCTTTCATGATGGTTAGGCAAATGTTTGAAGTATCAATTCAAGCAGCAATCGGATCAAAAGTGGTTGCAAGGGAGACGTAAGTACTGTATTTATTTTTTAAATGACTTTGCTATATATGGCTGGTTACTTTTCTAATTCATCTTAAGGCTTGTTAACATGTGAAGAACTACAAACAAGTAAACAACTTTGTTGGATCGCATTCAGATTGTAGTGGTTCTCCTCTTATGCAGGGCTCTCCCATGGGCAGTGTAGTAGAGAGTTTCGGACTTTCAATACTTAAACTTAAGTCAATATATGCTTAACTTGTTTATCCCGTATTCCCGTCCTATTGAGTTTTAACAAATCAAATGGTGTTGTCTTGTACAGTTATTTTCAGAACACTGGAAATATATTAAAGTTGTCCTACTATAAAATATGCAGCTTTTTAGGGGTGTAGTGCTCTCTTTTATTCTTCTCGTCATTTTAGGTGCCTATCAGAAAACTATATTCCCTCGTTTTTTTATAAGTTGTTCCATTTGCTTTTTCAAGGTCAAAGTCTGTAAACATTAATCATACTCTTTTCTAATATATATAGAGTCGAGATCCGGTGAGAAGGATCTCAAAATCAGAAGGGTGAGAAAGATTTTTGTGCATATTTTTTGAACTGAATGTGCATATTTTTTGTACTAAATGTGCATTATATATGCTCTTGAAAGAAAAAGAACATTATGTTATAAAAAAAATGCACATAAAAAAAATCTGTATATTTAGTACAAAAATATGCACATTTAGTTTTAAAAAAAATGCAAAAAAGTCCTCATTTTTAGAATCTTCTTTTTTGATCCTAAATATATACTTCCTCCGCTCTTTTTCTATTACAACAATGGGTTTGGACACGGTTTTTAAGAAAGTGAAAAAGGTGGGTAGTTTATCATAAAGGTAGTCCTTTAATTAACTAAAGTAGGAGAGAAAAATAATTCCTTAATATAATAAAAGCAACTTTACGAGGCAATTAACATTAAATGTTCGTTGGTGAGTAATTAATGATTGTTTTAATAAGACAAAGTAAGGGAAACATTGTCAACTAAAGTTGTTTTTTTTTTCACCAAAAGTGGAATGGTTGCAATAGATGTGAAATTACCCAAAATGGTATTGCTGCAATGCTAAAAAAAACGGAGGAAATTAATTAATTATATATATATATATATATATATATATATATATATATATATATATATATATATATATATATATATATATATATAGGATTGAGTTCATGTGAGAATGGAGATTATGGGAGAATTGAGAAGAATTATGGGCCATTAGATCAGCAAAATCCAAGGGCCAAAAAGAATCTGCTACATTAATGGCAAAATCGTAATATAGCAACTTGTTCTTTTTACTTTTTCAATCTAACTTCCCCTTAATCTCACCTTTCTCAATCATAATTGTTCAGTCTCTCTCCACTCTAAGTCTCACCTCCCTCTCAATCTCTCTCCTCTCTAAGTCTCACCTCTCAATCATATATAATTGATCAAGAATTCTCAACGGCGTGAGATTTCCAATCTCCGGTGGGATTCTTTGTGGTGAAATATTCCCACTGAGATTATTATGCTGCAATTGCAAGGAAATCAACTCAGTCCAATTGCTGAGGAAATTTGGGGAGATCTCACCAAGTAAATTGTTTGCAGATAACCCAAGTTCTTATACACTCGTAAGACTGCTCAATGACAAGGGCAAATCCCCAATGAGTGAATTTCCAGCAGCACCAAAATAAGTAAGGTTGGTACTTGGTACATAAACCAAGCTTACTAGGAATACTAAAGTTCAATCTATCCATTCGAATATAGATTGTTTGTAATTGCTATAACTCTACATAGATGTTTCTATAACTCTGATTAGTAATTGCTATAACTTCAAGGAAATGTTCGTATAATTCTAATTAGTAATTGTTATAACTCTAAAGAAATGTTCCTATAACTCTATTTAATAATTGCTATAACTCTAAAGAAATGTTCCTATAACTCTAATTAGTAATTGCTATAACTCTTAAGAAATGTTCCTATAACTCTAGTTAGTGATTGCTATAATGGTAAAGAAATGCTTATATGTTCATAGTACCTAGTCTCTCATATTTGAACTCCTAAAGAATCATGTGGATTCTATAATATTGGAGTAAGATGAGAAGTTTGTTGCCAAAAAAAATGAGAAGATTGCTATAATCGTAAAGATGAGAAGTTTGTTGCCGGAAAAAACTGAAGAAGACTAGAAAATTTTCGGTGGTGCTGAATCGAATTTCTTTTTGCATAAGTTGAAATGAAATAAAGAAGCAACAGGGAGAGGAGGGTGTGTGGAGGAGAGAAAATGTGGCACGTTGATTTATTAAAATCCGACGGTTGTGGTTCTTTCTCATTTCTCATATAAAATGCTTTCTCACGTGATCTTGCCCCCATATATATATATATATATAGAGAGAGAGAGAGATAGAGAGAGATAGAGAGAGAGAGAGAGAGAGGGGAGGGGGGGGGGGAGGGGGAGGGAGGGAGGGAGGGAGGGGGAGGGAGGGAGAGGGGAGAGGGAGGGAGGGAGAGGAGGAGGGAGAGGGGAGAGAGAGAGAGAGAGGGGGGGGAGGGAGGGAGGGAGGGAGGGAGAGGGAGGGAGAGAGAGGAGAGAGAGAGAGAGAGAGAGCATGTGTTTCGAGGTGCTTTTCACCCGTGTTCCGATGTGATGCAACTGTTGCATTCAACTAATGTATAAACGAACCTTCATATGTTTATGGGGGTTGTGCAATTCATCCATTTAGAGTAAACCACACAACACACCACCACTCTCCTATCTATTTTCGGTCTTTTCCACTTGCTACCTGTCATTTTTGCCTCTAGACCATGACACACTCACTCTGTTTCTCTCCCTCCTTGCACCACGTTCGTGGCCATTTTCACTACCGTGGTACCACAACTCCAACTTTTTTTTTGATATTGAGTTGATCAAGCTTGAGCTTGCGGTAGCTGTAGCTCGGCTCCGCTTGTAACTTGACTCGAACTAGGGTTGAGCTGAGCTGACATGACCGAAGTCAAAATCTTAATCACGAGCTACAACTAATCAAATGTTCTTATAACGTATGATATTCATATTCGAACAAATAGTTAATGATATAAGAAATCTGGCTACTTCATATTATTATTCATAAATCAAAATTCATATATTTAATTTAATTCTTTTTTTGAGCTTGCTCACGAGGTTTTTGAGTGGATATATGCTTACTCGTGCCTCACTTTGACCAACCAAGCCGCGAGTAGCTCATCAGTAGGCTAAGCTCGTTTTCGCCCCTGGCTCCAACACCACCACCATAACCTGCTAGAGCAGTCTATGAAGGCCTGATGTTGACATGATGATCATAAATTTTGCCTCTCCATGACTGATTGAGGAAAATAAGGAAGAGAGGCAATGGTGTGTTCTACCTAGATTCATGGTGACTCTTTCAGCGGGATGTAGTGCGGAAGAGATGGTCTTGTAGAATGGGGAGAAGAGGTGCTAGACAGTATGGCTCGGCTTTGGGGGTAGGGATGGGATGGGTAGGGGAGGCCTATATTTGATCCAATAAACCAAATAAACTAAAAGAAATAGTGCAATGGGCCATAATTGATTCCAATTCTCTTGTTCAAATGTTTGAGCTCCTTTGCTTGGAGACTACTTGGACTAGGTGAGCCTTTAGATATCCTCTACTAGGTTCGTTTCTCTTCTGAATATGTTTTCTGCTTGTTGATTTGAGGTTGTTGACACCTATACCTCAATAATTGTTGTCCAGGACTATGCCATTATTGGGATCTCTGAGCTTTTATCATTGTTGGTAAGCCTCTTGTAAGATTATAGAACAAGAGTAGCCAGTTAGGCTTCTAATAAAATTCAGGTCAATTATATCTTGGGTAAGGTAGGCGTGAGGGGTTCAAAAGACATGGCTCTAGATTGGGAGTGACCTCTTATACTACCCGTTTGGAACAGCATATCCGAAATAAGAACCTTCTGCTTGACTTGCGTGACGGACATTATGCAATAAAATGCGGGGAGAACGCCACATCCCATTTTTATCTTGTGTCTTAAATCTTAATTGTGGGTGATTGATAGATCAGTGTTGAAAGTCCAGAGTAGTTACTTTTGTCATTAAATGCTTTCCTTTGGTGTGGGAGACTGACCAATAACCACAAGAGGCTGCTAATGTGGGATTGAGAACATTTTCAGTTTACTAGTTAAGTGATACTACAGCAATCAAGTGCACATTAAGGCTGTTTCTGGTATACTCTGGGTTGGGTACATTGGACACTGGCATAGTGCTCCACACCAAAATTGCAGTAAATTTGATTTGGTGCATTATAAATGAAGCCGAAAAATCTATATTATTTGACTTAGCATTCACATGAATCAGTCATTATCATACTATGAGTAAGTTGTTTACAGCGCCGGCCTGAACAATATGGAGGCCCTGAGCTAATACTTAAAAATAGGCCCCTATATAAAAAAATTAAAAGAAACCACCAAAATATGCAAGTAAACCAAATAACAAACATGCATCAAACTAAGTTTTTATCTTCAAAATCTTTTGATACATTCCAAGAAGAGTTGAATTCAAAAAACTTGCAAACATTTTGACTATCAGCTTCAAGTCTTTTGTATTTAAAGATTTTTTTTTCAATTTGGAGGCTCCTTTGAAAGTGAGGCCCTGTTCCATGTCCCACTTTGAACATGCTAAGGGTCGTTGTTTAGTGTGCAAGAAGCTTCCTGAAGAACAGAGAATGGGAGTGAAATTAGCCATTGGCACTCCTATGTCTGCCTTGCAAGGTTTTAAGTTGGCAATAGAGTGAATGGCTGATACAAGCGGTTTATTACTTTATTATATACTTGTAACACTTTGACTTTCACGTTCGCCAATGTAAAACTTTGACCTTTAATATCTCTAGTTATGTGTTTACTTGAAATTATAAACACGTTGATATTTTGGAAATATAATGGTAGAATACTTTATATAATGACATCTGATTATTGTTAATTTAGAATTAGCAAGTAGTCTACATTGATATATGAATAGTGCAAAAGTCAGTGTTCCAAGTAGTGAGAAATGAAGGACTTCAACTCATGATACAGACAATGGAAAATGCAATGGTAACTTTATTTCCAGTCAGAGCGGCCGCCACCCTCTCACCTGTTCTATATATTGGTCTTATGTAATTTTATGTATTTGGTACAGCTGAATGTATGTAGTGTTTGTAAACCAAGCTTTATCCCGATATGGCTTTGTTCCTTCGCTATTGTTATCTCACCTTTCTTACTATTTCAGGATTACTGCAATGAGAAAAAATGTTCTAGCAAAATGTTATGGTGGTGATATTACACGAAAGAGGAAGCTATTAGAAAAGCAAAAGGAAGGAAAGAAACGAATGAAGCGTGTTGGTTCAGTTGATGTACCACAGGAAGCATTCCATGAGCTGTTGAAGGTTTCATAGAGAAAAGGTGCTTGCAGAGAGAGCAGCATCATTCGTAACTTGTAACTTTATAGATCAACCTACAATTATAGCATTCTTTCCATACTAGTATTTGTAGTTTCAAGTGGACTGACAAACTGCTGTCAGTCCTTAGAAGTTAGAACTTTGTCCTTCCTGAAGAAAAATCCGAAATTTTTTTGTTAATCATGTGTCTTATTGTCAATAATAATCAATCCATCCTTGTTGCTTCATGTAAATTCTCACCTGGGTGTAAGATGAAAATTGTATTTAATTGTCTGCTCAATATAGCTTAGTTGTACAATGAACTTTTGACTCAAATATTTCAATAATTAAACTTCTGCTTATTTTTCGTTCTTTGATGCGGTGTAGTTGGAGAAGCTACAAGTTCGAGCTAGTCAATTGCAACAAAGATGATTCGTTGATGCAACACTATTAGTATTCCTACTTACATGAACGGACGTTAACAGAATTATGATTTAGATCGTACGATCCTATGGTACATATGTGGCAAAACAATCTAGACATTGTGTAGCATTGGACTGTTGTTAGGATCGGCAAGGATCATCCAAGGTTATTCGAGATCATACGATTCTACAATTTAGATCTAAAATAGTGTTTTAAAAGCCAAATTCTTTTGAGAAAAGACACAAGCCAACAATAAAACACCATTTCTAGGTCAACATTTTTTTTTGAGGGGCTTTCTAGGTCAACATAAAACTTAGCCTTTTATTACTATGTATATATGTTTAATATTTGATTAATTAGTTGGTGATAATGATATTTTTAGAACATTGGAAGGCTTGTTATTATATTTCGAATTGTAATTGGTAGGGAATTATGAATATAGATGATGTCGAAAGAAATATTGATACTCTAAATTTTTTGTTGAATTTGCAGTTTAGAGTTTAGTAAATGCACAATATTCTTGACTAGTTTTTATTTCTTCTACTCAAATTGATTTGAACATTAATTATTAATTTTTTGGCATAATCTATCCGCTCTTATTCTACCGATTTGCTCCTTCTCGCATCATCGATCAAAAGTAGGATCCAATAACATGAAACACAAAAAACAAGTAAAATTACAACTAAATTGACGAAATTACAAATAGTTAGGCTTAAGATCTTTCTTTGTTGTTACTGCAAGGTTTGAAGGTCTGGTTGAGTTTGAGATTCAAGATCGAAGAGTGTCTTGTCCGGCATTCCAAACAACATATCACAACGTGTGCTAGCAACATATCAAGATCTAAGTATTGCTTGAGAGCTATGGATATCATTAGGATCTACTCTTGTGATCATGACATCGTCCACGTGAGGAACAACAATTATGATGTTGAAACAATCTCTTGATAAAAAGTTAATAATCGTCTTGGACGGCTTGATTCGTCAATTCACCCGAAAACTTGCTCAAGGCTATGTTCTAATCAACTTATTTTATCATAGTTTCGAAAAAATTAGAAAAATTTAGAAAGTTCTGAAAAATTAAGAAAGTTCAGAAAAATAAAGAAAATGAGACTTAATAAATAAGGTCAAAATATGTGGAATAGAACCAACCTAAATCCATAAAATATCTACTCCTTCTCATGGAAGAAATAAAATCCACCCCATCTCATCAAATTAAATCATACTATTTTAATAATATAAAATTTAATTACTAATATTATATTAATCATTATTATTATTATTATTGTTGTAGCCTAACATCTACGACTCCTTAAAAGACACGTGGGCTCATCAGGGCCGCACACGTGTCCTCCCCCTAGGTAATATAGAAAAAAGGCTTCTTCTCTGGGCTATACTCAGTTGGGTTAAAAGGTTAACTTTCTGGCCCAACAAGTCAGAACCCAGCACTGTAAGGTGGCTGCAGGAGAGTGGTTAATAAATCTTCACAAATCATGTCCTGCCACGTGTGTTCTGATTCCCCAGCCAATCAGAAGCCACTATTCTAGGGCAGATTTTAAGGATAGCTGTCATCTTGCTATCACTATAAATACCCCTGAAATCAGGAGAAAGATCATTCAATGCAAACAGTGCAAAGTTACTCTGTAAAACTACTCTCTCACTTTCTCTCTCTATCTCTACTTTCTCTTACAACTCCTGATATCTGACTTAAGCTTCGGAGGGGAACCACCACCCAAACCTCCAGGGTGGGTCCCTTTTTGCAGGTTCGGGAGTGAAGCTCAGGCTTGGACTAGGTTGATTCAGACATTTGTTGCACAAGTTTCCAAGGAAGAACATCTAAGGGATACTAGTTCACTTGTTAGACAAGAAAGCTCAATCTACAGCTTACTTGTTGGACAAGAAGACAAAACATTTGACGCCGTCTGTGGGAAGACGCAACGATGACTGATTGTCAATCGTCCAACCTTGCCAGAAACCGAAGTCTTCAGGTTAATGTCGAAGACACAGTAGAACACGAGAGACCGCCTCGAGGAAGGGATAGACCCCCGTCCATCGTCCAAGTTCTTGGACCAAGCCAAGAACTTGTCATTCAAGAGAATCTTGAACGTCCAAAGGATCGCCGCCCATCTAGAGAACGCCTTGAATGATTTCCGAGGCAAAGATAGTTGCGATCGTCCGAGAACGGATCAAGAGCAACATGCTTGTTTTCCGCTTAACCCCGAGCGCCCGCTAACAATCTAGTTCCTCTCAAGGGGCGTTCCCAAGAAGATCGTCCGGGTCCTAGTCGACCTATTCGTCAGGAACCCTCTAGGAGGATGGCCAGAGGAAAGCAGCCAGAAGGCAGTGAACATCGGAGGAAGATGGACTGGAACCTGGTGGTTAGGACCCAGGATCAGGCTCGCCCAAGTAGGCATCGAATGGAAACAGATGCCAGAGAATACCTAGAGGCAAAGAGGGCTGCAGCTCTACAACGGTCGGCCACGGGGTCTACCCCGTATTTGAGAGACCCTCCTTTGAGCATGCCATCCAGAACGGAAGGAAGAAGTCTGGGGACTTCCTTTGTTCGTCCAAGACAAGAGAAGACAGTAGTTCAACCAATGGTCCATAAGCGACCAGTACCAGCAAATACTTTATCTAATCCTGTGTTGAAAGAATATCGCAAGGAGTTCAAACCCATTGAGGGACAGTTGGGAGCCCTCCGGATCAATTGGCCTACTCCGTTCTCGGCCAAGATCATGGAGGCGCCCCCCTTCCCAAAGGTAAAATTTCCAACGATAGAGCCTTTTGATGGAACAACTGATCCTGATGATCACTTGTCCACTTACAAACATCAGATGTACGTCCAAGGAGTAGATGATGCTACTTGGTGTAAGAATTTCCCGGCTACCCTGAAGGGTGTAGCTCGGAAGTGGTTTAACAACCTTCCATCCAATTCAGTCAACAATTTTACTGAACTCAGTTTCTTATTTACTAGTCACTTTGTTGCTAATAAGCAAGAGCAAAAAACAAGCATGCACTTGGGTGTAGCTCGGAAGTGGTTTAACAACCTTCCATCCAATTCAGTCAATAATTTTACTGAACTCAGTTTCTTATTTACTAGTCACTTTGTTGCTAATAAGCAAGAGCAAAAAACAAGCATGCACTTGGGAAAGATCGTCCAAGGACCTAAAGAAGCTCTCAGAAGCTTTGTCAAGAGATTCAATCTAGAAGCCCTTCAGATTCAAGATCTTAATGCCGGGGTGGCCTTTGACGCCTTTATCAGAGGACTAAGGCCAGGAAGTTTTAAGTTTGATCTTGTCAAGAAGAAAATCACCACTCTTGCCGAAGCTTTAAAGGAAGCTGAAGCTTTTATACATGCTACTGAAGTATGTGCTGAGGCCAAGCACCCTGACTCTAAGAAGCCTGAAGAGGTTACCCAGCCAAGAAAGGGCAACCCCAAAAAGGCCGAGACTTGGGCCATAGCCTCTACCACTACTTCGTCCAGAAGAAGCAAAAGGAAAGCATCAAAGCCTTCTTCATCCAACCCAATTGAATTCAGCAAAGACCAATACTCCATTCTCATGGAGATAAAAGATCAATATGAGCTGAAAGCTCCAGCCGAGATGAAGACTCCTTACAGAAATAGAGACAAGAGCAAGTATTGTCACTTTCACAAGGGCTGCGGCCATGAAACCAATGAATGTAAACACCTTAAGAGGGCTTTGGAAGATCTAGCCCGTAAAGGAAAGATGAACTCATACTTACCCAAAGGGGGAAAGAAGTTTCAGAGGAGAGACAATTGACAGACTAAGAAGAAGGAGAGTGAGAGCACAGACGAGGATGTTGTTCTCGTAATTTCCGGAGGATTTGCTGCTGGAGGACCAACCAATAGAGGGTGCAAAAACTACCTTAGGGAGCTTGGCCAAGTCTTGTTGGCTGATCAGGCAAAGGCTGAGCCCTTCCCAAAGGTGGTGGTCAGTGAGCAAGATCGGGGCAAGCTGAGGACTCCCCATGATGATCCTTTGGTTGTGGAATTGAAGATAGCAAACCTAAGGGTAAGAAGGATTTTAATTGATACTGGAAGCTCGACGGACATCATTAGTGCTGATTGTTTGTCCAGATTAAAGTTCGACGAAAAGAACTTGGTTCCCGTCCACCATCCCATCATAGGGTTTGGGGGAGGAGTTATCCATCCCATGGGAACAGTCACGTTGCCTGTCCGGGTTGGAGAGAAGGAGGCTTCGCGGACTTTGTTTGTAAAGTTCTTGGTCGTCCGAGATTTGACAGCCTATAATGTCATTCTTGGACGGCCTACGCTGAATCACGTAAAAGCAGTAATAGTAACTCATTTGATGCTTATGAAGTATGAGTGTGATGACGGCAAAATTGGCTCCTTGTATGGAGACCAGCAGGCAGCTAGGGAATGTTATCTAACTACCCTTTAGCCGTCCTCATGGAAAGCATGTGATGAAGAGCAGACGAAGATCGGAGGCAAGCAGAAAACGTCTGAAATTGGGAAAGATAAGACGAAGGTGGCTGGAGAAAGGAAGGCGTCCGAGATTATAAGGGAACCTAGGAGGGCAATTGAGAGTCCTCAGACGCCCCTTGCCCCCTCAAGGAAAACGTCTGAACATCTCCCCAGCAAGAAAAGAAAGTATGAGTCCGTCAAGGAAGAACCGCCTTCGTCTGACGAAGTAATGGCCATCATGGGACTGGCAATAGAGCGTCCAGAGCCAGTGGAGGTCTCTGAAGATGTTTGTTTGGATGAGGCTCGTCCAGAAAGAACTTTGAAGATTGGGTCCTCGCTCTCTCCTGATTTGAGGGGCCTTCTAATAAGCTTGCTGAAGGAATTTCAAGACATGTTCGCTTATTGTGTTGAAGAAATGCCCGGAATTGATCCAGAGATAGCCGTCCACCGGCTGAATGTTGATCCAAATTTAAAACCTGCTCGTCAGAAGAAAAGGCATTTAGGACCGGCCAGGAATCAGGCGGTCGACCAGGAAGTTCAGAATTTGTTGGAGTCGAGATTCATCAAAGAAACCCATTATTCAGAATGGATAGCAAATGTGGTCATGGTGCCAAAGCCTAATGGCACTTGGAGGATGTGTGTGGACTACACCGATCTAAACAAGGCATGTCCCAAGGACAGTTTCCCATTGCCTAAGTTGGATCGTCTAGTCGACTCCACCGCCGGCCATGCTTTATTAAGCTGCATGGACGCTTATTCAGGTTTTCATCAAATCCCTATGTGGTCAGAGGATCAGGACAAAACGTCCTTCATTACTGAGAAAGGCCGGTATGGCTGGCTAAGGATGCCTTTTGGCCTCCGTAATGCCCCGGCCACCTTTCAAAGATTGATCAATACAGTCTTTCAGCCACAGTTGGGAAGAAACATGGAAGCCTATATTGATGATATGATAGTCAAGAGTCGGCAAGAGGAAGGTCATGTTGGTGATTTGAGAGAGACTTTCGAGACTCTCAGAAAATACAAGTTAAAATTGAACCCCGGCAAATGTGTATTTGGAGTCTTGTCTGGGAAGTTCTTAGGTTTCTTGGTAGATCAAAGGGGAATAGAAGCCAACCCAGAGAAGATCCAAGCTATTTTAGACATGAAGTCTCCGTCAAAGATAAAGGAAGTCTAGCGACTGACGGTTTGCTTGGCTGCCCTTGGGCGTTTCTTGTCCAAATCAGGTGACAAGTGCCATCACTTCTTCGCCACGATCAAGAAAAAGGCCAAGTTTGAATGGACAGCAGAGGCAGAGCAAGCCCTTCAGCAGGTCAAAGATCACCTTCAAGAACCTAGGTTGGTCGATCCAGTGAGGGGGAGAAACTGTTTGTATACCTGGTTGTGTCCACTCAGGCTGTGAGTGCCGTCCTACTGGCTGAAAGAGAGTCCGTCCAAGTCCCCATATACTTTGTGAGCCATGTGCTCAAGGATGCGGAAAATAGGTATACTCCAGTTGAGAAGTTTGGATTGGCCCTCGTCATGGCGAGCAGATAGTTAAGGCCCTATTTCTTGGCGCACAGTATACTCGTCTACACTGATCAACCCTTGAAGCAAATTCCCGCGAAGATGGAAGCCGCCGGGACGAATGCTAAAATGGGTCATTGAGCTTAACATGTTCGATATATCATTTGAACCAAGGAAAGCCATTAAGGGGTAAGCCTTGGCGATTTTTATAGTTGAGCTCACTCGGCCGGCCGTTGAGCCAATCTCTCGATCCACCGAAGGAAGGAAGCATTGGACGCTCATGGTTGATGGGTCGTCAACAGTTAATGGATGCGGGGCAGGAATCATTTGTCAATCTCCGGAAGGAGACAAATTTGAATATGCGCTAAGATTCCAATTCCAAGCGTCCAATAACGAAGCTGAATAAGAAGCAATTCTGACTGGAATCAAAATGTGTAAAGCGGCAGGAGCCCTGGAAATTGAGGCCAAATCAGACTCCCTCTTGGTTGTCAGTCAAGTCAACGGAGATTTTGAATGTAAAGAAGCATCGATGAGCAAATATATGTCTGATTAAAGATGAGGTGGAGCCTTTGAAACGATTTGTTCTCGACCAAGTGCCAAGGTCAGAAAATCATCAAGCGTATGCTCTCTCAAAATTGGCCGGCTCGGCCAAGGTGATGCGCCAAGAACAGGTTTTTGGGAAGTAAAACCCAAAAAGAGTATTGACCAAGAGCAAATCATGTTCCTTAGCCGAGGAGCAGTATGGATGGAGCCCATAATAGAATACAAGAAAACAGGACGGTTGCCATCAGATCCTGTGGAGGCCAAGTATGTGAAGGCTCGAGACAAGTGGTTTGAATTATGGGATGAGACCCTTTACAAGAAGTCATTCAACCGCCCCCTCCTCAAGTGCATCACCTGAGAAGATGGTCTAGAGGTTCTGAAGGAACTCCACGAAGGAGCTTGTGCATCTCACATTGGGGGAAGAGCATTGGGTGAAAAGGCTTTAAGGACGGGGTACTACTGGCCGACCTTAAAGGAGGATGCCCTCGTCTATGCAAAGAAGTGTGATAGTTGTCAGAAACATGGGAACCTACATCAGAAGCCGTCCAACTACCTAACTCCTATCTTGTTTCCTCTGCCTTTTACCAAATGGGGCATGGATATTCTAGGACCTTTCCCCATGGCCGCGGGACAAAAGAAGTTTGTGATAGTTGCAGTGGACTATTTCACTAAATGGATAGAAGCTGAAGCCATGCGAGGAATAACTACAAACGATGTCAAGAGCTTCATTTGGAAGAGTATTATAACTCGTTTTGGCATGCCACAATCCATCGTCTTTGATAATGGCCCTCAGTTTGAAACACCTAAACTGAGAGATTGATTGGCAGAACGAGAAATCAATGCTCACTTTGCTGCTGTTGCCCACCCACAGGCCAATGGGCAAGTGGAGTCCTTCAACAAGATTCTATCTAAGAAAAAAGAATTGTATACATGTGTCTTGGCACTTAGTCAAGCAAAATTCATATAATACAATTCCTACTATCTAATCGTCTGTTTTCTCATGTTTATTTTCACCAAGTTAGTTCACTTTGGGGCATTAAATCAGTTATTACTCTAAAAGTGACAAAAACTTGGAACAAACATACTCATTTCTATGCCGAACATCACTCCCTCGAAGAGACCGGCCAAAAGTATAACGACCTAAAGGTTGATAACATACATTGGCAATCAATTTGACAAAATCTCTAGTAAGAGAAACGTCAAAGTCTCTAAGAGAAAGCTGACCAGAAATAAGCCCTTGGTAAAGGATACTTATTTTCAAATATATGGGCAGCTAAGTAGTAAAGACCCTAGTAAGGGATCGCTACTTTCGGACGAGTGTTGCTCCCTCAAGGAAGGCGGCTAGGAAATTGTTAGACCATGTCTCTAAAGCTCGTCCTTGGCAATTTCAGCAGGGCCTGGCCAAAGTTGGCCGCTCTCCTTCTTAGACTATGGCTCGTCCATCATATATGGTTGAGCTTAGCCCAAGAAGGGGGGGATGAGACAGGCCTATAGGACGAGCTAAAGAGAGAAGGTCGTCTAAAAAACCAGGACAAATCAGAGATGCCTTTGAGATATTTTGATATTACAGGACGAGTGTTACCAACTCGAGAAAAACGGCTAAAGTATGGCTCGTCCAAGGGGCCATTATGTATTGGCCGCTTTCCCAATTGGGGGAAGACTCGTCTAAAAGGAGAAGACGATCTAGAGTTCCAGGACGATCCTCTATAAGCACTGCACTGCAAATCGTCCAAGGGCAAGGATCAGAAGTGGCAAGCGTAGTTCATTCAAATCTCGTAGACCGTCCAAAAGTTCAGGACGAGTCTCTTCATTACATGCATTTTGGAAAGATTGACGGTCGTCTAAAGGCAAGCACGTTGCTTTTTCGTTAAACATCTGTGCTGATCGTCCAACGTTCAAGACGAAGCTTATTCTATACTTAGTCAAATTGGAATTCAGAAAAATAAAAGACAAGCAATTGGCAAAAAATCTTTCATATATGTCATTGACAAAAGATTTGCAGCTTAAGACTGAAGAGTTAAGGCTACAGCGGCAGACAAGCCCAGAAACTTAGAAAAATAAACCTAAAGCTAGGTATCATCTTCAGCACGAGTTTCTTGGTCGTCTTCAGGGTTCTCCTCCTTAGCTGCAGCTTCGTCGTCGGAGTCAAGAAACTCCGGAGGTTCCTCGGCACAAACCATAGCACGATGGACGCTCTGCTGATACTCTAGACGACGCACGAAGCTGGGGACCTCATCAGCTTCCGCCAGCATCTCAAAGGCCTTGACGGCCCAGTCTTTAGACGTTTCAACAACTTGAGCCAATCCTTCCTTGGCATCGTCAATAGCCTGGGCTGCCTCCCTTTCCAGATGGGCAGTCTTCGCCCTTAAGAGAATGTTCTCCCTTCTCAGTTCAACGGCGGCAAGGAGAGCCACATCTCTCTCACCCTTCAGATCAGCAGAGACAGCATTAATAATCATCTTCAGACGATCCAGCTCCTTGTACAGATCGTTGATGGTAACAAGATAATTCTTGTTTTCTGATTCAAGGAGGGTTGATCTCTTCTCCAAAGCCTCCAGAGATTGACGATGAAGGGTGTTGGCCATCTCAATGTCATGGATGGCCTTGTCGCCTGCCGTTGTCGCCAGGTGGACGAGCTGCTTATTCTCCTTTCTCAGCTCTCGGCCCAATCTTCGAGAAGCATCTTGCGAGCAAAAAGCTGGAGCAATGAAAATAAAACGAGTCATTAGACGAGAGACAAACACTAATTTTACAAGTATAAAACAAAACCAGTAGAAAATTATACCTCAGCAGCAAGCTGGGACATATAGCCAACATGCCCGATAGATGCTCCCCTTAATCCTTTGATGTAGGATTCAGGGTAACATTTGAAGAGCTCCTGCTTAAGCCGATCCTTTTCTCCCTTGGACATTTTGGCAAAAGCAGAGGAAGACTCTTCGTCCGAGTCTATGGTGGGAGGAGCTGAGGGTAGAGCTGGGCCTTTGCCCTTATCTGAAAGAGGGGGAGAGTCAGTCATCTTGATGGGAAAGACGATGGCTTGTCTATTGGACGGACTCATGGACCGTCCGCCGACCCGCACCATCCTAACTCTATTTGAGTAAAACGACTCACCAGACGAGATGGATGCCGTCCTTACAGCAAGGGGCATCTGGGAGACCAGCTTCGCTACCGAGCCGCTGAAGCCCGGATAGTTCTCGACAGCCGTCTCCTGCCCCGGCACCACCAAAGCCAAGGCTGACTCTGGTCTGACTTCGGCCGAGTCTGGTCCGACCTTGGTCGAGTCAGAAGGCAAAGCGTCCAACTGACCAGTAAGGTCAGAATTTTCTCCCACTCCTCCACTCGGAGCGGCAGCAGAAGGCCCCTCCTTAAGAGCTTTATCTTTAGGGGGAGGCATGGTCTTTTCTTCCACTCCCCCACTCGGAGTAGCCTTCTATGTCTTCTTTCTTACAAAGCCCTTAGGCTTTTTGGCTTGAGGTTGGTCCGTGGCCGTTGTAGGCCTCTTCTTGGACGAAGATGACTTCCCAGGAGGGAGTTTGTTTGTAGGAGCATTTTTCTGCGAGAAACAATCAAGTTAAAATGACGGACGTCCACAGATCAAAATCTAAATCAAATTGCAAGGCTTCAGACGAAAATCACCCAAAGAAGGAAGGCGTCTTAAAATGATTTCCTTTCCTAAGGGAACCTCGTCCGAACAAAATTCTGAATACAGAAGAAGTTGATGCAAAGAAGGAAGCCGTCCCAAAATTGGACGGACTAACATGACCCCATCCAAAAATAGGAAATCAACTTTTCATCCAGCTTCAGAACTCAAAACCTCTCAGACGAGTATGGCCCCAAGAAGGTGGCCGTCCTAGCATGGACGCTTTCCTTCCTCGGGCTATCCTCATCCAGGGAAAGGTACTATAACTTGGACGAGTCCAAAATGGTACTCGTCCAAAGACTACAAAACCTCTCAGACGAGTATGACCCCAAGAAGGTGGCCGTCCTAGCATGGACGCTTTCCTTCTTCGGGCTATCCTCGTCCAAAGAAAGTTACGATTACTTGGACGAGTCCGAATGGTACTCGTCCAAAGACTTTAAAAATCTCAGACGAGAATGTCCCAAAGGTGAACGTCCATGCTTGGACGTTTTCCTTCTTTGGGTGATTCTCGTCCAAAGATTGGATGCCAATTCCGGACGAGCCAGAATGATCCTCGTCTTAAAATATATATATATATATATATATATATATATATATATATATATATATATATATATATATATATATATATATATATATATATATATATAGACAGACTCCGAAAAACCAAGACAAAGCTGAAAACTGAAAACATGAGATCTGGGCCGTTGGATCGCACAAACAAAGATCTCGCGGCTGATATTTCTTGTTTTTAGTTTCTTGCACCATACTGAAACTAGCTTTTTTTTTTCTTTTCAAAAGCATTAGCACGCTTCTCTCTCTCTCCCTCTCTCTCTCCCTCTCTCTCTTGAAATTTGGATCTGCCATAAGAAAAGTGGAAGATTTATGATTCAATGTCATCTGATTCAAGTTAATTGAGATTCAAAGGAGTTTATTTCCTTTGCTAGCTTCAATTTTAGTTTTCGAAATCCCTAGCTATCGAAATCCCTAATTTTCGATTGCTCTTAATTTCGAAATCTGTAATTGATTGAAGATTGTTGAAGATCTGAAGCTATTGATCCAGACCAAGACGGAGAAAAGGTATTGTCGATTTGTACTGGTGCTCAATTATTTTCTTCCAATTATTAACATTCGTGGATTAGTTTTGGAAAATTTGCCCGAAAAAGTCCCACCTTTTGGCCATCTGCCGAAAATAGTCCCAACTTTCGTTTATTTTACAGTGGTCCAAACTTTGGGGGGTCTTCACTTTTATTGGACCTTTACCGGATGGAAACTTGCTACAGCAGGTTTCCTTGCTATTTTCTTTTCGTTTTTTTTCAATAAGCTCCTTCTCTCTTCTCCCTATACTCAACCCCCACAACCACCTCTTTCTCTCTCCTCCACTTAACTCCACAACCAGCACCACTCCCCTTCCACTACCACGCACCCCTCCACCCACCGAAAGCCTCCCCCGCCCTCCAAACCACCACCGCGCCACCCCTGCCACAAGCAGTCCTCCCCTTCCTCTTCCTCTTCCTCTTCTGAACCCATCCCCTGCCACACCATCCCCTTCCTCTTCCTCTTCTGGACCCATCCCCTGCCACACCATCCCCTTCCTCTTCCACCGAAACAGACTACCTCAACCCAGCCATAAGCCCCCTACTTAAATCATATCTTATGTCTCTCTCTACCACCCTTCCAAAGCCCCGAGCCACTCTCACTTATCCACAATCAAATTCCACCACCATTCAGTCGGCGCATCACCGACGTTCGAATCATCATCCACTTCAAAACTCCCCTACCAACACCAGTCCACCACAACCACAACGAGAAAGCGCATAAATGATGACCCAGTCAACGGGTGGTGGTTGATTGTTTGTTTTTTGGTTATAGTGGTGTTGGGGATCGGTGACTGGGTTGATTGGTTGGTTGATATCGGGGTTGTGGGGGCGGGTTTTGAGTGGGCGGGGTAGGACATTGTGGTGGTGGTGTGGGATTCTAGGGCGAGTGGTGTAGGTTCTGGGGTAGTGAGTGGCTGCGTGAGGTTGGTTTGTGTGGTGGTGGATTCAAGTCAGGGAGAGAGAGAGAGACTCGAATATTTGAGGGGGTTGAGTTTGATGGTAAGAGAGAGAAAGGGTGGCTGGGGTGGGAGGAGAGAGAGGGAGGGTGGCTGAGAGGCGTTGGTGGCTGGGGTGGGAGGAGAGAGAGGGAGGGTGGTTGAGAGGCGTTGGTGGCTGGGGTGGGAGGAGAGAGAGGGAGGCAGTTGAGCTTTTTTACCTGTTAAGCAGGTTTCCAATGGGATGGGTCCAGAAATTAAAAAAAAACCCAAAGTTAGGTTTATTATATAATAATAGAAAGTTGGGACTATTTTCGGCAGATGGCCAAAAGGTGGGACTTTTTCGGGCAAATTTTCCATTAGTTTTTGCTTTTCGTGGATTTGTTTTTGCTTTTTGTGGATTAATTTGAGTAGTTCGATTTCCTATAACTTTGAATCGAGCTTAGAATTTCGATTTTTCGAGAAACTTCGTACTGCTTGTGATTTACTAACCGCCCTATGATGGGTTCTTTCTAGGCATGTAGCAATGTTAATGGCATTGTGTCTGATACTCGAGCCATCGCTATGTTGCTTCATCAATATGGTACTTTTGCTTGCTTTCATTTTGCTGCAAAGTATGTCTAACTTTGAGATAGAAATATATATATAGGAGTAGCATTTTGTTAGCTACTAAATTGCTACAAGGATTTTACCTGGATTTCGCTGATGGAAGATGGCCTATGTGATCTATACTTATTAGTCATTGATCAAGTTAATTATATATGTGTCACTTGTCATATATTTTTATGTGCATTACGGGGCAGTTTGACTATTTACATAACATGTTTCATACGTAGAGAACCAAAAATTGGATAATTTGGTAGTTCAACTTCATATGCGATGTGATCCTAAATGCTATGAGTTCTAGTATGATTAAATTCATGAATTTGTATGTTAGATATAGCTAAGCTATTGAGTTTTGGGTTTAATCAAATTGTAAAGATAACGTTAGTTAGATTTCATCTCCTGGTATAGGAATATATGTTCATTTTTTCTGGTTATGAAATATATCAGCATGCAAATTGCTCACCTTTTCGGTTATGTAATTTGGGGAACTTAATTTTTTAGGTAACTTTTAGCTTGATATGGGTAACTAATAAGAATAAATGCGCAACTGAGTGTATGCCGTTAATAATCTTATGTTGTAAAACTCTAAGTTCGCCGATGATGATTCTCGTGTACAGGATACTCTATATTTATGAGTGTTTTTTGGGGTCTCAACATGTAAACTTGTAATTCACTGCAGTAATCTATCTTCTTCTACTTTTAGATTAACTTTAGCATAGTTTGGGATGACCTATATTTCAGATGTTAATAAGACATCATAGTATCAGACAACTAGACAAAATTTTCTAGTTCACACTTATGGTCTGCTAAATCTATACAAAATGAATAGAATATATATGGAAGGCACAATATCTTAAACATACTTTTTGCTTAGAAAGATATCTAGAGGTCCTGTGTGGTATATGTTTTTTTTTCGTGTGGGAATTTCATAAGAGTTGGTAGCTGTACTAGACAAAATTTGTTACGGTTTTGACTATTGAGTGGGTTTCATAACCTGAAAAAATTTGCATACTAAGAAAGAAGAAGGTGCTCTTTTCGAATTAGTTCTAGGAAAATACTTTTTAGTATGTAAGGTTGAATTGGTAGCGATCATTAGTAATTAGGTGCTTTATTTTCCAGTTTACTAAATTATTATTGATTTATATTCTTGTTGTTCTAGAAATTTTACAATAAAATGGAAGATGAAGAATTCGCTCCAACTCCATGCGTTGATGCAACTCCAACTCCAACTCCTTGTGTTGATACAACTCCAACTAATGCTACTTAAACTTCTAATGCCCAGACAACAAGTTCCACATTCACTCCTCGTCCATGCTACATGCCAAGAGGTCACCTTCCGCTGTTGAGTCTTCTGTGCAGCATTTGGACATTCTTGGTACTACAGTCAAGAAAGCTATTGATGTAATTGTTTTTCAGATGAGAAGATCGAAACTTTAGAATCTCTTGTTGTAGGTCAAGATGATACAAAGGGGAGTAGTTGTTACTCTCCTTTCTCTAAAACATACAAGTTGATTTAGTTTTCGTTTCGTTGCTATGGTACACTTTATCCTCAAAAGTTTCCCATTATGTAATATTAGTTACCCATATTAAGCCGGAAAGTTACCCCAAATTTTAGTTACTCTTTCAAGGTCCACAAAAAATAGCTCTATGGCTCTCTCAAAATTTAGTATCAAAAGGTCCATATTTTAAATTATGAGATTGCTCTTACAAAGTAGTCTTACATTTGTCAAAAGTTACGATATTTGTGTGAACGTTACTCCTAACTTCAGTTTTAGTTACTCTTCTCTGGCTAAAAGTTACAAATTAAGTTAGTTTTGTTTTGTCAAAATGTTACAATATTTTTAGTCAAAGTGAACTATTTAGTAGTATTAGCAACAAAAATTGAGATGAAAAGTTAATATTAAAATAAATAACATTATTAAGGTCCACAAAATAGAGATTTCTTTAAATAGTTACCCATCAATCATTATTAGTCACCCATATGAAGCTGAAAGTTACCCATCAATCATTATTAGTCACCCATATGAAGCTGAAAGTTACCCATATATTACAGACGGGTAAGGATAACTAATTAAATAACATGAGCAACACATGGTTATTCAAACTTAATTCATTCAATGCTCCCTCCGACCATAAGAACTGTCACAATTTATTTATTTTAATTACAAATACTACAACAACTATTCTAGTTCCTAAAATAAAGCCTCACTTTGCACCCTAATAGACAGCTTTAATAAATATTAACCAAGAAAAACAACCATGACGGTCCTTGTATTGACTAACAAGAAGGTAACACGTATCCAACTGTCAGTATTTTTGTCATACACCTTCCCAAACATATTCTGCTAGACAATCCTTGACTGGCAATGGAATTAATTGTGTAGTATAACCCAAGTTTTCGAGTTCCAATGAAACGAAATTGCAGTACACAACATGGAAAAAGGGGCTATCTCCACAAAGACCATTGAAGAATGAGTAGCTACCCCCAGGCCTGAGCACTTTAGGAAGATGTTACTGGAATTCTCTCATGTCTTCATAATATTCTCCACATGTATCAAAGAATATATCTGCAAATAGAAATTAATAATTAACTGAAGGCACAAACGTAAAATATGTAGAGTATAAAAGAAAGTAAAGCTATGAGGAGGACAACTAGACAAGGATACACCACAAGGCATGACCAAACCAAACCAAGATATAAATCCCAACATAATTAAAAGTAAACAACATCAAAAAGTAATTGCATATCAAATTCACAACCCCAGGAAGCACAACCATTAAACTTTTCAACCAAACATGGCATATATACATTTCTTTAACAGAGACACAAAGAAAACTAATAATCAATGTACAAAAATATATGAGGAAGTTCCCAAAAAATGGCCAACATAACTGAAGGGGTAGGTGGGGGGGACTGTGAAGGGGGGCTGCTGGGCAGGAGGGTAGGAGGTGCTGCTAGGGAAATTCCTGGGCAGGGGGGCAGTGAGATGGAGATTATACAAGGGGCCGCCACGGAATTAAGTTGTTGGGTGGGGGAGGGGACAGTGTGTGGGGGGGCTGTGATACGCTCAAGTTACACGTAGTATTTACGTAACTTTGGGTGCACTTTGCTAAGGGTTTGATTGTAATTGTTAACATTCGTGTTTTATTTAACTCTTAGCGGAAGTTCGGAGTTTTGCGAGATAATTTGTGTTAACGTCATGTATTCCGAGCTTCCAAGGTGAAGTGCATTTGAGCCGAGCAAAGCCCAAGCATCACCGCAAGTCGAAGCACCGCATGCCTAACAAGCATCGCAAGCATGCCCAGCATCGCAAGCCCAAGCCTCGCCCATCGCAGCAAGCAGCACCCAAGCCAGCACAAGCATCGTCAGCGTGCGCTCGAAGCAAGCTGCCCAGCCCAGCGCATCATCATCGCACGCCCAACGCTCGCCCAGCATGCTCGCCCAGCGCTCGAAGCAAGCCTGCCCAGCAGCCCAGCAGCTCGCACCTCGCGAGCTAGGTCGCACCTCGCGACCTGCTTGCTCGCACCTCGCGACCTGCTTCGCACGGTGCGACCTGCCTTGCCCAGCCAAAAGTGCGGTAGGCAGAACACTCTTCGCACGGTGCGACCAGACTCGCACCTCGCGACCCCTAGGTCGGTCTAATTGTCGGCTGATTTTTGAGCTTTAGTATAAATACTAAACTTGTTTTTGGACCTAGGGGGGCAGCAGCCACAAGGAGAGGGAGTCTCCAAAACTCCACTCCTCTCTTGTTGTCTTCTCTTTTTAGTTTTTATTTTCTAGTTTAGTTTTTGTAGATTTCAATTATGGGATTGGCTTATGCTATGCCAATTGTAGCTTGAACCGTTCTTGAACGAGATTAATATGGAGCTTCAAGCATTATTGTGAGATCTTTCCTCTCTATTTAGTTTCTTTGATTATGGTTTAATTTCTATGCTTGCTTTCTATGATTTTTGCATGATTATGCTAGGAATGTTACTAGTTTGATTGTGTAATTAATCTAATGCTAGATTTAAGAATAGAATCGGATTGTTTTATTCTTTTATCATTTGGTAGCAAACTAGGGAGTAACTCAGATGCTGATCATCTTGGTTATTTCTTGGGGAAATTGAATCAACTGTTGAATGTTTATCGCTTGTATGACGTTAGCAGGTCTGTTGGTTCTCTGTGTTTATTGCTGCTATTGGATTGAACTTAGACGCTATCGGACTAGGTTATCCTTTAGTTAGGGTTTTATAGTCACGCTGATCGTGCTATTCAACTAGGAATAAGGAGAACACGAGATTAATTCTCGACAATAGATAATTATGGAAATAATTAGAGTGGAGGTTCAAGGATCGATAATGAATTGAAGTGGATGTTAATCGGATTCAAGATCTTCCCATATTGATTTCTCATTTTGTTTATATGCTAGTTAGTCTTAGTTTGTTCGTATAATCTACTTGAAACCCCCCTTTGTAATTATTATTAGGTTTCTCGGCCCTTAGCTTAATCTAGGTTTCGAATCGCGCTGAATACTAAACTCGTCCCTGTTTCCCTGTGGATACGACCCCTACTTCCATTATACTTCCTTAGTGTAAAAGAGAGTAGGAGAAATTTTATCTTTGGCCGGGTGCGGTGCCCGACGACACACTCGCGCCCGCCCAGGCTGCCCCGGTGGTGGCATATATACATTTCTTTATTAGGTGACTTATAGTATAATAAGGGTAACTAATTACATGAACATGATTACACACCACCCTAATAATATCATACATTACTTGAACATGATTAGACAAATGATAAATTATAGTATGATAAGGGTAACTAATAAGATAATATGGACAACTAACGATTTTATAAACATAACGAGTAATTAAGATACAAAAAGTAAACTATTAAGGAAATATGAGCAACTTATAAGCTCATAAAGCTAACAAATGAACACAAATATATATTTGAACTTTGAAAACAATAACACACATTATCTTGACGTGATTAGACAAAGGACAACTTATAGTATGATAAGGGTAACTAATAAGATAATATGGGCAACTAACGATTTTAGAAACATAACAACTAATTAAGATACAAAAGCAAACAATTAAAGAAATAGGGGCAACTTATAAGCTCATAAAGTTAACAAATGAACACAGATATATATATTTGAACTTTGAAAACAATAGCACACGTTATCTTGACGTGATTAGACCAAGGACAACTTATAGTATGGTAAGGGTAACTAATAAGATAATATGGGCAATTAGCGATTTTATAAACATAAAAAATAATTAAGATACAAAAGTAAACTATTAAAAAAATAGGCGCAACTTATAAGCTCATAAAGGCAACAAATGAACACAAATATATATTTGAACTTTGAAAACAATAACACACATTATCGTGACGTGATTAGATAAAGGACAATTTATTTAAGCTACTGTCCACTTTGCCCCAAAGTAACTACTAACAGCTATGTACCAGGACACAATCAGCAAGCACATTAATGCATACTACAATAATAATTTGGAATTGCTTCAAATGAATATGTCATTGTAGGTAAAAAAAAGGGCCTCTAGCATAAAGACTACGCTGGAGCAGCCTTTGTTTTCACACGACAACAACATTAAGAATGTAACAAGGGCAAGAATACCATTCACACGACAGCAAAATGTGTAGATTCAATGTATTTTTCACAAGGTAAAATAATGGTTCCGAGAATTGAAACAGAATTTCACAAGATTTAATTATGCAAATAAAGCAAACCAGTTTGAGCAGATTGATATCCCAATGCCTTATGAACATGTCAAATAAAGGAAGTTAAATGAAGAACGAAAAACACAACAACTAACCATCAAACTCAGAAGAAACGAAACCTAATTTAAGCCTAACATAATCCACATTTCAACAAATTCGTGAAAAATATGATACAATCAAGAAGAATCGCACAAAAATTTGCAGATGAATAGGAAAGAAAATCACAATTTATTTTTTGAATGTAAAACCCTAGAAAATTGGGGAAAAAACTCAACAAGAGAAAAATTGAGTTGAAATTAGCGATTTACAAATGTGAAAAATGAAAAAATCAATAAACTCTTACCTAAATTTCGAATCATAGAAGGAATAACATCGATTGAAAATTTGAAAGTGAGAGCGTGAGAGAATCGCTGTTCAGAAAATTTAGGAGAGAGAAATCACGTTTGAGAGATGAGGAGTAAGAGAGAGAAAATCAAGTGGGAGAAAAGAAACTTGCACGCGACGTGGCTAAATCGCGACCATTCACCATCATCTTTCACATCCGACGGCTCAGATCATCTGTTTTCAGTTTTCAGCTTAATTGTTGTTTTCACAAGATCTTATTCCTATATATATATATATATATATATATATATATATATATATATATATAATTTACCAGTGTCTCAGCCTTCTTTCGACACTGCTTTTGGCATATTCCTTCCATAGATTGTCTGTGAATTTAGACATGCTTATGTCTCCCGTCCAAGAAGCCTTGAGACGTGTTCTGGCCGAGTCTGCGGCAAAAAGACAAAAAATTGGTTAGTCTAATGAATTATGGACGAAGAGTTTTACTTGGGGATTTGAATGGATACCTTTATCATCGGCTAACCGCAAGCCGGCGGCAACCAAGAAGTCGTCATTATAAAACATTTCCTTAAAGGGTATCCAGTTAGTTGGCCCTTTAAAAGATTTCTGGTCGGGCCTGGAGTACTTCTTTATTCTAAAGTACTCCACTACCTCCTCGTCATACTTGTCCTCCAGCTCCAGCCAGGACTGCTTTCGTCCAGTAATTGTGACGGCTCGGTTATAGAAACGGTAGCTCTCCGTGGCCGAGTCGTTGGCCGCCCTTAGATATATAAAGTCGGCCTTCCATTCATGCATCTTTGACGGTTTTCCCCAGGCTGTTAGCAAGCCAGGACGGTTGCAGATGCTGAGCCATGTTCCATCCACGGCACCAGGAACCTTAGCCGCATAATGAATGTGGGTAAAGGCTTGAATAGAAAGGGCCAGGCCGTGCAACTCGCAGACGGCTATGAATGTCAAGACGTTGTGCCAGGCGTTGGGAGCCAGTTGGTTGTGGCCGATGTTGTAATAACGAAGCACTTGCTCTATAAACTCATGGAGGGGGAATCTTAACCCCGCGTCCAGAGCCAGCTTGTAGACAGTAAAATGATTTTTGGGAGTGCTCAAAATAGTGGCCTTCTTATTAGGAATGATGAAGGAAAAGCCCGGCATGGGCGTGAAGTTGGATAAATAGCTAGGGTCCGGCCCTATTTTCTCTAACCATTTGCGATTGGCTAAAATAAATACAGGGTCAGAGAGGGGACCTAATCGTTTTCTAATCTCAGACGAAGTAGTGGAGGCTTCGTCTTACTCATCGGCAGCACCAGAATCCCTGCCGTTATCGTCTTCACCAGTTTCCTCCATCTCAGTGTCCCGGCCAGAAGGACTGGCTTCAGGGTTTATTTGGGACTCCTCAAAGCTGCGGCTAGGGGAAAGGGGGCCGCCTAAAGGCCCAGCACTTTAGACCTCCCTCGTCTCATCTGGAACTCGTCCAGTAGATTCCTCCATATCCGAACTATTTGACGGAATTATTACCTTTCGTCTTAGACGGGCCGTTTGCTTGACGCGCGCCAGATTACCCTGCACAGGTAAAGACTGGATCGTCTGACTTTCTCGGCCAAAACCATAAAAAAATATATACTTGGCCAGAAGAGGCCCAACTCTAGAATGTGCCGAAGAAGAATTATCGGTTCTAGGGTCAAGACCAGCTCTTGGACGGCCAGGATTATTTGACGAAGATGATTCCATTTTATTGATTTTCTAAGAAAGAATAAAGAATAAAGAAGAGCAAAGAGAGCAAAGAAAAGATACCTGCTAAAGCGCCTGGACGATTCGGTGAAGAAAGCTGAGGCTGGACGATCTCTCTCTCTCTCTAGAAAAATTTGCAGAGCTTCTCTCTCTAGAAAAATTCGCTCAAGGTGTGAAATGGTTGAATGTTCTCACACCAAGGTTATTTATAGGGGGTAAGAAACTTGTGGAACTAGTCAGGAGTGACCGAAGAAGAGAGGGTAACGGTCGGTTATGACCGGTAAAACCCAGAAAAAGGGCGCGTCATTTCCTTCATTTTGAATAAAGCTACCTTGGGTAAAAGGGCCTTAACCGTCAGATGGGTCAACAGTGAAAGCCCTTTTAGGGGCAAATGTTGTAGCCTAACATCTACGGCTCCTTAAAAGACACGTGGGCTCATCAGGGCCGCACACGTGTCCTCCCCCTAGGTAATATAGAATAAAGGCTTCTTCTCTGGGCTATACTCAGTTGGGTTAAAAGGTTAACTTTCTGGCCCAACAAGTCAGAACCCAGCACTGTAAGGTGGCTACAGGAGAGTGGTTAATAAATCTTCACAAATCATGTCCTGCCACGTGTTATGTTCTGATTCCCCAGCCAATCAGAAGCCACTATTCTAGGGCAGATTTTAAGGATAGCTGTCATCTTGCTATCACTATAAATACCCCTGAAATCAGGAGAAAGATCATTCAATGCAAACAGTGCAAAGTTACTCTGTAAAACTACTCTCTCACTTTCTTTCTCTATCTCTACTTTCTCTTACAACTCCTGATATCTGACTTAAGCTTCGGAAGGGGAACCACCACCCAAACCTCCAGGGTAGGTCCCTTTTTGCAGGTTCGGGAGTGAAGCTCAGGCTTGGACTAGGTTGATTCAGACATTTGTTGCACAAGTCTCCAAGGAAGAACATCTAAGGGATACTAGTTTACTTGTTAGACAAGAAAGCTCAATCTACAGCTTACTTGTTGGACAAGGAGACAAAACAATTATTATTCTAGTAATTAATATTAGTTACTATCATTACAGCTATTTTTTGGGGCTAGCTATTTTGTACAACTATTAATATGTGTAATATAAAAACAATAATTCATTATTGATATTATTATTGTTGCTAGTACTTCCTCTGTGTTTTTTAGATACAACATTTGCCTTTTTGGTGGACGGATTAAAATAATCAAATGTAGCATAAAAAAAACCAGAGGTAGTATTAGTTAAAAAACATATATCGTTTATATATATGATCATAGGTAAGTCAAATTTAGTTGAACAGAACACCCCCTTAGTGTTGGTTACTTTGGTTCAAGCATGCATGAACGATTGTGAGGGAATTACAATCAACCCTTAATTACTTCAAGCTGGTAATTTTAGGGGTATTAGTTCTTGTGCTTCTCATTAATTGTATGAGGGATTTGGGAATATCTTAGTCACCTAGAAATTCGATACATGTTGGATTGGAATTTAGAAGTTTTGAGACATAGGGAGTTCATAATTCATATATTGAATTAGACTTGATCACTTGAAGACTAAAAAAGAGCTAGCAAAATGTTAATTAATCAATTGAAAAAAATTAGTACTTACAGATGGAAAAGGTTAATTACATCATGGTCATTCAAATTATCTATAAACTCCTATATTCATTTTCTTAAATGTGGCACTCATGATCAATTCCAAGGTACAGGTAATGCAAAAAATCATGAATCAAGTAAGAGTTTCAATCCTTAGGTTGAAAATATATCATAACATTTACTTAACCTAGTTAGTCTCTAAGATTTGTTGAAGAAGAGCTTTTAGATAAGGAAAAAGGAAATGGAGGTTGTAGAGGCATAAAGTTTCCTGCAGACTGAGACTTTGATGTTGATGAGGTTGGCTTGTTTAAGAAAGTTGGTGCACAACCCTTACCATGTTGAAGATGAGACAAGGGACTAGCTGAAATTCCCTGAACTTGATCAACCCATTTCAAGTTATGTGTTGAACTCTCACAATTCGCGCGATTTATATTGGTAATGTTATTGTTGTTACTTCCCACCATCGACGAAATTGCAGCAGCTACTGCAGATTGGAAACTTGGGTCTGAAGTAAGTACTTTGGTTAATGTTTCTGTCAAGAATTGTTGAGAAGAGGAGGAAGAAGTTGTAGCTTGGTTCATCCTTTCCAAAAAATTAGTATGGCTTAAAATTTCATTATTGGTTGGTTTTCCGAAATTTATGGATCCCATTGGAGGTTTATTCAAGGGCAACAGACCATAATTTAGGGAATTAGTATTGCTCCAAGAAATTGGAAATATAGTTTTTGTTTCCGAAGAAGAGAAGTCTAGACTTCTTGAAGAGTAATGAGATGGTGATCGGAGGAAATTATTGGAGGTGATGTGTGATGTTTTATTGAAATGTGAAGGAGGAGTACAAGTGAGGTCCAAGGTGATTGTTGGTGGTGTAGGTGAAGAAGAGCTTGGTAAATTGAACTGCCCAGTGTTTGAGTTGTTATAAAGGGTGAAGTTGAGACCGTTGAGGTTCGTCGTGGTCATTGTAGAAGGAGCAGAAGAACTAAGGCCGCCTTGCGAGGTTGATGAGCCGGACAAAAGGATTGATGCTGCTGCTGAGGTTGTGGAAGCCATCGCCGTGGCTGCCACTGCAAGTGGGTGGTTGTGGGTTCCTTCATATGTGGTTATTAGAATGGACATGTCACTGGAACACCTTTGCACCTGAAATTTAAGTAGAAGGAACGATATTAGAAAGTTATATCTATTTATTTCTATATAAGTATGTAATTTTCAAAGTGGCGAGTAGACAGTACTACGCATGCATGTGTTCGTTTGATATTCCCTTCATCTACAACTAGTTGTTCTATGGAGGACGATTTTTATAGACCCTTCCTAATAGTTGCGTCAATCATGTTCATCTCTCCATCACTTGAATAAGACAGTGGCTTATGAGGAAATTAAATGATATACGTTATTTTTCCTATATTAATTTGAATTTATCCATTGAACTTCAAAATTCATAGAAACCAAAAACTGCAACTAGTTTGTCAAATATCCAAAGAGACACATTAATGAGATGTGCAATTTTAATAATTTTTACCAATGCATGTATCCAACCCTGTCTTACCTAGCTATATAGATACTTCATATTATGTTTGGTGACGAAGAGAAAAATAACTCACTTGTTTCCTGACTGGACATGATGGTGCTACTGTACAACGATAGTAGGCACGCGGACATGGATTTCCTTTGGCGATTTTCTGCCCATATTTCCTCCATTGGCATCCATCATTCATCTGCATTGCATTTTCTTAAGGCTTTAAAATCTTATTCCAACTATACTGATATCGGCTGTATAATAAATAAAAAATTAAGCAAACATACTCTAATCATATTTATTATGAAAACTGACAACAAAAAAAGTTGTTCTACGTACTTTTCAAATTTCCATATTTGTAGAGTTTTTTATTCTATAAAAAAAGAAACTTGAAAACTGGAAATAGAAAATGATAACGAACGACTATCTAATGCAATTTGCAAGACATATTAACTTACCGTGGGTGTATCACATCTTGCTCTTACAGAAACCCTAGCTCTTTTGGTGATGTTTGGCTGTGAAGGCTCGTCTTCCTCTACACCATCTTTCATTGTCTTCTGCACCTTACTTGGTCGCCAAGTATCTCCTACACCATCTTCTTTTGCATCGTCGATCTCAGTGCTTTTATCGGATAAATCAATCGTTGGTGGAGCTTTGCATCCGAAGCCTAGTGAAAGTCCTTCACTCATTAACTTTGTATCTTCTCTAACTACACTAGAGGTGCTACTATTTGTATTATTGTTATCATCCTTCTTACGCTTGTTAAGAACTTGAAAGCCTAGGCTTAGTGAAACTTCAGCTTCTTCTTCTTCTTCTTCTTCTTCTTCTTCTTCTTCTTCTTCTTTTTGTGTTTCAATTGTCAAAGATTTATTTTCCGACATTGTTATTGAAGGTGATCGTTCATGTTGGACGATGTCAAAGAAGCGCATTTGCAGTGATCTGTAGTCATTTTCAATTCGTTCTAACATCTTCTTTAACCTTACATTTTCTTCTTTCACCTCAATCATCTCAGTTTTCGCTGATTTAAGTTCATTAACCTGAAAAACATATACATGATAAACAATGAATAATTATGACTAAATTTTTGAGTACATATAACACAATTTTTTTGCTAAATAAGCAATGTTTTTCAAATAATAGTAATTGGATTATATACCATACGACAATAACGTAAAGGACAACTCAATAAGGTCTTTTTGATTCAATTCTACAAAATCTTTTATCATCGGAATCGGACAACTTTTAATGCTAATAATATTATTAAAACTGACTATATAGTACTAATAGTTACTCCGACCTTTAGAGGCTCAATCTTTCCATTTGTTTTTTGCATGGTGTCTAACACATGCTTTTGGCCGTTTATATCTTCAATTTATATATAAATACAACGTACAAAGAATTTAAAATTTAGATATATACACATTAATAAGATCTCATATGAATATACATTTCATTATCTCTTCATAAAAATTACATCCAAAATTTACAAATTAAAGTTTGACTTTTTTTTTGCTAAGCAAGTAAGAAGTATATTGATCAAGTCATTTACAACCTAGCCAAACCAAAGGAAGAGCAATTAGGTTGGATCCCTCACTCTAAGGTACGCAACAAGCAAAAGCCTATATAGATCATGTTTAATTACAAAGTTTGACTTTAGAAAAAACAAATAATCTATTAAGAGACGACAGAAGTATAATTTAGTCGAAATTGAATATACCCTATGTACTTATGTGAATTTTGTATTAGGCTTCGGCACACATTTTAGTGATTTCTTAGTATCGGATTATCAGCTTTCTAATAGATGGTGTAGAAAAAGAATATAAAGGTTAATTGATACGGGGAGCCTAGGATCCATCTTACATAGGATATATGAGAAGAGAGATCGAGTTAGTGAGGGAGGATCCATATCGAAATTCGAAATATCATATGGGTCGGGTGAGTTAAAGCTTATATTGAAGCTAGCAAATAGTTTATTTTTGACAATCACAAACAGTAATGCATGAAGTATATTTGAGAATGGAGGAAGACAGGAAGTCAGCCACAATACTGGTATAGATGGTGTGTCATGATAATATATGTCGACTGTACAATGTTACTGCTTAATTAGAAAACGATATTAAAACAATGACTTTCTCAGGAGTCAAAACTACATCGAGAACAATTCCAAAGCAGTACCATATAAAACAAAAAGATGACATCAAATATGTACGAAGTCAGCTGAATCTTCTGCATAGCTTATCTCTGATATATAAATGTTAATTTTATGATTGAAATTCAACCTACAATTCAGTCCTACAGCCGACTTTTTCTTTTTTATTTCGCCATTGGCAATATAATATTACTGATTACAACAAAATTATGTCCTAGTAAAAAGCTACAGTAATAGTTTTTGCTAGGGTTTGGCATAACCTAATTATCATCATTTTTACTTAAACAAAAAAAAAAAGAACGCATTTAATTTTATTTTTTTGAATAACTTCAGTTACAGTAATCTGCATTGGTTGTTAAGAGGAACATTCATACGATTCTCGCTCATTTGCTTTTTATGTGAGCTTGTTGAATTATGAATAGTCTGAGATGTAAGTTTGTGAAATATTGATGCATGAGACACAAAATTGCATCTCTTTGGGGGATCATGTGTTTATTTTCCTTTTCTAATATGAGTTGAGGGCGTTGATGTATTAAAGTATAACATATTGGTAGTGCTACAATATGATAATAATCCACCATTTCATCTGTATGATAATAAGCTATTTATTTGTTTTTTTTTTCAAAGTGGAACCTCGCAAATTTAAAATTTTGACCACAAATTATTGTCAATGTGTAAGAAAAAAAAGTAAATAGATGAGATATCGTCAGATTCCACTATATATATATAGGAATGGGATCTTGTGAAAACACCCATAAAGCTGAAAACTGAAAACAGAAGATCTAGACCATTGAATAACTTAATTAGATGATCCGACGGATGTAAATTCTTGTGTGCCATTACTATCCTCATATCCTGCACGAGACCACAGACACAGCTTTGCAATTCCCACTCTCTCTCCAGACCACAAATTCATCATACAACAATGGAGAATCTCCATTTTCTCTCTCCTCTCACCATTTAATTTCTAGGAACTTAAGCAAATTTATGGTGGGTGTGCATAATTCAAAGGCAAAATCTGCCATTTCGGATGAATTCATGTATTCTAATGCTTGAATTCGAACCTTAGAGAACTTGTGGGTGAAATTCATGGATAAACTTGTGGGTTGAACAAACCAATGGCGAAAACGAAGAACACCGCCATAGCAACAACGAGCTCCCATCTCGTCAATGGAAACCTTTCTTCTAAAAGAGGTTTCTTGCTCGACGGAGAATTCTCGAGTTTCGCGCTCTCTTCATCTCGCTTCATCTCTTCCACCTCCAATCAGAATGCTCGGGCTACCATTGTTTTGTTCTTCAATTAAGTCCAAATTACCTTCATTCCTGAATCGAATTGCAGAAAATCGACATTGCAATTGAAATCTGAGCTTTAATTGAATGCACTAATTGACTCAATCGTATATGAAGCACCAAGCCCTAATTTTTGGGGAATAAATCGAACACAGTACTATATGATGCCTTGATTCGATGAACTCGATTTCTCTCTGTATCGGTAGATTTTTGGTGTCCAGATTTTTGATTATGAGAGTTGAAGAAAGAGAAGGTTGAAGAAGATGAAAGTTGAAGAAGAAGGTGGGGGGAAATATCAAGACTTAGAAGTTACTGTAATATTAGTTAAAGTTACTCTTGTAATACTCAAAGTTACCCTTATAATACTTAAAGTTATCCTAGAAAGATGAAAATTAATTACAACATAATAAAGTTATCCTAAAAGTACTAAAAGTTACCCTTATAATATGTGAAGTTGCCCTTGAAATATATAGAGTTATCCTTAATATAATGAAGTTACCCTAAAACAGGCAAAAGTTACCCCTAAAATATATAAAGTTACCCTAAAAGTGATAAAAGTTACCCTTGTTTTTAGTTTTCAGACTAAGAGTTGTTTTCAGCGGATCCTACCCCTATATATATATATATATATATATATATATATATATATATATATATATATATATATTATTATCATTTTTTTAGCACATTATTGAAGATATTAATAGTCAAATATATGTATGTGTTGGATCGAAAATTGTGCAAAAAAAAAAGTGAAGTTTATTATGAGATGCAAGGATATTAACGGGAAGGATTATTCATGAAGAAACTATATTATCCTTTCTAGAGTTATGACGATCCCACTAGGCGCCTTAGCTTCTTTACATAAGAATCATTTTGGAATTCATGTGATCGATCACTTAGGGATCTATAAATTTCTTATGTGGCGTAACAATTCAAATTTAAGATGATGAATTGCTGTTAATGTACTATCATCTAGCACTAACATACATGTGTATTCCTTTCGTCAAAATAAAAATTACCCTTAAACTAGCTAGACATAACAATATTGGAAGTAATACAAGGAAAAAACTTAGGATAGGGAAATAGGAACGCTAATTATTTCAAGCAGTGTTACATGTTGACATGTACAAATCACAAATAAAGAACTCAATTAACTTAAGTTACCTCTTTGTCCATCCTTGGATTGTCCTGCTTGGGAGAAGAGATTATGGAGGTGTAATCTTCATCTTTAATTCTTGGCTGAAACACAAAATGTTAAAGTAAAGATATATTCTTTTTACTGCATAGATCTCAATTTCTCAACCCATTTAGAGAAAATCTTCATTTACCTTCATTTCTTCTCTGAAGTTGTCTTCCAATTTGACGATTACCCCGTTTTTTTCTGCTATTGTTTCAGCACCAGAACTAGAGGTTGTCTCTCTGTTGGCATCCATCTTTAAGAAATTCCAGTTTCAATTTTCTGATACTAATGTTTTTGTCCTTGACTATGAAAACTAGCACTAGTCTTTCTTATAGAAACTACCAAGCATTGACTTCACATTAAAAAATCAGAAACAAAAAAGACAGAAAATAAACAAAACTCTTAATCTCTTCCCATTACAGAAGCATACACATAAGTGTGTCAACTAGACAATCAATCTAGTAAACAAATGCGCATTTTTAAGCATCTTTTAATATAAGATTAACAAAGAAGGGTTCAACTTCAAATGTGGGGTAAATTATTAATAAACAATATAATTAGATTTTCAAAAAAATGATAACTAAAAATGAAAACATTAAGCAATAACTAAGTACTAATAACAACGAATAATGCGTGATTTTGTCGTAAAACCACAAACTATTACCATTGTAGAAATATATATTACACTTACTTATTTGTTAATTCTTAGGACGGCATATATCATAATATCAAAACCTTACCATTAACTCTCCTTTAATATATAGGAGCTGATTAAAGACCTAGAGACAAAAGGGAGATTAGATACCTTTCATTTCAACAAGTTTGTTGGTTCGTAAGGTACGGTATTCAAACAAGGTGAAGCTTCGTACCTGGAGAATATGTCACATGGATACTAGTCAGAATAATATGATGAGTGGGATACCTTTCATCTAGTTGCCAATTTTTAAGACACGACGAACTCTAGACAAATTTCAAGCTTTATTAATAAATTAAAGTGAGACTTTGTTGTCCATTTTCATTGACTCTTAAGGGTAATCTATTATCTTGTTGCTCCATAATCCATATTATATGCTTCATCTTCTTAATAAGTATGTTCGAAGGGTGGTTGACTGCCTTAACTACAGTTGGCAATGGTTGTATACCCGCAGACTTGGTAAGGATATTCATTAACTTTGTAGAATTATACAAGATTGCTTTAGACTAGTACTGAACTACAAAAATAATGGAGGAGAAATAACGATTTGTTAGGCAAAAGTAGCTCCAGTGGTACTTGTTTCCTTTCGCAGATTGTTGATTATTAGCTGTTTTAGGTTAGCTATCAAAATAGCTTTGAAGTATTAGATCAGAGTTCGGTAAAACTAGTGGTTGGTTTAGTGAAAAACTAAAAATGAGAAATATACTATATCCGATCAAAAGCTACTCCATAAGCTAATTATTGCAAAACTACCACATGTCGCAATAGTTGTTAGTTATTAGGGCGTAGTCATCAAAGGAGCTTTTAAAACAATTAGCGTTCAGTAAAATTAGTTGTTGGTTCACTAATAGAACAAAAAATTAGTTTACGGGTTTTGGAATTTCACACATCTATTATCATTTTCTTCCTTTTCCAGTCCACTTTTTCTGAAATCTAATGGGAGATTCCCCAGCTTATCTAGTAATGTCTTACCCAAATGGGAACTTGAAGTATTAAACAAAATATGATTGCAGGCCTAAGCTACGCTACGAGAACTGACTTGGTATAAATATTCTATCAATAGCTACAAACTGGCCATTTGCCCCCTCCAACTTCTCCCCCTAAGAACATGGACACTCCGATCAGCTGTAATACTTTTTAATTAATAGAAAATTAAGCATTTTATTAAGGGTTTATCTTTGTTTTAAATTAGATGATAACAAAATCTAAGACTTGAATTCCCATTTCTTTGTTCTTGTGTTTTTTTTTGTCAGATTTGGCCTTTTGGCTTCATGGGAAGGTCGAAAAGTCTGTTTTTTCATTACTTCCAGCCACCGTAATCTGCGTTACCTAATTCTTCTTTTTCAGCATACGATATTAGATTTTCTGATCATTATTATCTTGATTTCCAAGCACTTTAATGTGACCGTAATGAGTTTGGACTTTGTATGTAGTTTTCCAAAGAAAATCTCGTTGTTATAATGTTTGTCACCGCTAATAAATATGTGGTTTTGTTCCTATATTTTTATCATCATTGAGTAGAAAGTAAACTCCTCTTTATTTTAATTAGTTTTTAGCAATTAATAATTCTATTAAGTTTATATTTTAAAATTTCCTACATATTTGACTATTATTTTCTTTGATCATGTATGAATAAAGATAATTGATAAGTTGATAACTTAAAAGTACACATAGTAAATTTGTAACAAAATCTTATATGTACGGCGACAATAGAGAAAATGCATTACCAAATTTATGGGTATGTTTTACCATGAGATCGTGTAAAATTACACAAAACTCATAATTACTACAACCATTTATTACCAGCTACCAAACAATTGTCATTAAGGACTTACGGTGTGTCATACGTGTTAAGCTAAATCGTAGTTTTGTTGAACACCATACCCTTCCTCAACCCGGTGTCCATAAGATGATGTCAATAATTCAGTTATGGTCAAGTTAGCAGCTTTGCAGCTGAAGTTGTATTAATCTAACCTACCTCTTGACTTGGAAGGCAAACTATTCATCTTGAAAATTATTGCCCCACTGTTTTTAACTGTTTGCGCGCAGTGTGATGACTTCCATGGTGTTGTTTGATTACGTAATGGTCTATATGTTGGTTCATTTTTCTAGTGTATTGTAAAGACTTGGGAGGGTAATATGGTTGAGAGGTGATTATTTATTCGTTTGGCTGGTCTATCAATTCAAAATCAGCACCTTCATGTTGGTCCTCATGCTCTGTTGAATTTAACATCTCTTAAAGTCTATTAGGAGTAGGTAAAATATCCAGTACTTCACAATAGACCGAGTTTTAGCTGATGATGTTGAGCTTTTCAACACGATCTAGGCGATAACTAGATTTATTGGATGTAATATTAATCCAATAAATAGTTAGTATTATGGGCAAATTGATCATTGGGAGATTTTTGAATTTCCATTAATTACTTCAAACTCTTGTATAATATGGTACGATCCAATTAAACAACAATTAAATGAACAAAAAGAAGTTACAAATAATGGATAAAAACTAGTCTATGAAAAAATATACGAAAAACCTTTTAAAAAGTTAAAATATATATATATATATATATATATATATATATATATATATATATATATATATAAAAAAAAAAAAAAATATAGGGAGGGCTCTTGTGAGAACACCTCCCTTATGTGAGAACACCCACTTATGTGAGAATAGATCTCTACCATTGGTTATCTAAAATCTAAGGGTTGGTATTTTTCCTAAAAAAATCAGAGTTTAAAACTCCTCTCTCTTGATGTCGTCATTCACTTCACTAACCTCACACAAACCCATCTCCTTCTCTCTCCTCTTTCCTTTCTCTCTCCTCTTCATAACCACCACTTATCGGCGACCACCAGCAACCAGTAACCACCGCCGGCCACTCTATCCTTTTCCTTCGCCGATCACCGCTCATTTGTTCTCATTCTCTCTCCTCACTTTCGTTTTTTCTACAATTATCACCGGAAACCGGTGATTTTACCTTCTATTGTGTCGGAAATATGATCGGAATTCGACTATTGGTCTTCATAATGCGTGCACTGTTGCCGACGACCTTTTTATCATCGGTTTCGCGGTGAAACTCCTTCAATTTCACGGACGTTTGATGGCTTGCTTGTGGTGGTGCGTTCTCCCTCCGCCGACCACAGCGCTGTCCACCATCATCGTCAACCACTGCTGCTATTGTTCTTCTTATAATGTTGTTATTGTGATATATATTCTCATTTTATTTTGATTTTTTTAGGTTTTTTCTTGGTTAAATTTTGTTCATAATTTTTGTCTTTTTAACTACAATTCTAGTGGTATTGATTGAAATTTTGGTATTCCACATTATTAACGTTTCGATTATAGTCACATTATCACCATACATGATCAATGTATGCAAAATGTATATCATGTTCTAAATTAATGTATATCATTTTCTAAAATAATGAGCAATATGTTCTAAAAATATGTACATCATGTTCTAAAACGAATATTATATTATGTTCTAAAACGATGTACATCATGTTCTAAAACGATGTACATTATGTTCTAAAACAATGTAAATTATGTTCTGACCTACATTTATTCTCACATATGATATATGTTCTCACTTGAAATATTTCAGAACATAATTAAAATGAATTGAAACATGTTTGAAATAATTCAGAACATGTTTGAAAAGTTGTAGAACACAATTGAAATATATCAGAACATAATTAAAATAATTTGGAACATGTCTGAAATAATTCATAACATGTTTGAAAAAATTTAGAACACACTTGCAATATTTCAGAACATCATTGAAATAATTCAGAACATGTTTGAAAAAATTTAGAACACACTTGAAATATTTTTGAACATAATTAAAATAATTTGGAACATGTTTGAAATAATTTAGAACATGTTTGAAAAAATTCAGAACACGCTTTAAATATTTTAGAACATAAGATTGATATTTCATAATATGTATATATGTATATGTATTGATTATATTCTCATGTTCTAAAAAAAATATGTTTGTGTTCCAAATTTTAAAGTGTTCTCATATAAGTATGTGTTCTCACATAAGGGCGCATTCTCACTGGATCTCAACCCTATATATATATATATATATATATATATATATATATATATATATATATATATATATATATATATATAAAAGTAGATAAAAATTAAACAAATTATGTATAAAGTTTTTGGTCTCCCAACTCAACAGATTAGATGGTCTTCTAGAGATCAGCTCTTCATTATTTAATCCATAGATTTGAGACATATAGGCCAACTGGTGGTTTTTCAATGAAAGCAGGGTCATCATACATAAATTAGTTGTTCATGAATTGGTAAAAGACTATTAGTTTTGATGTCCTAATGCACGAACTAAGCATTAAGTAAAGTATTCAGTTTTTTATTAAGTCTTTTATACTATAGTTTCATTGAGCTTCCTGTTTTTCTGCTGCTAATTTCTGATGTGAAACTTATAATAAATATAAGAATCAATGAAATCTGCTAATTAAGAGGAATTGACGTGAGTCTTATAACTATAATTGACTTATCAGCTTGATCTATTGGAAGTTTGATCAGTTTGAGGAATAATTATTAATGCCACTAGCTAAGAACATACTAGCAGACAGCTAAAGCATTACTTTTCTCAACCTTAGACTTGCACGTTGTTTAGTTTAGCTGAAGCCAAGTCAAGGAATATACTTTCTACATACTCCTATATGCAAACACATGGACTTTAGGTTTATAGAATTATTAAGACCTTATTTGCTCACCAACCTTATTTGCATCTGCTTCATGAATTTTTATTTTTGGCAGGTATACAACAAGAAAGACTAGCACATTTCTAGAGAAGTAAATCGGGTTGCTGATTATATTGCTTTTCTTAGTCACCTCATACTTGTCTATATATGTAGATAATGACCCAATTCTAAAAGTAAATTTTCTTATCTTCTTGCTCTAGATCAGTTAGGGTACAAGATGCTTTCTCTTGACCTTAAAAAATTAAGTTTCAGATTTATTAAGTTCCAATAAGTTTAAATAAGTCCAAATTCTGTTTCTAATACTAAAAACTGTAATGTGGATATGGTTAGCAAGTCAGACTTTGCTAAATGGGTATGAGTTTGAGGAATGTTGTATCGAATCTCCGAATGGGCCGTCACCTGCAAATCAAGAAGACTAACCCGGAGGTTTTCCGATCGAACCCTCTCCGATACTTAAGTCAGTCAGCTGATCAATAGAAAGCAAGAGAGTGGAGAGAGTAGCCAAATGTATGTGTTTGTTTTGTTAGTTGAAATTACCTTTCACTTGGTGCCAAATGGACTATGTATAGTAAAGGGGCCTTGGGACGACCCATTACACACCTTTGTCTCTACTTTCCCTGTCTTGGGTCCGACATATGGTTGGGTCGGTATTTAGACCCCAACAATTTACCCCCGAGACCCATTATCCTTTTTATAGGATAATGGGTATTGATCTGGTTTTGGAACAATGATTGTTGGGTCGCGGGGTAGAAAATCCTTGGGTGACCCACTTTAATGATTGGCAGTTGTTCTTGGAACAGCCCAGTCATGATTACGGCGAAATTTCAAATTATTCCCACAACCAATGTTCGTGCTCCGTAAGGGTGCCTACTTCCCCAGGCCATCCTTTTTGGTAGCAGGCTCCCTTCGTCTGGCAGAGCCACGACCATTGTAGGTGGTCTTCCCGGCTGACTTGACGCCTCATGAGCGAATCACCTACGATCATTTCAGAGGGGTCAGATAAAACACCTCTGCTCTGCAGAAGTTCCCTGGTCCTCTGTCTGGTGTCTGGCTCCTGAACTTTGATCATATCTCCCTAGATGACAGGCTGTGGGGTTTGGGTGGTATGAGCCTCGTCTTTGACAAAAGTGAGTCTTTCTTTCTTCTTTGCACCATTTTTCTTTTTTTACAATTTGGTGACTTCTCATGTTTCGTTGTTGTAGGGTCAACTCGTGCCTTCCTCGTTGATAGGCCTGTTGGGGGAACTTAGATATCTCCTCTGACCTTTCTTTTGTTAGGAGAGTGTCTGATGTCCCTTGTGGGGGTCCTTGCTTCTCCCTTTTAGAGATATGTGAACCACCTTTTAACTTGGAAGCTCGCGTATTGGGTGCTGCTTCTGTGAAGCCGTAAGTTCATTCTTCTTCTCCTTCTCGGCTAGAAGTTCATTCTTCTCCCTCTTTTCGGCTGGAAGTTCATTCTTCTCCTCCTTCTCCGCCTGTCTACCCTCCAAGATTTGAGCCTTGGAGGAAGTCTGCTACAGCGAAGAGTTCTTGTCCTCCTTTGGAGGGTCGTTCCAGCCCTCCAACACCGTTGTTTGTTGCTTCATCTAGGAGGACATGTTCGACCTATGGCGGCGGCTCTGATGGTGACTCTCGCTCAAAGAGGCCAAGGGTAGAGGAGCCTCCTCTGCCTCATATTCTAGAGGAGGCTTTGACTGCTTTGGCCCTTGTTACTGAGGAGAGGGACAGCTTGCAAGCTTAGGTAACCATCCTCCGGGAGCACCGAGATAGGTTGTGCCACATTATTGAGAGGAAGGACCAGGAGTTGGATGACCTCAAACGCAAATATCTGGAGGAAAAGTTCCTTAATTTTGTACTTTTAATCATTTTTTGAGTCTATTGTTGTGCAGGCCCCTTAGGTTGTGTTTCCGTTTTTGAAATGAAATATGATATTTACTTGACTTCCTCTGTAGTGGTACTTATCCCTGCCCCCCAATTCATACTCTTTGTCTTTGATGAGCAAAGTGTGTGAACTTTTGAGCTTTTGTTATTTGCTTTGTCTTTGTTTTGTCTGAATTGGTCAGATGATTTCTGCAAACTTGTTCTTGGTAAATCCGCCCTGCTTGACTTGATCAGACAAGTTTTGCAAACTTGCACCAAATGTATGTGGGCCTAGCCGCTGCCAGACCACTTGGATTTTTGGTTGGCAAGCTTACCCTGCCTAACTTGATCAAACAAGTTCTACAAACTTACATCAAGTGCCTGCGAGCTTCGCCGCTACCAGAGTACTTGGATTTTCGCTGGCAAATCTGCCTTGCCTGACTTCATCAGACAAGTTTTGCGAACTTGCACCAAGTGTATGTGGGCTTAGCCGCTGCTAGAGCACTTGGATTTTGGTTGGCAAGCTTAATTACCCTGCCTCACTTGATCAGACAAGTTTTGCAAACGTGCACCAAGTGTCTGTGGGCATGGCCACTGCCATATCACTTGGATTTTGGTTGGCAAGCTTACCTTGCCTGACTTGATCAGACAAGTTTTGCAACCTTGCACCAAGTGTCTCCAGGCTTAGCCGCGGCCAGAGCACTTAGGTTTTGATTGATAAACTTACCCTACCTCACTTGATCAGGCAAGTTTTGCAAACTTGCACCAAGTGTCTGAGGGCTTAGTCGCGGCCAAAGCGCCTAGATTTTAATAGACAATCTTACTCTACCTGACTTGTTCAGACAAGTTTTACAAACTTGCACTAACTGTCTGCGGGCTTAGCCACGGCCAGAGCACTTGTATTTTGGTTGACAAGCTTACCCTGCCTGACTTAATCAGACAAGTTTTTCAAACTTGTACCAAGTGTCTGCGGGCTTAGCCGCAGCCAGAACACTTTGATATTGGTTGACAAGCTTACCCTGCCTGACTTGATCAGACGAGTTTTTCAAACTTGCACCAAGTGTCTGCAGGCTTAGCCGCTGCCAGAGCACTTGGATTATGATTGACAAGCTTACTCTGCCTGACTTGATCAGACAAGTTTTGCAAACTTGCACCAAGTGTCTGCATGCTTAGCCACGGCCAGAGACTTTTGATTAACCAGCTTACCCTGTCTGACTTAATCAGACAAGTTCTGCAAACTTGAACCAAGTGTATGCGGGCTTAGCCGCCGCCAGAGCACTTGGATTTTGGTTAACAAGCTTACCTTGCCTGACTTGATCAAACAAGTTTTGCAAACTTGCACCAAGTGTCTGCGGGCTTGGCCGCTGCCAGAGCATTTGGATTTTGGTGCAACCATTTGGGAAACTTGTATTTGTATCCGAAGATTGCCTCTCAAGGCCTCTCATTCAACAAATGCTTTGATACAACCATTCTATACGAAGGATTTTTTGAGAATTCAAGCATTCCAGGTGGTTTTGAGCCTCTTTTCTTCGAGATCCATCAGCTTGTAGGTCCTTGGACCTGCCTCTTCATATAGTTGGTAAGGGCCTTCCCACTTTGCTAACAGCTTCCCGTGGATCTTGTCCTTATGTACCGCGGTTGCATACCTTAATACAAAATCTCCCACTTCTACGGGTTTGACTTTTACCCGCTTATTATAGTACTTAGAGATAATGGCTTGATATGCGGCCAATCGGGCTTGTGCTTGATCACGACTTTCGGCCAATAGATTCAAGGAGAGCTTTAGGGATTCGTTGTTGGAATCCTCTTCGAACTCAGGCTCTGGACTCCGATCTCCACTTGCATGACAGCGTCAGTTCCATATATCGGGTTAAAAGGAGTTTGCCCTGTGGATGCTTTCACCGTTGTCCGCAGCGACCATAGTGTGTCGGGAAGCTCGTCCAGCCATTTGCTCTTCTGATCCTCTAGCTTCTTCAGTAGGCCGTGGAGGATCTATTTATTTGTCGCCTCTACTTGGTCATTGCACTGGGGATTGCAAACGAAAGAGTAAGCGAACTTGACCCCGAATATGTCTAACCATTCTTGTAGCGGGAGGTTGTTGAATTGCTTTTTGTGGTCCAAGACCAAGGCCCTAGGTAGACCCTATCGAGCGATGATCCCTTGCCAGATGAAGTGTTTGATGCTTGTCTTGGAGATGTTGTCTACTTCGATCCATGTGGTGAAGTAGTCTACCCCCACAATCAGTCATCTCTTATAGTAAAGGGCTGGTACAAATGGACCTAGGATATCCATTCCCCACTGGGTGAATGGTATGGGGATGAATATGGGATGCAGGTCTTTGGAGGGTAGCTTGATGTTGGGAGCGAACTATTAGCATTTCTCGCATATCCGGATAGATCCTTGGCGTCTGCCTTCATGGTGGGCAGTTCCTCCCAAGTGGTGGTCGCATAACCCTAGGTGAATCTCTCACAAGATATAGTATGCATCCTTGAGACCAACGCACTTGAGGAGTGGTAAGCTGAAGGACTTCTTGTATAGTTCATCATTGATGAGGCAATACCAGGCGGCAGCCAGTTTTACTTTCCTTGCCCTTGTTGATTGACCGGCAGTTCTCCCCTCACTTTAAAAGCTATTATATCATCCATCCATAAGGGAGATTCCTCAGTGTCAAAGACGGTGCTGGCGTTCTTGCCAATTGTGCTGGTTGGCCTCACCTCAAGTAGGACTGACCGATTAAAGTCCTGTAAACTTGAGTTTCCTAGCTTTAATTTGATAAATCGTCCTCCTGTGCATTCTGCGCCCTTGGGAGTTGTTCTATTTTGAAGCTCTCAAACTTGGATGTGAGGACTTTGAACCTTGCTAGGTATTGAGCCACAATCGGCTCCCTAGCTTCGTACTCCCCTCTCACCTAGTTAGCAACCAGCTGCGAGTCGGTCTTAAGGTGGACATGTTTGGCCTCAAGAGTTAAGCACAACTGTAAACCGGCTATGGAGGCCTCATACTCTGCCTCGTTATTTGATGCTTTGAACTGGAACTTCAGGGCATATTCGATGATTTTCCCCTTTGGGGAGTTTACTACCACCCCTGCACCGTATCCGTCGGTCGTGACAGACCCATTTAAGAAGACCTGCCAGATCTTGGTGTTTACATCTGGTTTTTCTAGATAGGAGCACTCGGCTAAGAAATATGCCAAGGCTTGGGCTTTGATGGTTGTTTTGGATTGGAATTTGATTCCAAATCGCGTTAGTCTAGTGCCCATTTGACCAGTCGGTCAGACTTCTCCAATTTTTCCAGCGACTTTTCCAGGGGCATGTCCGTCTGGACGACAACCTCGTGTGAGTCGAAATATGGCCTAAGCTTTCGGGCAGCGTAGGAAATCCTATGAGGGGGTACCTTGTCTCTTCTCCTGTAAGCGTGTGGCTGACGAAGTAGATGGGTTTTTGCAGCTTATTTTCCTCTTTGAGGAGTACAACGCTGATCATGGTCGAGCTGACAGCGATAAATAAGTTTGGTGTGTCTCCTCCGTTGGGAATGAGCAACGTTGGCAATTCGCATAGATGTTCCTTCAGGTATTGGAAGACTTATTTTGCTCTGCCCCCCCCATTTGAACTCATTGTTCTCTTTCAACACTTTGAAGAAAGGGACTGCCTTTTTGGCAGACTTAGAGATGAACCTCGATAGGGCTGTCATTCTCCCCGCTATGTGGTTTATATCTTTTATTGAGTTGGGTTCTGGTAGCCTCGTAGGTTGAGGGTAGCCCTGACTTTATCTGGGTTAGCGTCGATTCCTCTCTCGCTTACTAAAAACCCTAAGAATTCTCCAGATCTGACCCGAATACTTTGTGTTGAGCTTCATGTTCTGTTTTATGCGGTTAGAGAAAGTCTCCTTAAGGTATGCAACATGCTCTTCGTTTGTTTTGCTCTTGACTATACGGAGTCATCTACGTCGACCTCTACATTTCTTCCCTTCTGGTTCGCAAAGACGTGGTCTACCGGTCTTTGGTAGGTGGCCCCGCGTTCTTCGGGATCGAAAGGCATCAAGATGTAATTGAATACCCCGTATCTCGTGATAACTGTGGTTTTATCTTTGTCTGCTGGGTGCATGAACACTTGATGGTACCCTGAGAAGGCGTCCATGAAGTTGAGCAACGCCTGGCCGCTAGTTGAACCCACTATTTGGTCGATTCTAGGGAGAGGGTAGCAATCTTTTGGACATGACTTGTTCAAGTCCATGAAGTCCACACACATTCTCCAACTACCGTTTGCCTTTTTTACCATCACTACATTGGCGAGCCACTCTGGGTATTTGCAGGGTTCGATGAAGCAAGCTTCGATCAGTTTCTTTACTTCCACCTCGATGGTTTCATTCTACTATATTTGAGAAGTTTCGCCTTTTTTTCTTAATGGGTCTGCAACATTCCATTATACTTAGTTTGTGACAGATGAAGGATGGGTCTACCCCCGACATGTCTGCTGCGGAGAATGCAAAGATGTCTGCGAATTCTCGCAACAAGCATGTTAGTTTCTATTTCAGCTTATGACTTATTTCAATCCTGATTATGACTGTTTTCTGTGTGATCTCTTCATTGAGGCAGACCTCCTTTATCTTCTCCTTGAGTTCAGGCTTCAGACCTTCTTCTAGCCGGCAATCCACCTCAGGTAGATTGTCTACCTCCCCTTGGGTTTGGCTCTTGGCTCTCCAGGGTTTCTTGCTCTCCCTTTCAAGCATTGGTGGTGGTGAGTGGCTTCTTTGAAGGTCGATCATGTTACATGCTCGTGCTACCCTCTTGCAGCCATGGAGTCTGCCTACGTTTCTGTTTCAGTCTAGGAACAGCAGGGTTTGGTGGTGCATTGGAGCTATTCCTTCGACCTCCTCTAGGAATTTTCGACCCAGTAGGGCATTGTAGGTCGATGTTATGTCAACCACCAGGAACTCGAGGATGATCGTCCTCCGGTTTCCCTCTGTCCTTTGAATTATTGTGGCCAGGTCGATCATTCCCTATGGGAACACCTTTGCTCCTGTGAAGCCCATGAGGGATATGTGGGACTTGTGTAAGTGCTTCTCTTTTAGGTCAATCTGGTGTAAGGTTTCCCTGTAGAGGATGTTGACAGAGCGTTTCTGCCTATGAGCACCCTGTGAACGTCGTTGTTGCAGATGTCCGGCCATCATTTGAGTACCAAGGGGTCTGAGTGGGGAAAGGTCATACCCTTGGAATCTACTGATGTGAAGAACATGTCCGGCATGTTCGATATGTTGTTCTTCTCCTCTATGGAGTAGATGTTGGGGTAAGTAAGTTTCTTAAGGTGGGCCTTTTGTTCACTTTTGGAGTTTGTCTCCCCGAGAAGGATGTAGATCGTTTTCTTTCCCTCAGCCTCTCTCTCTGCCCTTTCGGGTGATTCCCTTTTGGCGCCCCCCTCTAGATAGGCCTGGTCTTCTGCCCATCTTTGTACTCTTAGAAGGGTTCTTCAAACTGATCCATTCATCAGTCGCTTGGCTAGGACAATTGTGGAAGTGACAGTATTTGTTTGTGTCCTTGCCCGCCTGTATTACCTTTGATGGAAGGGCGTAGGCCTTTGGTGTCCTCTCCAGTTAAGAATTGGGGCCTCGCAATCACTAGCTAATATGCCTTTCTCTCATGCCTTTCTTAGTTCGTGGTTCGATATTCTGGTGTTCTAGGCGTAGAGGAACCACACCAATCCATCCCGAACATGGTGGTTAAACTCTACCATGGTGACGACGGGGATTCTTGATTGTGGCTGAGCTAACTATAGCGCAAAGCCACATCTCTTTGGTTAACAAGATTCAAAAGGTTTATCGATCCCAGGGGGTGCAGATCCATGATAGGCATATAGAAACTATTGTACGTCAAATAACATCAAAAGTCTTGGTTTCAGAAGATGGAATGTCTAATGTTTTTTTTGCCCGGAGAACTAATTGGCTTGTTTCGGGCGGAACAAACGGGACGGGCTTTGGAAGAAGCGATATGTTACCGAGCTACCTTATTGTGAATAACGAGAGCATCTTTGAACAGCCTATATTTTTTGCTATTATCAATAAAGGCAATACAATATATTTTCGAAGAATTGACTGAGTTATTAACATGAAACCGGTCTCTGCCACCTTCTGTTGTCTCGGTTTAGGGCATATATTTGTGCCCTGCTTGTGGTTAGTAGAGTGTAGTTGTTGAATTTTTCTTGTGGGGGTGGCCCCTTTCTCCTTGACCGACCTTTTGACGGACTTTCTTGAAGGTGGGCTGGCTCTCTTTCTGGTCTGACATTTTCTCGAACGTAACGAAAGTTGTCACCCTCTTGAAGTCTTCGCTGGCAATGTACTTATCAGCTGGTTGGAGGGCGTCCCCCAATCTATGCATTGAGGACCAGCTAAGATCATCTCTGAACCGCCGTGGTTGGAGACAACTCCTTAGCGCGTGGATGACTAGAGACTGCTCCAGTTGTGGTATCGATACCACCTCTCTCTGTTGAATTTGCCTATGAAATCACGCAGACTCTCATGCGATCCTTGTTGGACCGTCATCAGCCCGATTGTAGATTTAGCGGGCATGGACCGACTTATGAACTGCCTTTTGAAGACTTCCAACAACTGTCGAAAAGTACTAACTAAGTCTCTCGACAAGCTCTGGAACCACGCATGTGCCACCACTATTAGGTTGTTAAGGTGGTTGGAAAGTACTTGCACCAAGTGGTGATGTATATTGGCCTAAGTACATCTGGCCCTCATACATCGCCATATCCTTTGTTGGATCCCCACTACCATCGTACTTGACGTGGTTGGGAGTTTGACCTTTAGTACCGGCTCCGCTAAAACTTCCATTATGAAGGGGGAGTTTTGTGGGAGGCGGATTTCTATGGCCATAGCTGCTGCTCCCTTTATCAGAGGAGTCAGTCTGCTTAGAGTGTCACGAGCCTTATTACGGCTAGGCTCAGGGTTCTTTTCTCCTTGGGAGTCACCCTCAGCTTCTTGTCTGCATGAAATTAGCATACACCTAGGGGTAAAAAGAACGTAAGTACCAAGACGAAAAGAGAATGTACACCAAGGAGTGAAATTAGCCTTGGTATACCCTTAGGCAACTTCGTGACAAAGAAATAGCAGCATCCATATGACATTAAAAATAGTAAGAGCATACTGCTTTGTGATGATGAATCTGAGTAAGAGGGATTGGGTCCTTCATCAACTTCACTTAACATAATTACGATCACCAATTTCACAACTTACTATTGATATAATAAATTATAAAATGTATGTAGTAGCTAATTTCATTACTTAAATTTGTAGTGATGAGACTTATGATCCTGACTCTATATATTTTAAGAAGGGAAACTTATATAAGGTATAAATAACACCGATAGTAGCTAATACTGCTTCCACTGTTTGAAACTAATTACATCACATTAACATTACGTTTGCCAACATACAACTTTTATTTAAAATTATCTATTACTCCGTAATAAATAAAAATTAAGTGCGAAAATGGAGATCTTTCGCAGGTAAGTTAACATAAACTCCACCAAACAATAAACATAAACAAAGTCACCACTGGCCCTATTCTATTTTGTCAATGTTCAGTTTTGGACAATTTTCGACTATGTGGGGCTCGGGAATGAAAGGGTACAAGGTGCTTTCATGGGCCCTACGAGACCCCTGGAGGCCATTTGAGTGGTTGGAGTCATCCACTTTTCCTTTATATTATCACTTTAGCCGGTTGAATGATGTGACTCGCTTACCATCAAACAAGGTCACCATGGGCCCTTATGTGACCGACTAGTGGCCGTATATAGTTCTAAATAATATTATATGACCTTAGGATCCCTTACCATCACTTGAATTTTCAACACCATAACTCAAAACCTCCGAAAATTGTCTGATTTTGTGTATTTATAGCCTATAATTTCGGATAATTTTTAAATTTTTTGGACTCGAAAAGAAAATATCACGTGGTGCTTCCCATAAAGCCCACGAGACCCTGGGAATCCATTTAGGTGGTTGGAACCATCCACTTTGCCTTCGTATTATCAAGTTAGACGATTGAATGATATTACTCGGTCCGCCTACCTTAAAACAAGGCCACCATGGGCCTATTACAGCTAGTGGTTGTATATGATTCTAACAGCACTGTTGTCACTATATGATCCTAGGATACATCCCTTATCACCACTTGTGTTTTCGACACCACATATTTAGACACGGCGTTGTTAGGCATCGAGATTCTTCCCGACATGGTGCACTCTTGTAAGTTGTAAGTGTATACTTTTTGCAGCTCTTGAATACCACTACAACATTATTTTAAAATTGTCATATAATTGAACCAAACCCATCCTCTAGACTTTATAGACCTATTAAATAGGCTTGTTATGGTTCAAAACCAACATTAGACAAAAGGAGTGTGACAAAAAAAAATACTCGATAAATAATATTCAATATGTTTGATTGGGGAGATTTATTTTAGTCAAGGATATATATTTTATAGATGAGGTTGCAAAGGTTAATTTCCATGGAACCCGAGAGATTACACTTATAGAATAATGTAGGTGGAATTGATTTTTGAGGGGATTACCAACTCTTGGAAGATAGAAGTAATGAAGTGGATTTTTTTGGTAAAAACTACCTTTATTTTTACAAGTTATTGAAATTACTACCTTTGTTAATTTTTTTTCAATTTAACTACCTTTATTATTTCCAAACTCAGATTATTGCTACCTTTTAACGAAATCCGTCAAATTTTCCATCAAGTGGGGCCCACTTTATGTTTCCCTCTCAATATTTTCATCCTTTCCCACATTTTTTTTTGGCTCTTCGTAACCTACATAACAACCACAATGTCTTCATTTCCCAAATTCAACAAAATTTCCCATAATTTCCTTAGGGTTTATGAATTAAAGTTGTGTGCTGCTGTTGCAATCAATTGATTAGGGAATTTGGCTTACTTCATCACTGCTACTGCCATAAATTGAAGGTAAGTTATCTAACCATGCAAATTAGGGTTTATAATTGGATTAATTGATAGAAATAATCCCACATTTGCCCGATCTTCTAAAAATGGTCCCAACTTCTCATAATCTGACAATAATCCTAACTTTAGGGTATATCTGCCCAAAATAGGTCATTACCTGTTGGTAACCTGTAAATATAGGTTTTATGTGATAGAAGACTTACATTAAACCCTAATCATGTAATTGAACACTTAAAAAACTAAAGCACCAACCTCCCTCCCACCACCACCCCTCTACCACTGAAAGCCCTCCACTCTCCTAAACCACCACGGACCACCCCCTTCCTCTCTCACCCCTGCCACCAACAGTCATCCCTTTACTATTTCTCCCTCGAACCCCCTCCCCTTCCTCTCCCACATACTCCACCCTCGAAACAGACCCCCACCCCAGCCACCAGCCCCCAACCTAAACCAAATCCGATGTCAACTCACCCACAAACACAGCCCAAAAATCTCTCTAACTTATTAAACCCAAAAACCACATACATATGTGAAATTTTCCATAGTTGATTATAACTGTCGTAGTTCTTGCTGTTGTTTTGTTCAGCATCCGAGATTGGTGTTACGAATTTGGTCCTTTTAAGAACAAGAATTTCCACTTCTCACGGCACTTTAAGGTAGCTTTTATAATCATCAATGTCAACCAACCTTTTCCTCCATAATTATAAGCAATTTTTTCAAATTCTCTCCTCTCTCACAATTCTCAAACAATACCACAACTAAACCCAGAAAAAACAAGAACCCAGAAATCAAAATCATGTCTTCCAACTGACAAAATCAAAAATCCAATAAACCCATAAACTCAAAACCAATCTTACCAAGAAATGCCCCCAATTCGGGTAAAACCACCACTTCAAGCAATAGCACATCGTACGCATCACAGTTTCGATGCCCACTGCCACCGCGACTAGCGTAGCAGGCGAAACTCCGACAGCGAGCGCTGCGCATCACTGGCGTTCGAGTGATTTTGGCGTTGGGGTGGGTCGATTGGGTTGTGTTGGTGGTGTGATTCAAGTGGTTGAGAGAGAAATGGGGTTGAGAGGCGAGAGCGAAGTTGACGGTAAAAGTGAAAAAATAAACTTATTTAATAAAATTTAACCTGTTCAACAGGTTTGAGGTAAAAAGGACCAATTTACGAAGATAAGGTATCAAGGTGGGATTATTTTGAGATTATCGAAAGTTGGGACTATTTTGAACAGACCGACCAAAGGTAGGATTATTAGAATCAATTTTTCCTTTATAATTTGGGGAAATTAGAAAATAGGGAAATTTTGGATAAATTAGGGTTCATTAATAGCTTTATTTGGGTTCGGTAATTAAATCATTTTGCAATTGCAATGTGTAGGTTGAAATGTCTTCCTCCTCTCACTCTCTTAATCAAAAGGCAACTTGGACAACCTGGTCTTCTTACTTTGCTGAGTTGCACCACTTGTTTGTTGTGTGGTTGTACTTGCACCACTATGTTGTTGATATAGTCCAAGAGTTGGCATCATTGAAATAGGGGTCTCGGCAGTAGAGCTTGGCTATCAGTGGTGGAAGGTGGGTGTTGGTACTGCACATAAAAGGACGTTTAAAGTTAAATCAGGTACATTGTGCTTGAAATATGATGAATAGGTTAACTTACCTTTTCTCTTGCTTTGGAAGCCTTCTTGTCTCTTTGATGATTCACCCATTTGGAGTTGCTTGGAGGCCTTTCTCCAGTGCCCTTTTCAGCCACTGGTGCAGCAGCTGTGGAGTTGCACTTTCTGATGTTGTGCCCTAGTTGGCCACATTTTGAACATTTGTTGGGCTTCTTCTTCCTTGGAACAAACATATAAGGCTCTCCATCCTCACCATCTTCATCCTTTCTCTTCTCTTCAAGCTAGGTCTGCCTGGCATCCTCCTTGCTCCAGGTGGAAGTGGTTGTGGCAAATTGACCTTCTCCCACTTCTCCCTAGTGTATGCAATATCCACATAATCTTCTGGATTGGCTCTCCTCTTCCTTATGCAAGCAAATGCATGCACACATGGGATCCCACACAACTCCTGAGAGAAACAAGTGCAAGTTTTATCAGTTTAACTTTACAACAAACTGGTCTCCTCTGTAATGGACCTCATACACATCAATCCTAGAGTTTAACACCTCAGCATACCTAGCCTAAAATTTAAATCCATCAAACACCTTCTTATCATAAGGCATTAATCTCCCCTTTTTCTTGTTAGTCATCTCCCACTTTTCAAAACTCATTTTCATCATGTACCTCATTATCCACTACATACATGTTAGAGTAGGCTTATCTCTAGCCTCTTTCAACACTGCATTAAATGTCTCACACATGTTATTCAATAACATGTTGGACTTTGAAGCAGTGGAAAAGGCATGCCTAGACCAACGTTCTGCAGGTATGTTATTGAGGTACTTATGAGCATCTTCATCCAAGAACTTAATAGATGCCATTTCACATTCAAAATCATACTGCAGCAGTACATCAGAACATGCAGACATATAAAAGAAATTAAGATAAGAAGTTGGACATTAAGTGAAACAAACTTATGTACAAATGGATAATTCATACCTTAGTTGTGGCCCTAGCAGCATTCCAGAAGAGATCTTTGAATGATTGACCACTGAATTGCAACTTGAAATTCGCCTAGATGTGTCTTACACAAAATATGATCTCAGCTTTGGGACAGAGGACTCTTTGGGATTCAAGTAAACCCTACAACCAATAAAAGAAAAGCTATTAGAAGATATTAAAAATTAGATAAATTAACCTTTGTAGATTAACTAAAATACTAACCTTTTGTCTGTCACTCAGATAGTGAGTCCCTCTCCATTATTGCTACCCAAATCCCTCAAGAAGAACTCAAAAAACCACATCTAAGTTTCAGTGCATTCCACTTCCACCACTGCCCAACATATAGGGTAGATATTGTTATTTCAATCCTTTCCCACAGCAACCAATATTTGCCCAGGATATGCCCCTTTCAAATGACACCCATTTACCCCGACAATGGGGCTACATCCAGCCTTAAACCCCTCTTTCAGTGCTTTCAGACATATGTACATCCTCTGGAACGTATGAGGTGGTCATTCAATTCCTTCCAGAGCAATGTTGACAGAGCTTCCTGGATTATGTTTGAGTATAGCATGACCATACTCCCACACTTTTGCATATTGTTCAGTTGCATCTCCATAAATAATAAGCTTTGCCCTTACCCTTGACTCCCACAGTTTATAATACTTCACATCAACCCCAATATCTTCAAAAACCAAAGACTTATACCTTTTCAAACTCATGTTTGGATCCCTCCTCCACACATCAAGATACTTGTCAGCTAACCACTCAGCAATTACCCTAGAATTCAGGTTGTATCCAACACATTTGTGGTCTAACCTCAATGACTTGATCTGCCACATGTCATCCAACCTTAGTCTTTTTACATGAACTTTGAAGAGACACTTATCTTCAGATTTGCATCCACATCCAACCCTTTTAGCATGATGGACAGTCACACCTATTTTTGCAGTAAATGCTTATCCTTTCCTTTCCATTATGAAGAAAGTAAAAGTCATAATTGTTCTCAATAGCATGACATCTAAGTGCTTTCCTAGCAACCTCCCTAAAATTAAACTTCAGCCCCCTAACAAGTGAAATTGGTTTTTTAAAATCTGTCTCAGAATTGAAAACAAGAGCTTGATCTACCTCTTCATCTGACCCACATAAAGATCTGAGCTCATCAGAATCACCCTCAATTTCTTCCTAGATGTTCACTTTAGTATACTCAAGCTCCTTCTACAGCCTACTCTTTTTACCAGTAGCCTTAGCTCGAGGTTCTGCTTCCTCATTAGGTTTAGGTTGGTCCTGAGTGAGACTAGCTTTTACAGCAGCAAACAGATCCCCACCATTTGTTTGCTTGAAAAGCTCTTCCTCATTTGCATCCTCCTGCTCTTCTTCCCCAACCTCCCATTCAATATCTAAATCACTCCACTCTGAGCTTGATGAGCCACTCAGATCTAGCTTTCTCCTTGCCCTAGATCTCTTTTTTCTCTTGGTTTTCACCTGTTCCTTTCTCTTCACTTTCTCTTTCTCCTTCCCTTTTCCTTTCAATCCCTTCCCTTTTTGAGCCACATGCTTCACTCTTTTAGGGGTCAACAAATCATATGCAGATTTTTGTGGAGCTTTAGGCAAGTCTTTGGGAGGGGAATCAATTAACACATGCTCCTCTAACAGTCTAGCAATCCTCCTAGTAGGACTGATTGTTTGTGAAAGGAAGATACCAGGTTGTTGTGCTTTTGTCCTGTTGTTTGACGGTCTTGGAGGCTTGAATCTAGGACTCTTAAACTCAAACTTTACTTTTTTATCTCCTGTTTAGGCACTCCACTATGGCTTTCCTGGGTCGATTGGCCTGAATTTTTTGGGATTAATGTGTTGGGCTTTTCAAGGCTTCTCAAACTCCTATGATAATCTCTTATTATCTCAGGAAACCCAAGGCATTTGGACCTAAATAAGTAATTAGGGCCTAGTATTTCTGCATTACTTTTTTGTGTTGGAGGTCCATCATCAGTTACATATACATCAACATTCCCAAACCTATCTCTTGCTTTCAAAATATTAACCACATTTTCAGAGTTTATCCTAACCTTCCCTTCCTTATTTTGATACCACAGGTAGTAAGTTTCTGGCATTGGGTCATCCTCAAACTTATAACCTTGCACCACATATTCCTTAATTAATATCTAATTAAAGTCACAAGTTTTTATCTTGCTACACAACAAAATCATCCCACCAACGAATTCCTCAATTTCTTTGCCTTTCAATTTTCTTACAATTGACAATGGTCTTACATGTAATCTCATGTCAACATACTGAGCATCACAATATGCCATACTGTAAAGACAAAGATAAAGGATAAAGTGTCAATTAACAATTTCTATTCATATGGAGAGGAGGAAATTCAATAAAACGGAGCAGCAAAGGGAATAACTTTATGCTAAATAAAGCATGATAGAAGACAGAAGATTCCAAGCAATGTAATTACCAATGTTAATTATCAATTAACTAATCCCCTAATTTTGTAATGCACTAATAAGCCCTAATTTTTAAATTCAATTCCACAATTGCAGTTAAACGCACTTAAACTTACCTTCTAGAGCTGGACAATTGTGAAAAAACCTTATTTTTTCAGGATGGCAGTGACAAGTCAAATGTTGTTGTGGTCCCTCCCTCCTTTCTTCTGTTCAGTGATGTGGTGATGAAGATGACAGTGACAGCTCAGATAGAGAGAAAATGAAATGGAGAAAAGAAGATGGAGGTGGGTGAGAGGATTGAATAGCAGCAAAGATGAAGAAGAGTGAAGAGTGAAATGAGTTCGAGCTGATGGGGTAAATTCAAAATCAGAAAACATAAAGTGAGCTCTATTGGATGGAAAATTTGACGGATTTTATTAAAAGGTAGCAATAATCTGAGTTTGAAAATAATAAAGGTAGTTAAATTGAAAAAAGCTAATAAAGTTGAAAAGATCCTCTCTTGAGATCTCCCTATTATTGCCATAGAGGTATGGGTTGTTTGGAAAGAGATTTTGGAAGGAGATAATATGAGTCAACTCACAATGCACTCTGCATCACCAGAGGTTTCAAGTCATAATGATGGTCACCTTCTCTACCTGGGCTACATGTGACGAGGTATACAATATAGACTGCAAAATAGGACAAATCTTACCCCTACTTTTGAGTTATAATTACCAAACCTACCCCATGAATAATATGAATTACTTCTAATATACTACCTTCGTTTCACATTACATGCACCATTTCTATACAGCACACAAACCAAGGGTGAGGAAAGAGAGAGTTGTGATTGCATTTAAAAGGAATTTTTGCCAAATGCAGCCCTTTAAAGTTGTCACTTTGTTAATTGCAGCTCTTTCATTTCAATCTCTTCAATTGCAACCTCAAATGAACCAAATTATTTTAAGTTGCAGCCCAAGCATTTGGTTTATTCAAGGTTGCAATTGAAGAGAATGAGATTAAAGGGCTGTAATTAACAAAGTGGTCACTTTAAAGGGCTGCAATTGAGAACAAATCCTATTATTTAAAACCCATGTTGTTATGTTTTAAAAGAGTGCATATATGTAAAACCTCCAAAAGAAAAAATAATGCATGTATTGAGAAACATCCAAAAGAGAAAAATTATACATGTATTGTGAAACGTGTTCTACCCCCTTATCTACATGATCTCTTCCGTACCACATAAATTTAACTTTATTTCTCAACCCAAGCATAGCACCTCGGTAAAAGGGAATGTCCCAGGTTATAAAACTCAACCATTAGACAACACTGGGGCGAGAAATCATATCCAGAGTTCTTTGACTAGAGGCAACATAAATAACAGAGTATCACATTACAGTTACAAAAACACTTTGGCGAATTATCATGGATTTAAATCTCAACAAGACTAAGTCCAATCCCACAGTAAATAGTAATTGATGATAGAAAAAGAAACAAAACTCATAACTCTGCCTATGATTCTACAGCAAAAAAAATTAAGCAGCAGCCTTGCCCTTCTTCCTCTGGATTTTCTTCATGTAAAATTCCAGCTCTTTGCCTTCTAGGATGTATCTGCAACAGACCAATAAAAGCGCTTTTAGTAATTCAAACAAAAACCACAGCAAGCAAAATGTGAAAAGCCTCAATATAACAAAAGATCATCATTATTCAAAGATTTCCAATAGTTGACAGAGATAGCAACCGAAGTTCCTTTTCCCGATCACAATAATTCAGCTTAAAATCAAACAAATACGAAAGGTCTCCTCATCTTCAACAGTGTTCTATTCTACCCCATAAAATTGACACGAAATAAAACAATTACCCATCAGCACGGCCACATTGACCAGGGCGGGATGAAATGCAGGCTAGCAAACGACCACCGCCAAATTGTTCTTCGATGTGGGCATCTAGAGTGCGATTCTGCTGACGCTTCTCCAGCTTTCTCGCAACATGGTTGCTCTTTTTAGCTTCCTCCGTGGTCTCACTTTCCTATCATAGGGAACAAATTGAAATGATGAGAGCTCCATCTTAATCAAAATTAGCTAATGATCCCCTCACAAAACATGACCAGTTACACTCACTAGAAGCAAAGCATTTCAGCTCTCAATTAAAGAAATTAAATTCATGCTAGACAGAAACAAAAAAAAAACTATATAAATAGCAGATCTTACTGGAAGAATGTAGAAACAAGGATTACAGAACCCAAATCATACAAACCATGGTATAGCTTATAAGTTGCAAGTTAGTAATCAGGGCTGGAGCACACGTTTAAAAGGTGATGCGTAGGAACATAACATCAGACCAAGATACACTTAATCTCTAGTCAGGTAGAGGCTCTAAGATGCAATTATTTCCTCAATAATTTATCTGAAAAAGTGATCTCACGAAATATACATGGAGACTGCAGAGTGCATTTATTCAGAAAACTTGTAAGCATACCAGAAATAAATTGTAGCAAATACAGAGATACAAAAAGAGATAATGTATATGCCACGGAACCTTTAATGAGAAAAGAGATAGAATAGCAGAGCTAGGCTAACTATGACTCTATGAGACTTGGTCATTCTCAAACAATATACATTATAATTATAAGATTTAAAGAAAAAAGGGGGTTTGATAAGAAATTATCAGGAAGGAGAGATATACCTCAGTTTCTTTCTTGGCGGCAGCAGCAGCCTTCTTCTTGCGTCCAATTTCAACTCCATAGTGCTGGAGATACCATTGCTTAAATGGTGCAGCATCAACCTGGACAATGGCACTTTTCACCAAAGTCTGTGTCCTCACCAACTCATTGTTGGATGCATTATAAACAACGTCTAAGAGACGGGTCTTGCGAGTCACAGCCTCGCTACCCCATGAGAAGTTGCCAGTGTCCAACCTCAGTGCACGCCACTTGACATTACCACCTCGAACCCTAACCCTCCTAACTGTCTTGTTGCTCGAAAGCTTTGTGTTAGCAGGCTGTCTCCCGAGCTCGTACCTTTTCCACAGTAAATAAAAACACAAAAATTATAAGTACAAGACACATATAGAAAACTATAATGCCTCACAAAAAAGATAAGATTATCAACCGAAGTGATTTGTCAGCACAAAATTGTTTCATACGCACACATGTCATCTAACAATCAACTGAAAAACAAAAACCTGAAAGTAACAACAAAATCACCAACCAAAATTTTCAAACAATGAAGAACAAAATATGTACGCCACAGCATCAATCTTTTTCCTCGAGATTTAAGGTAAACAAAAGTATGACAACATGGCAAAGTCATCTAGCTTATAGTTTTGTTGCGTGCAGATGGAGTTGCATATCAGCACAGGACCATCTAATAAGCACAAAATTTTCATGAAACTCAAAGAGATGAGAAGTATGGGATAAGCAACACATACTTGAAGGAAATCGGAAAAACCATTTTGATTACTGAAATGCACCTATAATCTCTCACTAATTCCGTAATCACCAATTCAATTCATTAACCAATGTGGGAAAAGATAGGAAATTATGTGCGCGATGGCATCAATCGCTTTCCTCAAGATGTAAAGAAAACTAAAGGATGATGCCCCCGCATAGGTAATGTAGCTTACAGTTATGTTGCGTGCCGACGGAGTGACTTATCAGCACAGGACCGTCGCATAAGCACAAAATTCTAAAAGATATTATCAACTATCCGATAAGTAAGACAATACTCGAATGAAAAAAAAAATTAAAACAGTTTTGATTGCTAAAATGTGCCCAAGAGCTTCCACTAAATCGCAATCGAAATCGGTATAGCTTATAGTAAATCAACAAGGCATCCAGTTTTCTTTTAACAGTAAAATTAGCAGACATGCGCTACATAACTGTCATAAATTCATCATAAATCTCACTAAAAAAACACAAAACAGATACAAAACAGTGAAGTCTTGAGGATCATCTAGCCCTTAAACAACTATTTGCATCAATCAATCAATAAAAATCATCAAAGTAAAAAAAAATCTTAAAATTACATTACGTATTAAAAAAAAGATCGAGAAAAAGAAAAACATACTTTCTCTTCTTCCTCCACGCCTTCTTCTTGCCACCAGTGGCACGCCTCTTGTGCATAGAATCACGAGAAATACCTGAAATCAAAATCAAACATCAAAATTATTCGTAAAAATAATATACATAATCGTGATTGAAATGTGCCGCCATTGAAGAATAACTTGAAGAAACGAAAGAAGATCTATTGAATTAAAGGATGAGAGAGAAAGTAGAGATTCTTACCCATATTTGCGCAGTTGGTATGAAGAAGAAACTAGGGTTTCGGCTATTTCGCCTCTGAAGTTGATACAGAGAGAGTATGAAGAAGAAAGAGAGAGATAAACCCTAGTAATCATGTTTTTAACGGGCTACATTCTGGGCTTTAGTTGTTTATGTGCTAACGGGCTTTTTTGTAGCTTGTCAATACGTAACCCAACCCCAAAATAACGACCCAGAAATTTTTGCGAAAGGTTTTCATTTTGAACCTAAATTAAATTTGAACCTGATTAACGAAAATAATAGGGTTAACACACTAGATCAAGTAAATATCAAAGGGTGTTGTATTTCCCAAAACTATCACCATGTGTAACATAGCTTATTAGAGTACTTATAACAGAGTGGGCTTTATATTCGCCTTAAATATTTTCTCTCAATTCCGTCTTCATACAACTCACTTTTTACTATCTATACTTCTTTTCTTTAGGTTTTTAGGTTTTTTTTTTCCATAACAATGGGATCTCTTTGTTATGCTCTTTCTCCCCAAAAGAACTACTAGAAATAGAAATGTGGTGCTGGGAGGAAGTTTGTGAACTTTTGGTCGGTCTGCAACAGACATTAGTAGAAATTGTAGATGTTGTCGGTTTCTATTTCTTTTAGTCCACTAATTGTACACCTACCAACAATCAATTTCCGTGAAATTCCGAGGTTCCCTCTTCTTTGAGAGAAGTAATTGCGAAATCTACAACAAAAGGAAAGCTCGTAGGAGGAGAAAGAGTGATTGAGAAAGCTAAAAAACCCTTTTGTTGTGTGTGCTCTTATCCCATTGATTTGAGGATATATTGCTGGAAGTTTATAAGAAGTTCAAAGCAAAAGCACTTCAAAAGAGAGAAAAGAAAGGAGATAACCCATTGTCCCACAAGGAAGATATAATAAAGTTTTTAGCCATTTATATGAGAGTGTTGTTTCCTACTTCTTATTAAATAGTTAGAAGGATAAGTGCACCACACATGGACGCGTCGGTCTCGTAGTGTGGAAGAGGGTTATAGGTTTATATTTCTTTTTTAGGATCCAATGTTTTTGGTGATCCTGGATAATTGCTTCGTACCGCTTACAATGCGATTTGCAAATCGTAGTTGATTGATTGTCGCCTTATCCTTCCGTTAATGATTGATTGCTTCTTTAATATTCAAACTTAATCACTCCCTTACTTTTTTGGCTTCCTTTACATGACTACTTAAGCCAGCCTTTGCATTTATTTTTAAAAGCACAGAATATACATGAATACAACTATGCCTTTGATTTATCTTCCTCTCTGGTTTGGGCAAAAGTTTTAATCTCCATCCATTAATATATAGTGCACACGACCTATAGAGTTGTGCTAACCTAGAGGATGATCGTTGTGGTTTTACAGCTCTAGGGTCATGCAAAACTATCTTTTAGGACAGTCTTTCTTCTCGCATCGCCGCAACTTATTTCACAATTCTACTTACGTATATTACTATTTTATTTGCAACATATGTCACACAAAATTTGCACCATACACCAGGTGTAATAACCTGCCACGTTCTCTATCCATGTACGTGTTTATGCAAAATGTGAGGGGCGTACCATCAGAGCCAGGATTTTGAACTTGGCGTATGATAAAAAAAATACTCTAACGTATATTACAGACTATTCAATATAAGAAAATGACAAGCCAAAATGTTTATCAATACTAATAGTTATACAACCCAAAATGCAAAAAAGAATTACATAAGCTTTAAATAATCCGACGAGTCTTCATCTTTTTAAAACGATCAACGATATAGTCTTCGGGAACTTGTACAAACACATCATTTTCAATAAAAGTGACCAAACGATCATTTGAAAATTGGTCACCCATGCAATTCCGCAACTTATTTTTGACATAAGTCATTCCGGAAAATACTCTTTCTACACTTGTTGTATCAACTAGAAGAATCAACATCAACTTCGAGCAAATACACATGTGAATAAGTCACATGTCTATTTGTTTCAACTAACTTCATTGAAAGAGAACTAACATCATCCAAAATTTGAAACTCAATATCATTTTGCATATCATCCATAAATATATCAAGTTCACCTTCCAGAGCAGACAAATCATTAGTTGACAATTCGGAAGGATAAAAAGCGACAAGTTTGAGTACATTTTCTTTGTCAAAAGAAGAGAATCCATCTTTTGGAATTAAACAAGCCATACAAATAAGCAACTCCACGTTAACCTCATCAAATCGATTGTTAAGTTCTTGAAGTAGTAGATCAATCACTCCTATGAACACTTCAACATGAAAATGATGAAGATATGTTGCTTCTTGAACAAAACACTTTGATCTCCCTTGAGGTATATAATTAGCCTTCATATCCGAATAACAATGTCATGTATGTTGCAAAATGATGTGAGCTTCTTCAAGTGAATCTCCCATCCACATTCCCTCATTTTTTGCAATACCCGTTTAGTTAAAGAAACAAGTTTCATAGCACCAACAATATTTTGATTTTTCCTTTGCAAAACAAGACACAAATCATTGGTGTACTCAAATATAGTAGACATCAATTGTGCCATAAAAAACAAAATCAAATGACTCTAACGAGTATTCAATGTCTTGAGCTTTTGCCTTATCAACCGTATTTGAACCATGTTTTCCAATCATCACAAGTACCTTCACCATTGTAGGAAACAAGTTGATGACATTTACAAGAATTTTAAATGAGAGCTCCAACGAGTATCACCGGGCCTTTTAAAACCAAGTTTTTGATTTAACCCCAATCCCATTTTAAGTTCACCCATTTCCGAGGCTTAAGCAACTCTTTGAGCTTGAATTTCTCGGATCATTTCTCTTCTCTTACAAGAAGATCCAACCACATTCAACAAAGTTGCAATTGTGTCAAAAAGTCAACCATGCTAATTTTTTTTAGTAATCACTAGTAGAATAAAGGTTAATTGTGCGGTCATTAAGTGGTCTATTGCTGCGGTTTTGGCCGCGCAGCAATTAAGGGCGCAGCAACAGGTAATTACCTATTGTTGCGGTTCTTAGCCAAAACAGCAGCAATAGGTAGTGTCAATAAAAAAAAATTGAAAAAAGTAACCTATTGCTGCTATTGTTTGTAAAAACAGCAGCAATAGGTGAGTCTATTGCTGCTGTTTTTACCAAACAACAGCAGCAATAGGTTGCTTTTTTTTTTTATAAAAAAAAATTATACATTTCTAATGTCATATACTAGTATACTACACGTCAAACCCACACAACATTTTCAAAACCACTACTAAATTTGTTGGAATTCATTCAAGCATTAAATTAATTGACAAATTACATAACTACATTATACATTTGACTATATAAGTTTTATGTTGAAATAAGAAAATACACATATATAAGATCCAAAAATATATATACAAATGATATCTAAAAAAATACAAATTAATTTAATTCACCATAAACCTAAAATACATATTCAATTAGATCTACAAAATTAACAAAAAAATAAATTGAAAAAAAATGAGTACAATCCACAAAACCAGAAATAACAGCATCCACAAAACCAAGTGGCGGCCGGACCCAGGCCACCGCCGAGCTTAATCTCATCTCATCTCGATCTCGATCCACGAGCTTAATCTCGCCGGAGAAGAGGAAATTCTCGAAAAAAAAAATGAGAACGAAAATTAACATAATCCAACCCAACAAAATAAACATAAAAAAAATTGAGTAAAATAAAAAAAATCAAATCAACCGCAATTCATCGAAAAAAAAAACTAAAAAATCAAATCCACCAGATCTACACACCGACAAGCATCCGGAATTCATCGGGATTTTTACCGCGTACTCGTGATGTTGCGGTTTGCTAAAATCGAAAAAAAAACTAAAAAACCTCAGTAGAAGTAGAAGTAGAACGCCCAGATAAAATCGAAAAAAAAAACTAAAAAACGAAGTAGAAGTAGAACGCCCAGATAAAATCGAAAAAAAAAACTAAAAAACCTCAGTAGGAGTAGAACGCCTAGATCCGTTCTCCGAGATCTGTAGGCCACAAAGCGCACTTGGTAACAATACTTGATGAAATTAAGAATAAAACCTATAATTGAAGACAAATTCAATTGTAGATGCAGATAACAAGCAAAAAATTAAAGCATAGTAATTAATCAAACTAGATTCTGAAGGCTAAACTAGCACAACAAACAAGAAGTCAAGAAGAAACTCTGAAATTCGACAGAGTTAAGAACTGAAAATAAGTAATTCAAAATATTTACAATTCATCGGCGTATAGACTACTGTACTTGAAATGACATATGAACAACTCTTAATTCCAAAACCATACACTGTTAATTCCAAGCACAACAAAACATATAAAATAGCAGTTCAACAGAATCCTGATAAAACAAAAGCAAACAAGAGAATAATTACCAGCAATTCATCGACGTCGATTTTAGCGAATTCGACATCAGAGAACTTATTCGCCATGGCCTTAATCGTCGGCTCGATAAACTTGCAAGGCCCACATCAGAGAACTTATTCGCCATAGCGAATTCTCACTCCTCGAGATTTGATGTCGGCGAGCAGATTTCAGTCGCGTTCGAAGCAAGGAGTAGTTCGCCGCCGCCGACGAAGTGAGAGGAGCGACGTGCGAGGATGAAGATGCTGAGAGATGAGAGGAATTTCCGGCGAGATGAGAGGATGAGAGGAGGGTGAGATGTTGAGAGGTTGAGAGGAGAGAGAGGAGAGAGAGGAACATGAGAAAACGGTTGGGTTAGTTGTTAAAAGGAAACCCTAATTGGGCCGCCCTTTTTTTATATTTAAAACAGCCTATTGCTGCGGTTTTTTGTAGGAACCGCAGCAATAGGTTCAAATATTAATAAAAAAATTAATATTTTAATATATTGCTGCGGTTTTGGCTGGAAACCGCAGCAATAGAACTGGTCAAAAAGTCAACTTAAGTTTGAAAATTTTCCCGTTGAAATCTATTGCTTTGCGGTTTCTAAAGAAACCGCAATAGGTCTATTTTATATTTTACCTTTTTTCACGTGGTTTATTGCTGCGTATGGGTAAAACCGCAGCAATACCACCGCAGCAATAAGCAATTATTCTACTAGTGAATGGCAACAAGTGTTAGTTGAAGTTGATGAGAAAAACAATGAACATTATAAGCATTTGGAGTATCATCCATAATCAAAGTCTTGAGACCATTTATCTCACATTTCATATTACTAGCTCCACCATACCCTTGCCCTTGAATCCTAGATGGACTCAATGAATGTTCAACAAGTAAAGACATAATTGCACTTTAAGAGACAAAGAAGTGGTATCAATTATCACCATCATGAACAAGTCTAAGAAACCTCTCTACTAATTTTCCCGTTTCTCTTTCAACATAATGCAAACAAAGAGCTAGTTGCTCTCTTTGGGAACACATCACTTGACTCATCGACCAATATAGCAAAATAGTTATCACCAAGCTCCTCCATGATGCCCTTAGTTCTTTCTTTAGCACAAACATTTAATAATATCTTTTTGAATCATGGGGGTGTCAATTGGCAATTACCAGGGGCATTCTCAACAATGACATTTGGAACATTATCAATACATTCCTTTAGCCATTTCAAAAGTTCAATAAATTTTCCCTATTAAGAGATTCTTAATCTTCTCTATGACCAGGAAATGTTAACCTTTGTATCTCACTATTTGCATTATCTAAAAGCCAAGCAACAACAATTGACTTCTCTTTTCATAAGCAAGATTGTGAGCACTTTTAACTCCACCAACATGTTTGGTGAACCTATCTAGTTTATTCCATGATCTAAATCCACCATTAATGAATGCATCTCCCCCGCACTAACTTCAACTTCATTCTTGAACAACTAACAAACAAAGCAAAATGTCACATCGATCTTTCTCAATACTATATTGAAGTCAATCCCATTTGTCAAACCAAGAAACACTAAACCGACACAGAGACCTCCAATGTCTCTATAAGGAAACAAATGATTACCAAGGTTTTTTAACAATATATGCTCTCATAACCGCATTTCTCTGTTTTGGAGGATAATTCCATTATGCTGATACTTTTTCCAGGATCATGAGGAAGAAGTTTAACATCGTAAGCTAACTCTTCATCCTCTAATGGTACACTATTAGTACTTGACCCACCCAAATTTGTATCATTTTGTTGGTTTTGAGAGGAATCATATGAAGGAGTAATAATATCTACCGTTGAAGAACATGAAGCACCTTGAGATTTCATTTTCTTAGCTATAAAATGTTGAAGAACGGGTTCTCTCATTCCCTTTGATTTTTTAATTTAGATCTAGATGCATGACTCATTTTTTTCTATAATCAATTTATAAAATCTAATTAGCACAAAATATACAAAAACATAAATTACAAAGTATCACATACCACAACCATTCAACCAATTCATCACACAAATTAAAATACTCCCATTTATTCTATAATTCAATTAATGTTTAGTAATTACTAACATAATTTAACCATATAAATTACGAAGTATAAATTTTCATATTATATAAACATAGAATTATATGCTATGAAATACAAGATACAAAACTTATTTTTTTTATAAAAAAAATTACATGCAGACTGCAGTAGGTGCCCAGTTGCATCAGTCGTCGCGGCGGCGTTGCTCCCGGTGGTGTTGTTGCTTCATGGAAGTTGGCAGGGCAAGATAAGTTCTCAGTTATTTGAGATGAGATCTGATTTTATGAGGAGAGAGATAATTTTTTTAGGTAGAACTTAATTACTTTAAAGAAGCCCAACAAGTCAGGTCAAATGACCGATGACCCTGACCCACATCAGTACTTTCCTACTTTTATTTATTTTATTTTCCATGCCATTGTGACTTTGTCAGTACAATATCACGTGACAAGCCAAAATAACCGTTTAATTACTTCCATTCATTGGTTATCTCCTCTCTTTTTTTCCTTTTTTTAAAGTTTTTTTTTAAGTTCTTCACCGTCCCCACGTGGCTCCGCCACTGCGTACCATACTTTAAATACACCCAGCTAGGAGGAATGAACTAATGTCACATTGCGCTTCAATTCTTCAAACTAAAATATATAGAAAATACATGTTACACATCGAATATGTTGAGCGATGTGATCGTAAGATAGATTAAGGGATTGCTTGGTTATGGATAATAATGAATCAAGTAATTAATAAGTCGAACTTACCGTTAACATAGAATGGCCCATAATGGACTCAACTCAACTTGTCCAAAATTCAACTAGATTTGACACAAACCAAAATCAATCTAACCTACACTTAGTAAGATACGAAGTTAGGTTGTTCTGGACTTTATCTAAACTAAATGTAATATGACTAGAACTTCGAACGTTGCCATCTACATATTGTTGAAACGTCTCTCTCTCTCTCTCTCCCCCCTCCATGCCACTTCAAATTTGGTCCAATGCATGTACCACAACCGTGTACCTCATAAACCAACTTCCTACCTCCACTCTAAAAAATGCTTCTCCTTATTCCACCTTATTCGCCACCAAACCTAACTTCATCATATTACGTAGCTTTGGGTGTCTTTAGTACCATGGCTAAAATCTTATACTACCCACAAACTTAAACTCAAATCTACTTCGTGCGTCTTTATCTGGTACTTATCCACCCAAAGTGCATATACTACTGTCTTGACATCAAAACCAATTGCGTATATTGTTCACGTCAGGTTTCACTTTGTGGAACAAACGTTTCCTTTTCCTAAATCTTCTATACATACTGCATCACTTCCTCGACTTCTTGAAGAATGGTTCCCGCTCACCGTATCCGCTCTTGGACCCCTCTCCCCATCCAACCTTCTCACGTCTGCCCCCCAATCAACACCACAATCCCCTACTTCCTCTTATGCCAACACCTCACCTATCCTCACCTTCCACTACTCCCATCGTGTCTCCTCCTTCCACCTCTCCTTCTAGCCCACCTTCCTCCCCTCCTATTACCACCCTCAACCCCTATTCATCATCCACGGCTCCCCCTCCCCCGGTCTATATTACTCGCCTTGTCAATGGTATCCAAAACCCATTGGCATACTCAACCTTAGTCTCGTTGTTACAACCCATGAAATCGAACAAAAAATAATTACGCAGGCTCCAAAAAGCCTAGTTTTGAGGCAAGCCATGGATGATGAGGTTTTATCTTTACTTAAAAATAAAACTTGGGACTTGGTTCCGCACTCTCCCACTGACAATGTTGTTACCTGCAAATGGATTTTTCGAATTAAGAAATATCAAGATGGCAATATCACTAAATACAAAGCATGATATGTTACCCGAGGGTTGAATCAACGAGCTGGCATAGACTACAGTGAGACTTTTAGTCCCGTAGTTAAACCTTCCGCAGTTTGCTTGGTTCTCTCCCTTGCGGTAAGTCAAGGGTAGACGTTACGTCAACTTGACATTAATAATGCATTTTTACAGGTTACACTCACTGATGAAATTAACAATATTCAACCTCCTGGTTATGCTGACTAAATCATGTTATTCAAATTAAATTTATATGGCCTAAAACAAGCCCCACGGGCTTGGTACAAAGAGTTGCGGCAATATTAGCTTGACGTGGGACTTTGGATCACCATCTCATATTCTTCCCTATTTACTTTTCACTCTAATGGTAAAATAATATATTTGATAGTGTATGTAGATGACATTATTGTCAACAACAACACACACTCTACTCTTGATTAGTTCGTCCAACACCTTGGCTCACGGATCTCTCTCAAAAACTTGGGAAACTTATCATACTTCTTAGGTGCCTAGGTTATGCCACATCCCAAAGGTCTATTTCAAAGTCAAAAGAAGTACAACAATTATATCTTATGCAAAGCAAACATGGATGATGCCAAACCGGTTGCAACTCCAATGGCCATTGATCCACTTCTTACACTTCATAACAAAACCCCTATCCGACCCCACTTCATATTAGACACTTATTGGCAGTTTATAATACTTGGGATGACGCGCCTTGATGTGGCGCGGCCTTTGGTGTAATAAACTTGCTCAGTACATGCAACATCCGATAGATGATCATATGCAGGTTCGCCGTCTTATTTGGTATGTCCATGGTACATGCCATCTCATGGACATCAAAGAAACAACGTACTCGTGCACGCTCCTCCACCGAGGCTGGATATAGGGTTGTTGCAAATACTATAACAACGCCATCTAATTAGAAAGGTTAACAATTGAAAATTACAGATTATTAACCGCAAACCCATGTGATTTGTATGCAATTAGAGATTATTAAATAGTGAATGACAAAAAATTGCTTATATAAAAAATTCTTTATAAAATGAGTATTTTACGTTGTTTGTTGCGTATTTGTATGCGATTATAAGTATACGGCTAATTAGCCATCTAAAGTCGTGTAATGGAATATTAAGTATCCTCTTGTGTTAGTTTTGTGTAAATTAAGGTTAAGAAATATTTGGAGAATTATTAGAGATGAGAGTGGCTAATTGTTAAAGAAAATTACATATTCGTTATATGAAAGTTGATATTAGAGCGACCTTTATAAGACATAAGGACTTAATTTTAAGTAAGCAATGGAACCCAACCTCATTTAGAAGACTAGTGGACCATGTGGGGTCCTTGAGCCACTAATAAGAAGAGAAATCGTATTATTAAGGTTGATTAAAACAAGAAAGGAAATCAGAATTATTGTTGTTTGACCACTTGGTAGAAAAAGACCAAAACACCCCCATTTATGAGGTGGAAGCTACGAAATGAAACACTTACAACCTACCTAACATACACCCCTACGCATCAAAATTTTGGTTTCAAATTTCTCTTAAAAACCTGCTGCCCAAAAGCTCCTCCTACACCCTTTCTCACTCGCCATTTTCATAGTCAAACAGGAGATGAGCTCCATTCCACTTTCTTCCATGTTCTCTTGAAATCTCCAGTATGCAAGTATTGATTCTTATTCTACACATCCAAATACATACTGTGTAAGATTAATTTCAAGCTTATAAACTAAGAAAGTAGAAGAAACAAGGTCATCTTAATCAAGATGGAAATCCGTAAGTTTCCTCGATCAATCTTTTGGTTTATTTGATCTCCTTATATTGAAAAGTTTCTTATGAAATTTTGTGTGAATGTTGGTGCATGTTTGAGATTGCTAAGGAGCCAAAGAAATCATCTCAAAGAGAAGGAATTAGTCAAGTTATAAGTTTTGGAGTTTAAGGTACACAAATTCACTCCATTTGGGATATAGATTCTTAAGAAATTATGGGAAAATCTTAAGAAATGATTATGGGTGTTTATTTGTGGATTAAGTGAAGTTTTATCTATGGCATGTTTTTCATGCATACGTTTAAGTTGTTGCATGTTTCGAAATTGGTTAAAGATACAATTTTTTTCCTTATAAGACTAGTTTAGTTTATGTTAATTCGATTTAATGAAGAATTTTGTGTGATATTATGTTTAAATTTGTTTTGGCATACAATTGGTCCACGGGCATCGCGATAAGTCCTCTGTCCTACTACAGATGCCGCGACAACCTTTACCAAGTTCGAACAATTGTCGACTACCAGATCCGCTGGTCTGCAATATTCACCCCCACAGTAAGTTTTATGGAGCATGTGAGGTTTCATGTATGGTTTGAATAATCTAAAGAAGTTCTTAAAGGTTTGGAAATAATTTAGTTACAAATTGTGACAAAATAACACATTTTCTTTTTCCGTGAAATGGGTGTTTTAGACATAAAGCTTGTGCACTAATGATTTAAAGTTATGATTTGAAAAGTGACAGTAAATATGAGATACTTAGCAAAAGAAAATTCATAAGATTGTGTGCTTAAGAATTCATAATGTAATTACTTCTGGTTAAAAACCATTGTTTCCGTGATTAACATTCTTGAATCTTCAAGACAAATTTATGAACATAATTTTAAGATAAAGATTATATTTTGCAGCAGCTCAACTATAAAAATAGCATGAGTTAATGAGAGCGTAAAATATAAATATGTTATGAACTTTAAAACATTGTTTTCGAATTTCCAAAACATTGAGTTATGGATCTTATTTCACTTGATCTAATGCCAAATATGGCAGTACCTAAGAGATTCTTTGAGTTTAGAACATGTTACATCTTTGATCTAAAAGGTTGCCAATGAAGTGGAAAAATCCCGTTTAGCTTAGGGATTTTCTAACTTTGATAATAGTCTCTTGTGTAAAAGTTTTATTGAAAATTTTCTTATTAGCATGCCATAATATCACTGACCCTAAGCCATCTACATGCTAATTAAGTTTTCAAATGATTTGGTAAAGGAAACTGGATTTTCAAAAGCTTGAATTAGCAAAATATGTGATTTAGAGTAGTGTTCATTTTGGAAAAGATTTGGATTTCTAAATGTCTTATTAATTAAGCAGAGTTGAGATTTAGGAATATGTATTTGAAATTATATTTGTGGGAAAGAAATTATGTGTGAATTGTGTGGGGACATGTCCTAAATTGCAAGCGCTGAAAAGCAGGGGTACAAACCCCAAAAATGTGTGGAGGTCAATACCTAGCGTATGTCTCAATAATGTGAGTTCTCTTCCCAAAATAAACTCCAACAAGAAAGGGATTTGTGAGATTGAGAATACGTGTGTTAAGTTAATTATCATATTTTTTTGTGGGCTTGTGAAAGTATGTATTGAGCTATTTATTAGTTTTATGTGATTGTGAAAATATGTTTGAAGTCAATTATCGAAGAAACTCTTTTCGATAAATGTGTGTGTGTTAAATTAACAGTAAAGGTGATTTGTTTTTCCCTTTGAAAGACATTCGCAATTTTATCTTAATAATCGCTTTCGATTATTGTAAATTACTTGTTGAAGGAACATGAAGTATAACTCTTTTACTTTCGGCCACTATACTATTTTCTGGAATGAATTGTGTACACTAGTGGAAAAAATCTTATATGACACAAGTTAACTGATCCGGTTATTTAAAAACCGGATCAGTTATTCTCGGTTTTTTGGAGCGAAAATGGCAGATATTAAACTGATCCGGTCCATATGAGGAACTGGATTAGTTGGGCTGATGAGATTATATAAGGGCGGCCCATTTGCATACATGACACACCTCAAGCCCTCAATCTTAACCTCTCACTCCCTCACTCCCTCACTCAAACCCTAACTCCCTCACTTCCCCTCACTCCTCTTCTGATCTCCTCCTCCCTCCTCACACGCCTCTTAAACCCCCACCCCAACAAACCCTAATTCCCCTCTGACCCCCTCTCAGAACCCTCCCCTCTCACCAGCCATCTCTCCCTGTCGCTCTCTCACCAGCCATAGTTGTGTCACGCAGTCCTCTATAACGCTTCGCTCTCTCACGTCGTTCTCTCTAACGATTCGCTCTCTCTCGCCGTCCTCTCTCGTCGTCGCTGTCTCACCAGTCATCTTCTGTTTTCTCTCTCTTATTTTTCTTTCTCTTCGAATTCCCGATTTTTGGTAAATTTTCAGGAATTTTTGTTTGTGAAATTAAGCTGAAGAAAGTAGAAATTCTAATTTCTGGAGAATAATCTGTTTTTTTGGATGTTAATTTGGTGAAAATATTGAGATCGAAGAAGTTTGGACGCGTCGCTTCGCTCGCCGTTTCCTTCGCCGCCACTCACCGTCGCCAGCCGTCGCTCACCGTTGCTCACCGTTGCCTCGGTTATTTTTGTAATTTAGTTTATTTATTTATTTATGTTTTCTTGTATTTAATTTATTTTTAATTTTGTTTTTCCTTTTAATTTTCGTTAGATTTGTTGTTGTTTCTTTGTAATTTCGTTTTCTTGTATCTATTTAATTTAACTACAGCAGTCAATTTCGTTTCCTCTCATTCATTTCGTTTCCTGCTATTTTCTTGCTGAATGTTGTTGTCTTGTTGTTCTTCATTTTTGATAATTTTTGGTGGAGTTTTGTATAAAGTGCGTTTTCTTTTTTGAATGAGACAAAATCATGTGGATTGTTTATTTGTTTCTTGACTTTTCTTTTCTATCCCCTTCCTTCCATCTGCGGAAGTATAAGGTGCGTTTTTTTTTAATATGCCAACTCCATTAACTGGTCCGGTTCTGTTAGAGAATCGGATCAGTTAATGGTTAACTGATCCGGATCAAAACCGGATCAGTAGAATTTCGTGAACCGCTCCGGGCCCAACCACTGCGGTCCATTTCGGGATCTGATAAGCCTAATTTGACCGGAGCGGTTGGGCTTTTTTCCACTAGTGGTACAAGTGTATTTGAACCTGTCCTGATGAGGACATATTCTTTATTTGTGCAGGAATCCCGATGTAGAAAGTCAAGCAACCTTAGGATTTTGTGATGTGATCGTGTTATGGCAAAGAAGGGTGCCTCGAATAATTACTTGTTTTATGATTTTTAATTTGTGGTTTATGATATTTTGGTATTGTAATAAGCTTTAACATCTTGGTTGTATTTAAGTATGTATTTTATTTGCTCCGACTCCAGCAGGTAACAGCCTCCGCTATAATTAGTTCATGTACTTCCACTGATTAGGTCTAATTATGATTAGTTCGATTGTGTTTAGTAACGGGTTGTTACACATACTATTATTGAACTTCTCTAGGTCCATAATCTAATTGAAGAATTAGGCTGCCAAGCAACTCAAACTCCCGTGATATATTGTGATAATGTCGATGTAATGTAAGTAAGTCCCAACCCTGTCTTTCACTCGAAAATGAAACGTTTGGCCTTATACTATCATTTTGTTCACAAAAACGTTCAATCCAATTTGCTTTGCATTTCCTACATCTCCACGCAAGACCAGCTTGATGACGCTCTAACCAAGCCTCTTCCACATGCCACTTACAACTTTCTCGTTAGCCAAATTGGTCTCTCATCATGGTCGCCCAATTTGCGGGGGCGTGATAAGGATTGACGAAGTCAACATTGGCGGAGCCAATTAGGGGAATGGGGGTGCACGTGCATCCCAAAATTAGAAAAAAAATAAAGTTAGTAAATAGAGAAATATACGCCGAACACACCGCAGTGCGCGTCATGCAAAGCCAACACGCCCGGTGCACGAACTTAACGAGCCACTCAGAAGCTGGCAACACGTCCATATTACCTTGCATCCTAAGCACATCAGTGCAGCCCCCCGCCTGGTGTTCGTGCTTCGTGCATGTTGCATGTGTGCAACACACCTTTTATATTTTTGTGTCTACATTTAGGGGTGTGCACCGGTCCAAGACCGGACCGGACCGGAACCGGCTGGACCGGTGGATCGGAATCCGGGGTTTTCTTGGACCGGGACCGGAACTGGACCTCTTGGACCGGAATTTTTTTTTTTCAAAAAAAAAAATCTTTTTTATTTTATTTAAATATATTTATAAATTATATACATTAAAATTTAATAATTTTAATGTCAATAATCCTAAAAGAATAAATAGTAGGTTTTTAAGTTTCTAACTTTCTACCTTTTAATTTTTGTTTTAACATATAAATTTTTTTTTTTACTAAAATAATAGAAATTTCGGTCCAACCGGTCCGGACCGGAATTTTCCGGGTTTGGACCGGACCGGACCGGTGGACCGAAATCCTGATTTTCGGCGGACCGGGGACCGGTCCGGACCGGTTTGTGCACACCCCTATCTACATTGGTGATTCTTGCGATGGTAGGCAAGAGATAGAATGCTTACATGGACGAAAATGATAAATAGGTCTCGTTTATTAATGCAGGGAGTTGAAGGGGAGGGGGTGAAAAATGAAAACTGAAAAAATAAGTCACGTGAAAGATGACAGCTACCTGTTCTTTGTTGCACTCTCTCTCATTGCCTTTTTGACATTTCTGCCAATTTTTACAGTGTGGGACGGGTTGGGTTTTAGCCTCTATGGAAGGGGCTGATTATTTAATGCCTTTTTCTTTTTATTCATTTTTTTTTGTTTTATCTAACTAGCTAATAAAAACTTTTAACTCTATGAAGGTAGAAAAGACACTGTCAAAATGTTATCATTAAAATTAGTCCAAAATGTTAATCAATGTTTTGATTATTTTATATATAGTTTTTTATATAATTTCTTAAAAAATATTACTCCACAATTCCAAATTAATTCTCACCAAAGATAAAAAGTAGATCCTTCTTCTTATCATTTTTTGATGCTATAGTCGACTATAACCAAATTGGTTCTCCGACATCTTCACATGTTTCAATTTTCTAACCCTTTCCCGAGTCATCGTATGACATTAGTTTGATTGGACCTTTCTTACAAAGAACAAATTCCATTTAATGGCATTTGTTTTCAAATATTTGAAGATGTTGTCGCCATCCGATTCCCCCCAAAAACCCCAATCCCCCTCTTCTTCAATATATTATTTCGTTTACAAATCTCCCTTTTGAATCCTCCTCATAAACTCACACTCTACCTTTTATCAATAAAAAGTTAAACTTATCCTTTATCTCTCCCTCCACAAATCTTACAATAAAAACCCCACCAACTCCTATCACATCTACTTTTTAAATAAAATAACATTTGATAATCATACTACAACTTATCACCTTAAACTACGTGTCCCAACAAGTGTTCAGATCTTTCTAGGACGGAGGGAGTAATTTTTGCCGAATCCATAACGTACTCATTTTTAAATTTTTTGATTTTGCCATTTTCTGTCCCCGTACCCATATTCGTCCCTTTATCTGTCTCGGTGCTACATAGTTTACAATCGTATCATGTATAATACGTTGTCCTAGTTTTTCCTTAATTAAAGCATATTGTTGTAACTACTCTTGTACACTAGTCCATACAAAACCTTACCCTCCCCTTTGATTTTCTCTCGCCTCCCCCCTCTACTCCCCTTTTACCCTTCTATCTTGTTTTCAGTTTCTAGTTTTGTTATCTTGTTTTGTTGAATAAGTTTTCTCTCTTTATGAGAGTTTCTCGTTCCCTATTGTGGGAAGTTTAATCTTCTCTATTGTGGAGGTTGTCTTTTCCTCCCTTATGGGAGTTGTGAGTATAGTTCGTTTTTTAGTATCTCCAGTTTGTGGAGTTAATTATTTGTTTCTAGGTATGAGAAATTGTTCTCATTGGCTGAAGTTCAAGCATATCAACATGAAGGTATTGGAAGCTCGGATGCAGTCAACATGGTTAGATCAAGAATGTTCTTCTCACAAATATGTCAGAATGATCGACAGTTCCATAAATAGTTGCTTGATTCAGTAAATACAAGGGGGCGTATTGTTCGATCTGGTTCATTGTAGTTTCATCAAAGACGAAGTTGATTTGATCTTATTTGATTGTATCTTGTATTTCTTTAATACCTATTGTAGATGTCGTTTGGCCTTCAATTAATGAAATTTCTCTTTTTGTGAAAAAACACTACTAATGTAAACTACAATAGCTTGTACCTATTTATACTCACTCAAATTAATGAGAATATTAATCTTTTTCTCAAACTCTCTCACTATTCTCTCACTTTGCTCAATAGAAGTCAATAACTGATGTGAGAGTGAGTTTGCTCAAGAAACAAGTACTAGTTGAAGCCGACAGCCCCGAGTTTGAGTAGATGGACTTTAGCAATGATTGGATCAAGATCCTGATTATTTTATTGGTACATATCATTCGTTTGATTTTGCCATTATTACTTGATTCCGGGTCATCTGATTAATCTAGCCCTACTATTGATCATGGATCATTGGGTTTTTTTTTTAAAAAAATTTTAATGTTTTTTTCAGATCTCTAATGGTAACGTTTGTGATACAGTCAATCATTATGATTGCGAGAGAATATTAGGAATATTACTGTATAATAAATATATGATAAATAATTTTTAATAAGCTTAACCTTCCAAACGTCAATCTCTAGAGTGGAGTAATTTCCCTATTTCTCTTTTCAGTTAGTTTCCCATATCAAACACCTACTCAGACTGCTATAATAACACAAGTACACAACCATCTGAATCAGATCAAACAAGTCATTTTACAACACCAGCATGAATGACAATTCTAATTTAGGCAAAAAAAAACTAAGCCGCCAACTACAATGGCATAACACCAGAAAGTGCGACTCAGCAAAAAGTACAGAATTCAGCATACATGCATGCACATTACTGAAACAATTATTCCCAGGTTTTCCCAACAAGAATTGAACTCGAACAAAGAAAGTTTCTCGATGCTCTGGACGACTTTTCACTACATCTAAGTATAGCTGTGTTTCCCCTTTGGAGCTTCTTTCTTAAACTGTTAAGCCTAATTCTCAATCTATTTTCTCTCTTTCATTATCTTTTCTCTTCTTCTGTTTCGTCCATTTGCATTTTCTTTTTACTTCCTCAGTTTCTCCTAATTATGTACAAGGCTGCAAGAGCTGTAGAGAAACTTGGGCACTTTGTGACTGAAGGAGAAAAAGACACATATAGGTGTTGCAGCAACGGCAGTGTAATTGCACCACCAAGAGTAATAACCACGCTCAACTGTCCATTATCTTGGGACCTCTATATGGTGCCCCGACAACAGCCAATTCTCGCGGTTTCTCCCTCTCTTCAAGCCACGCAAAACCATCCTTCTCGTTTTCAAGCTCGGATTTCCTGTCAACTGTATGGAATTGCACAAGCCGCATTATGTTAACATTACAAAAATATTAAGTATTTTTTTGAACATAGAAAAAAGAGTAACATAATGCCAATGCACTTGGAACAAGCAAAGAAAAAAACATATGCTTTTGCCTAACTGAACTAACTAATCTACCAAGGAAGACTTCCTTTTCAGGTCATAGAGGCAATTAAAAAAGGGATAATAAAAAAAACATGTAACAGCATGAAAGAGCATTTTCAATCATATTTATGTTTTAAATAAACAAGTTGTATTTCAAGAAATGATATGATGTTGATGTGAAGTGACTCGAGTGAGTAGTAGCACAGTTGAGAATTTGAGCTACTACAACAACTAAGTGCTTGTTTGAATAACATATAAAAATCGTAAGTAGAAGTTCCCAAGAAGTAGAAATATGTGAAGTTGATTAGTTGGAAAATATGTAAAAAGTTATAGTACTTCATATGAAGTTTTACTTCCAATAAAATAGATGAAGTTGCTTACCTAGGTTCCCCTAGGTGCGTAGAACTTGCCGTAGAAAATTTCACTTTCTTTGTGGCCCAAATTCACACTTCAAATCTTTTTAGAATAAATTTTTCTTAGAAAATCTCTTCTCAGCTAATTCTAAGTTAGCTAACAGTGAGAAAGAAGAAAGTACTAACCAAACCAACTTCTTAAATTTCTCGACTATCCCTACAAACTGTTAATTAGCTATGTAACAGTTAGCCATTTAGCTTACTCGGCAGGCTAACATGTTAATCATATTCTCCGATCCCTCCATCCTAGATATTAGTTTTCTTTATGAGTTGTCCCAATTTATTTGCCATAGACCTTTTTACTTGATTTGTACTATTAGACTCTAAATTTATTCACCCACTTCTTTCTCTACATTTCCCACTTTCCAAAAAACTATGTGCCAAAATGGTTTGCAAGAATTAATTTGGGACAGAATGAGTATTATCTATATCACCAGAAAATATCCCAAAATTTAAATGTTCATGAAATGACGTCATACTCCCAAGTTCCAACTAGTGTGCAAAAGAGAAAACTTGAGGTACCTGGGAAACGGTCAAAAGGGTGCTCCCTGTAGTATGTACAATGGCGGCCATCAGGATCAGAGTATGGTGGGCCCAGAACATCAAGAACTGCACATGCTGTTACTGCTGTAAAACAGTGCATATTTCCACCTGCTGCTGGATAAAGGATTGAAGTGTTGCAAGGGGCAACAAAGTCTTCGTTCACTTTGAGCTTCGCCAACCGGGCCCGCTGAACATCTGTAAACCAATCATTGTCGTATGAATTCGTCAATCCTCAATTTCCTAGTATAGCCCAACAACATGGAAAATGAGGAAACAGAACAATCTGTGCCTATTCAAATTTCAGATAAGAGAAGACAGAAATAGACTTAGAGACAGTTGAGGAGAACATCATCTTTCGAAAGATTTTGTTCTCCCTAGAAGTAAGGAGGTACCCCCCCCTTCTCTCCTTCCAGCATAGCATAAAGTGATCACAAGAAACTCCATGGCAGTCAAAATAGTCTAAAGTCTAGAGATTATATCTAAACTACCAATGGTGATTGGTGAATCTATAGTCTCTATTGTGGCCTTTGGGTGGTGGTTTATGTTAAACTGTACGTGTGTACGCTTGTATTTACTACTTTCTGCATCAAACATCATGATAGAAGCGACTTTCATCTACCTTTCTCTCAGTCACTACTATCCACACAAAGTGTTACGGACAAAAGGAGTGACATTTTCTCTTGATTGCCTCTCAAAAGAAAAACTTACTTTCTGAAGTAGCACTAGTGCAAGGTACGTCATCCGCCCAGTCAAATGATTTGATATGCATTGTCCCAAATAAAAGTTTACTGAAAACAGTCATTCCTGGATGATTATGAAGCGGCAGTACACCAGACGGTGGCAAGCAGAAAATTCCAATCTATAATATGAGAATAAGAAATTGAGTTGGGAGCACTCCTTTAATTAAGTTAGATCAATCTTGAGTAAAAGAACGAAGCATACCGAAAACTTGTCACATTCATAGAGGTGTAGGTAGGTTATGATAGGAGATCGTCCATTCCTGATTAGTCGAAAATATGGTAGTTCTGGGCTCAAGCCAACATCATCTGCCTTCAAGCTATCTAAACACACAACTCATAAAATAGTGAGGTTTTGGTGGACTTCCAATAAATATTTTATTCATTCAAGGATGAGAAAACCTATGATTAATTGCACCCCATTCATTTTGAACATAAGTTATAGACGGATTATAATCAAAGAGTCAAGAGTAGAACTTCCCCTTTCCCATGATTAAAAATACTATAACCAAGATAGCATATGTACAGATATCGCACAATAATGCACAAAAGCACACCATATAATTAAGGCACTGCATAAAGCCTAATCCAACATTTCAAAAAGAAGTACAAGAGTTAAAGCATATGTTTTCAAGCAAAAATCTAGAATCATGAAAATGCTCGGCAATCAGCATAGCAACTGTCAATTTTCAAAGTCTGCTAGCGACATGCTACCTTGGACACTGAAGGATCCATAAGAAAAGCAAAGTAACAGTCATTCTGATATAAGCTCAAATACTATGTCTGTCCATTATTTTCCTTTGCTGCTTACGGAAAAAAGGGAATCTACCAAAAAGTATTTACTCATCAAAAAATTTCGAAAATATAACGTGCAACCACTTCGGTTGCACTCCACTACTAAACGGATTTCAACCATTCGAAATTTGTAAAATCGATTTTCGTTAAAACCAATTCCAAACTCTCTTCTCTAGTGAATATGAGTGGGATAATTTTGGTAAATTCACTTGTAGTAAAGCCCGCACCCATTCGACTATTCCTCTCGTTAGTTCACTAGTGAACATGTTCTCGATATAGAGTTTTCATAGTACAACCGCGTTATAAAAACTTCCGATATTCTGATGGGTTATTCTGAACAACACCAGAAACCAGAAATACTACAACAGAATGGACGTAATGTATGCACATTAGACACGACTATGTAAAGCATCGAACCAAGTTGCATTATAGTAAGTATGTACGAGGATAATATATTTTTTTAGAAAATATTACTATGCTATAGTCTTATAAAATACACCGAGCAACAAGTTGCAAATAGAATGTAGCAATTCTCATAACAACAACTACGTTAAATAATTAATTAATTAATTAATTTAATAAGGCAACCCCAACAACAACAAGACATTTCAAACATCCATTTTCTTTGACAAATAGCATCATGAAACATGTTTTCTATATTAGAATAAAAGATACGGGGACCGCATAAGTTAAACCATTCAAAGTTTCAAATTAAGCAGTACAAAAATAATAAAACCACTCAAAGTTTTAAGTTTAGACAAAAAAGGAAGTACATTCATGGATTTTTCCTCACGAGGCAAAATAATAAAGACCATATTGCCATAAATCAATAATAAAAAGTGCATCCACACAAAAATGACATACATAAAATGGGATATTATTATTTATTAACATCATCAAACATAAAATGTACAAAAAAAAATCCCATTTATATAACCTAACTCTATGATGTTAATATATCCATATATAGCATACAATCTCGGGTATTTCTCAATTTGGGTCTTCTAGAAAGTGACATTGAGCTCCATTTTCAACAATCAATATCTCAAAAATTGCTCTAAGTTTTTTTTTTTCTGTGCTATACCCTTGTGTTTGTTTAATATACCCATATTATACCTTAGCATTTTAATGAGTTTTTTTCCCACTATAGACCAAGAATTTAATCTAATTAAATTGATCAGTTCCAAAATTCAAACACAAGAAAAATTCCAACACATATATTACCAAAAAAATTATTATATACTCAAGTGTACTGTGAACATGGTACATCCAAGGCTATATTTTTACTCATTGTTCATTTGAGGAGAATTCTAAATGAGCAAAAGTTACTTATATAGATTACGTGTATACATGCACGCTGCATTTAACTCCATATATTACTTATGGAAGGAGGACCTTCAACCAATTAAACCAACCTTAATTCATAAAAGATAGATTACTTATTCGACGGATTTTATCAAAGAATACGTAACGGTCGGCGCATCATTGAGACACTTGTAATGGGGACTGGGGAGAATTTGAAAAGGTAAAAAAAGGACAATGTAGATGGTCAACAAACACAGGTGTGACCGTGTGACAAAGACTACACCCTACTCAAGTCGATCAGTATCTCACATATGTATAAGTCAATCAACATTGGTCCTACTAGTAAATAAACTAAAAAAATTAAAATGCAATGACTCATTCAAAAAAAAAAAACTGATTCAAATTCAACAGCAGCATACCCAAAATAGAGCGCAATCGTTGGACGTCGTTAGGAAGAGGAATAAACCCGGTTCCACCATTAGCAAAAACCTCCTTACAAGTATGAAAAAGATTCTGAACCGGCGACATTTTGCGATTACGTCGCCGGTTCTTACGAGAAGACTTGTTGCTATTCGTGGTTGCTGTTGTTGTTTCTTTCCCAGCAAAATCAGGCTCAATTCCCATGAAATCTTTTCACCAAATTAAGAGTTTAAAAAAACCCAAATCAACAAACCCAAAATTTTCAAATAAACTAACTAACTCCAATATTAGAAGATTGGTACAGTGAAAATCCCAAGAAAAATACTAGGAAAAAAGGTGTCGGTATTGAAGTACTTGAGAAGGTAAAGAAAGGGACAGAAAAACGTGAAAAGCAGAGAGAAGAGCAACAGAGTGATTGTTTTATGGATTTTTTTTTCTATATATGTATGTAATATGTGTATATATAATTATGTTTATTGCATTTGTACGTTACCAATAAATGAGGAAGATGATAAAATAAAAACAGGAGATTTTGATGTAAAATTGAAGATAAAATTGGTTTTGTGATGGTTACTGTGAGAAAGAGAGAAATTGATGAAGAGAGTGTATATATGGGACATTTTAAGATATGAGGGGGGGTAGGAATAGATGATGGAAGATAACAGTTGGTTTGAGGAGAGAAAAACCACGGGCGAAACTACAAGATTTTCCAGTGGGCTGTTTTAATACCAGACTTCAAATATTAAAGAACTCTTGTATTTTTAATATATATCCCCCGCCTTTTATACCTTCTTTGACCTCTATATTTAAAAATTTGGTAAGATAAAACGCCCTCTCACAAGGCACTAAATACAACTTACCCCTAAGAGCTCCCCAAACAACCCCAGATAAGAATCGAACCCACAACCTGTAGGTGGAAGATGAAAGGGCTTACCACCCTCCCACTCCCTCATTCTCTTCTTTGACCTCTATATATGCGTCTCTACTCCCTTGTTTTTACGGTTTTTTTTTTTAGAATAAGATGGAGGGGACTCGGGGATAAGGGGAAATCCTCAAATGAGTCACATGAGGTTTGATCCCTCGGGGATATGAGGTGGGGGAGCGATGCATATCCACCAACTTCAAATTTACTAATAAAGAAACTGGAACACCACCTCAACTTCAAAATTTTATATAGTAAGATTCGAACATGTATAACTTTATTTTACGTTGCACAACTAAAGATATTAATGATTAAAGAGCTTTATTTTAAAAACTTATAAGTATAGTAAGATTCGTGACCAATAAGATCAGATAAGATAAAATAAGATAAGATCATATAAGATAAAATAAGATGTTAGACACACTCAATAAACTATCTTATAAGATAATATAAGATAAAATAAAATAAGATAAAATCAGATAAGATAAGATCAGATCAGGTAAGATTTTATAAGATCTTATAAGATAAGATAAGATAAGATAAGACAAAATAAGTTAAACAGAACATACCTTAAGTTGTAAAGTAAAAGTCTTACCATCTCAACCAACTATTAGATGTTTTTACGGTTTTATTTACCAAGCTAGTTTTGGTCTAGTTGTAAAGGGTTGTGCTCTTGTGATTTGGAAATCAATTTACGGATTTGATTTTTTGATTAGGAACGTTTTATTATTGGGATTCTCTTACCCTCCCTCTTTTAGAAGATGTTTGGGCTTCAACTGAGTTGAAAGTACCTTGACAGCATGGGATTAAGTTTATAACATGAAAAAAGTAAAAAAAAAAATGTTTGTTAAGCTTGATATGGCAAAGTTGGTCTAGTGGTAGGTTTGTAATATATTTTCTGTTTTTAATCTATAGAATTTGATTTTTATGTATGACAATGTTATATTTTGACTATTAATATCTTTTTTTTTTTAAATAGCTACCCACCTCTTGTAGATGGTGACTATTAATATCTTTAGTCATCAATACCTAAAACTTCTAAAAAAAATTGATATATGAAAGTATAAAGTAGATAAATCTACGGTTTTTTTCACCGGAACCCCCCGTGGTTTGACGAAATTCACCCTGGGACCCTCGCGTTTTCAACAATTCACCTGGTGCCCCTAAGGTTTTGAAAAATACCTGACGTGCCCCTGCCGTTAAGTTTCCGTTACAAACTTTATTCACCATTTACCCCTCTGGTTTTGAGAATTTAGGATTCAACAATTGCCAACATTTCCACTCGTATTTCATTTCTCTCTCCACCACAACGGCACCACCAACACCCACCACTACCTCCCACTACGCATTGAAGTGTTTGATTCTTAACCCACCCCCATTGAAGTATTCTTACCGCATTGAAGTGTTTGATTCTTAACCCACCCCCATTGAAGTATTATTGTTGCATTGAAGTGTTTGATTCTTAACCCACCCCAATTGAAGTGTTTGAATCCTAACCCACCCCCTCCCCATCCCTTCCACCGGCCCCCACCCCTTCCCATCCCCTCAACCAGCCCCCCACCCTCCCCCTCCCCTCCACCGCCCCCCCACCCTCCCTCCCCTCCACCGCCGCAACCCCCTCCCCTCCCCTCCCCGCCGCGCTCCCTCCCCCCCCTGCCCCTAGCCCCCCCCCTGCCCGGCCCTAGCCCCCCACCCCCTCCCGTTCGATTTCGTCTCTCACCATTTCGTCTTTCTCACTCCATCGACGGCGGGCTTTGGGTTCCGGTTTCTCCGACGGCAGCTTTGGGTTCTGGCATCTCCGACGATAAGACAAAATAAGTTAAACAGAACATACCTTAAGTTGTAAAGTAAAAGTCTTACCATCTCAACCAACTATTAGATGTTTTTACGGTTTTATTTACCAAGCTAGTTTTGGTCTAGTTGTAAAGGGTTGTGCTCTTGTGATTTGGAAATCAATTTACGGATTTGATTTTTTGATTAGGAACGTTTTATTATTGGGATTCTCTTACCCTCCCTCTTTTAGAAGATGTTTGGGCTTCAACCGAGTTGAAAGTACCTTGACAAAGATGGGATTAAGTTTATAACATGAAAAAAGTAAAAAAAAAAAAAAATGTTTGTTAAGCTTGATATGGCAAAGTTGGTCTAGTGGTAGGTTTGTAATATATTTTCTGTTTTTAATCTATAGAATTTGATTTTTATGTATGACAATGTTATATTTTGACTATTAATATCTTTTTTTTTTAAATAGCTACCCACCTCTTGTAGATGGTGACTATTAATATCTTTAGTCATCAATACCTAAAACTTCTAAAAAAAATTGATATATGAAAGTATAAAGTAGATAAATCTACGGTTTTTCACCAGGTACCCCTGTGGTTTGACGAAATTCACCTGGTACCCTCGCGTTTTCAACAATTCACCCGGTGCCCCTAAGGTTTTGAAAAATACCCGACGTGCCCTCACGTTAAGTTTCCGTTACAAACTTTATTCACCATTTACCCTCTCGGTTTTGAGAATTTAGGATTCAACAATTGCCAACATTTCCACTCGTATTTCATTTCTCTCCACCACAACAAAGACCACCAACACCCACCACTACCTCCCACTACTGCATTGAAGTGTTTGATTCTTAACCCACCCCCATTGAAGTATTACTGCTGCATTGAAGTGTTTGATTCTTAACCCACCCCCATTGAAGTATTATTGTTGCATTGAAGTGTTTGATTCTTAACCCACCCCAATTGAAGTGTTTGAATCCTAACCCACCCCCTCCCCATCCCTTCCACCACCCCCACCCCTTCCCATCCCCTCAACCAGCCCCCCCCCCCCCCCTCCCCTCCACCCCCCCCCCCCCCCCCCTCCACCGCCGCAACCCCTCCCCCCCTCCCCTGCCAGCCCGCTCCCCTCCCCCCGCCCGGCCTAGCCCCCCTCCCCTGCCCGGCCCTAGCCCCCCACCCCTCCCGTTCGATTTCGTCTCTCTCACCATTTCGTCTTTCTCACTCCATCGACGGCGGGCTTTGGGTTCCGGTTTCTCCGACGGCAGGCTTTGGGTTACGGCATCTCCGACGATAAGACAAAATAAGTTAAACAGAACATACCTTAAGTTGTAAAGTAAAAGTCTTACCATCTCAACCAACTATTAGATGTTTTTACGGTTTTATTTACCAAGCTAGTTTTGGTCTAGTTGTAAAGGGTTGTGCTCTTGTGATTTGGAAATCAATTTACGGATTTGATTTTTTGATTAGGAACGTTTTATTATTGGGATTCTCTTACCCTCCCTCTTTTAGAAGATGTTTGGGCTTCAACCGAGTTGAAAGTACCTTGACAAAGATGGGATTAAGTTTATAACATGAAAAAAGTAAAAAAAAAAAAAATGTTTGTTAAGCTTGATATGGCAAAGTTGGTCTAGTGGTAGGTTTGTAATATATTTTCTGTTTTTAATCTATAGAATTTGATTTTTATGTATGACAATGTTATATTTTGACTATTAATATCTTTTTTTTTTTAAATAGCTACCCACCTCTTGTAGATGGTGACTATTAATATCTTTAGTCATCAATACCTAAAACTTCTAAAAAAAATTGATATATGAAAGTATAAAGTAGATAAATCTACGGTTTTTTCACCAGTACCCTGTGGTTTGACGAAATTCACCTCGGTACCCTCGCGTTTTCAACAATTCACCCGGTGCTCCTAAGGTTTTGAAAAATACTCGACGTGCCCCCGCCGTTAAGTTTCCGTTACAAACTTTATTCACCATTTACCCCTCTGGTTTTGAGAATTTAGGATTCAACAATTGCCAACATTTCCACTCGTATTTCATTTCTCTCTCCACCACAACAGCACCACCAACACCCACCACTACCTCCCACTACTGCATTGAAGTGTTTGATTCTTAACCCACCCCCATTGAAGTATTCTTGCTTGCATTGAAGTGTTTGATTCTTAACCCACCCCCATTGAAGTATTATTGTTGCATTGAAGTGTTTGATTCTTAACCCACCCCAATTGAAGTGTTTGAATCCTAACCCACCCCCTCCCCATCCCTTCCACCAGCCCCACCCCTTCCCATCCCCTCAACCAGCCCCCACCCCTCCCCTCCCCTCCACCGCCCCCCACCCCTCCCCCTCCCTCCACCGCCGCAACCCCCTCCCCCTCCCCGCCGCGCCCCCAGCTCCCCCCCCTGCCCCTAGCCCCCCCCCCGCCCGGCCCCTAGCCCCCCACCCCCCTCCCGTTCGATTGTCGTCTCTCACCATTTCGTCTTTCTCACTCCATCGACGGCGGGCTTTGGGTTCCGGTTTCTCCGACGGCAGCTTTGGGTTCTGGCATCTCCGACGATAAGACAAAATAAGTTAAACAGAACATACCTTAAGTTGTAAAGTAAAAGTCTTACCATCTCAACCAACTATTAGATGTTTTTACGGTTTTATTTACCAAGCTAGTTTTGGTCTAGTTGTAAAGGGTTGTGCTCTTGTGATTTGGAAATCAATTTACGGATTTGATTTTTTGATTAGGAACGTTTTATTATTGGGATTCTCTTACCCTCCCTCTTTTAGAAGATGTTTGGGCTTCAACTGAGTTGAAAGTACCTTGACAGCATGGGATTAAGTTTATAACATGAAAAAAGTAAAAAAAAAAAAAATGTTTGTTAAGCTTGATATGGCAAAGTTGGTCTAGTGGTAGGTTTGTAATATATTTTCTGTTTTTAATCTATAGAATTTGATTTTTATGTATGACAATGTTATATTTTGACTATTAATATCTTTTTTTTTTAAATAGCTACCCACCTCTTGTAGATGGTGACTATTAATATCTTTAGTCATCAATACCTAAAACTTCTAAAAAAAATTGATATATGAAAGTATAAAGTAGATAAATCTACGGTTTTTTCACCAGGTACCCCTGTGGTTTGACGAAATTCACCTGGTACCCTCGCGTTTTCAACAATTCACCTGGTGCCCCTAAGGTTTTGAAAAATACCTGACGTGCCCCTGCCGTTAAGTTTCCGTTACAAACTTTATTCACCATTTACCCCTCTGGTTTTGAGAATTTAGGATTCAACAATTGCCAACATTTCCACTCGTATTTCATTTCTCTCTCCACCACAACAGCACCACCAACACCCACCACTACCTCCCACTACTGCATTGAAGTGTTTGATTCTTAACCCACCCCCATTGAAGTATTACTGCTGCATTGAAGTGTTTGATTCTTAACCCACCCCCATTGAAGTATTATTGTTGCATTGAAGTGTTTGATTCTTAACCCACCCCAATTGAAGTGTTTGAATCCTAACCCACCCCCTCCCCATCCCTTCCACCAGCCCCCACCCCCTTCCCATCCCCTCAACCAGCCCCCACCCTCCCCCTCCCCTCCACTGGCCCCCCACCCTCCCCCTCCCTCCACCGCCGCACCCCCCTCCCCTCCCCTTGCCCCAGCTCCCCTCCCTGCCCGCCTAGCCCCCTCCCCTGCGCGGCCTAGCCCCCACCCCCCTCCCGTTCGATTTCGTCTCTCTCACCATTTCGTCTTTCTCACTCCATCGACGGCGGGCTTTGGGTTCCGGTTTCTCCGACCAGCAGCTTTGGGTTCTGGCATCTCCGACGATGGCTTTGGGTTAAAAGCTTTGGGTTTTAGATCCGGGATTCTTTTTCGCATCTACATATCACTCGTCGCCCTTCTCCGTTCACCGCGGCGCCACCTTCCTACAAGGCCCCACGCAGGTGTTGTTGTTTTTGTGGTGCGCAGGTGTGAGTACGTCGGGGAGAGAAATCGAAGGGGAAGGGGAGGGGGCCGAGCCGGGCAGTGGGAAGGGGGAGGGGGGCTACGACGGTGGAGGGGAGGGGCTGGGGCCTGGGGCTGCGCGGGGTGGGGGGGAGGGGCTGCGAGGGGTGGGGGAGGCGCCGCGAGGGGGGGGTGGGGGAGGGCTATGGGAGGTGGGGGGTTTCAGGGTGGGAGTGGGTGGTGGGGTGGTGGGAGGGTGGGGTCGGGTGGTGGGTTAGGGGTTAGGGAAAGAGATAGGTTAATTAGGGGTTAAAAGTATTAATTAGGTTTTATTAGAGTTAATTAGGATTAATTAGTATTAATTAGGGTAGTTAGGGCTTAATTTCGTTGATTTAGCCTTAATGACTAACGGAGTTTACGGCCGTTAGTCATTAAGGGTATTTTGATGATTTTTCAAAACCTTAGGGGCACCAGGTGAATTGTTGAAAACGCGAGGGTACCAGGTGAATATTGTGAAACCTCAGGGGTACCTGGTGAAAAATCCGATAAATCTAGCTATATCTTACATGACTACATATGTTTGCTTATATAGAAATTACCAATGACGGTCAAAGTGAATTATGTGAATATCTTGCCAAAGTATTTAATGTGTATAATTAAAAATAAGTGTCTCATTTGACTTTAAGTTTATGAGATCATGTTTCATTAAACACTTTAAGAGGAGGAATCTAGGTGCTCTTCTCCCATTTAGAGAGAGCTTTAAATATAAGAGAATCAGATATCTAGATGTGCGAGTATGAACATATAGAAGCATTTTTATAATATCATTAAAACCAGGGACGGAAGCACATTGATCTAACATATTTGAACCCACTTAGATTTGAAAAATTTACAACTTTTACTTATAATAATTGACACTTTTTTTTTGAAATTTTTAGTTATAGATTGGTCATTTAAACCTTGTAAAAGAATTATTAATTTTATATTGACCTCACATAATATTTTTTCTAGATTCCACCACTATTTTAAACAAAAGTATACAAAATTTACCTTTAGATTTTTTTTTTGATTTCGTAAGATGAATAACCTATGGGCTGCCCTCGCACAGGGTCCAATCCAGAGGCCCAAGCACTTGGAAGGAGGGGGAGTTGTAAGGGGAATTCTCCTCCAATGCCCCTCACTTGGTGGGATTCGAACCTCAAAAGTCAAACCTTAAGGTAATGAGGTGGAATTTCTACCAAGTGAGTCAAGCTAAGCTTGGTATTTACCTTTAGATATATAAGATATAAAATTTACACTGAATATGTAGTACTACTATAATTTTTTATTAACATTAAAAAGAAAGAAAACAGGAGTATACTAATCCAAATACCAGGATCATCGCCTAGAGCCCTAGACCCCCATACGACGACCATACTCCCACTTTACAGATTTGTACAATTGATCTTTCTTAAACTTTTGCTCCTCATGTTGACTATTCAGATTTCAGGCGATTTTCATATCTTTATTTCCACTTGGCCACTATTCTATTGTTTTGGAATTATCACCCCTCTTAACATTATTATACTTTATCCGTGTTTTAAGAATTCATCCCTCTTCACATTATTATTCATATTTCATTGAGAGCATTTTATCTAACACCCGAGTGTACCATATATGTGATATGTTACCTAGTTCTTACTCATTTGTAGTTTTTACTATTCTGCAATTGTTGCTTGTTTTATAGTTTCTTCAAATGACAATGAGTTATGAGCAAGAAAATATCTATTGGTACATTTGGGTGTATGATAAAAGTTGTATTAATCACACTTTTCATGTAACCATAATTTTTAATTAAACGTACTTTCTCTATGTTAAAATACTTGCTACACTATTGGTACATTTGGGTGTATGATAAAAGTTGTATCAATCACACTTTTCATGTAACCATAATTTTTAATTAAACGTACTTTCTCTATGTTAAAATACTTGCTACACTTCTATAAAGTGGAAGTGTCAATACTTGCTATGTACCACAAATGAACTTCTTTATCCCTAAACTATCTAAAATACCATTAAACAGTTGGTCTTGTAAGACCCGTCTACTTTTAATTTAAAATTAGGCACGGCCCGACCCTAATATTTAGAAGAGAACATGCCACATTTCTTAATATAGTGACTAGTTTAATCTATTCATGAACCAGTTTAATCCATTTCGTGGCCGGTTTAATCTATTCACTAATCACATTCTTTAACCCATTCAGTGACTAGTTTAATCCGTTCGGTAAGACTGTCGGGTTATTTTTTGAATTTGTCTATTGTAGTTCGAAAATTAAGAAAACTTAGGAATGAGAAAAGAAGGGATGTCTAGGTCAGTATGAGATGCCTAGGGATAGTGTTGGGTTAGAGTGAAACGGAATGGGCTTGTTAGGAGAATGCAGGCTTGGATTTGTCTAATTTTATGTTAAAATTAGACCACCTACTCTAATAATTTGTGACCATTAAAAAGTTGGTGGTCCCCTAATTTCTCCTTTAAAAATACTCATACTTTTTCCTTAACAAATGCTTTCTTTAATTCAAAATGTCGTGATTCTTCACTTTCGCTGTGTAGCATCTAAATTGAAACTGAGGAAGAATTCTATAAAATGTTATTTAATACTCCATATATACTATTCAAATACTATATATTTGTTAGGAGCCTGTTAATGGATGTCTTCGGGGTGCTAGATAAGAAATATACTTTTGTATTTAATTAATCATATTTACATAAAGTAAGAGAACAATATATAATTTCAATGCAAAAGCATTTTTCTCTTTCCTATGCAAAAACATTATATATTTTGTCTTTGCTCATTGACTAATTCCCCCTAGTAGGGCCGAAGAGTTATATTAATACCAAATCCTTGAAAATTTATATTGGGACATAAATGTTTAGTTGTTACTAAATAAATTGGTTTTGGAAAGTGTACCAATAATATCTCTAGTAATACTAAAAATTGTTCTGACAATACTAGTTTTTTTTCTAAAAAAATGGTATATTTAAATTAGGAAGTGTTTGATCGGTACTAGATTTTTTTTTTTTTTTTTTTTACTAGAAACTAGAAAATCTACTAATAACATATCTAGTAGTATAGCTCGAAATCTTGCTGTTCAAGCGAGAAGGGGCTAATTGTGCTAGGGATGCTTGTGTTCTTTGTTGTATAATATTTCTCTTACTGCCAAAAAAAAAACATATCTAGTAGTACCAAAATATGTTTGAGTTACCAAGTGGTAACAATTTTTAACTTAATTCTCCTTGCAAAAAGACAAAAAATGTGCTTGCTCGAGTTCACAATTGGACTATCGACTATTAGAGGTTAAGGGCGTATTAGGCAAGAGTAGTTGTTATGGTAACTCTTAGCTATCACAATAGTTTGTTAGTATTGTATTAGCTTTTAGCTATTAGAGGTTAGATGTCATAATTACTTTAAAACAGTTAGGGTTCAATAAACTAGCTTAACTTGGAAAAATAACACAAAATAAACGGTTTTTTCACCAAATACCCCTGACAAATAAATTTATTCACCAAATACCCTCACTTTTTTCAAAATTCACCAAATACCCCTCACCTTTAAAAAAATTCACCAGATACCACTGACATTCTAAAAAATACCAAAAATGCCCTTTTTGGCTAACGGACGTTAGTTCTACGTTAATTAATTAACTAATTAACCTAAAAAACCCTAATTAAACCCTAATTAAACCTAAAAACCCTAAAACTCTAACTAACCCTAAACCCACCCCCAGCCCACCACCCTCCCACCCCTTACCCACCACCCCCCCCCCACAACTCCAACCCCACTAGCCCCTCCCCCTCCCCGCCAGTGCCTCGCCTCCGTTCACCCCCGGCCGCCAGCGCCTCCCTCCAACCCCCGGCCACGTCCACTCCCTTCCCCGAGAAATCGGTTGCCCCACCCCTCCCGCTTCCCAGCGAACTCGGTCGCTCCCTCCCCTCAATGCCCCCCCGACCCACCGCGCCTCCCTCCCAGACCACCCTACCTATATCTCTCCCCTTCCACGCCAACGAAATAACATTAACTCTACGGTGGGGCAACTTATTTCGCTAGGGAAGGGGAGGGGATGCAGGCTGGGGTGGTCTGGGAGGGGAGGCGTGGTGGGCGGGGGGTGACGGAGGAGAGAGAGTGGAGCGACCGAGTTCGCGGGGGAAGGGGAGGGTGGGGCAACCGATTTCTTTGGGGAAAGGGAGGGGATGCGGCTGGGGCCTGGGAAAGGAGGCGCGTGCGCCGGGGGTGGTCGGGGAGGAGGCGCGCGGCGGGGAGGAGGGAGGGGGAGGGGGAGGGGGTTGGAGTTGTGGGGGGTGGGGTGGAGGGTAGAGGGGTGGGGTGGGAGGGTGGTGGGCTTGGGGGTGGGTTTAGGGTTAGTTAGAGTTTTAGGATTTTTAGGTTTAATTAGGGTTTAATTAGGGTTTAATTAGGATTTTTAGGTTAATTAGTTAATTAATTAACTGAGCACTAACGTCCGTTAGCCAAAAAGGGCATTTTTTGTATTTTTGAAATGTCGGGTATCGGTGAATTTTTTTAAAGGTCGGGTATCTGGTGAATTTTGAAAAAAGTGGGGGTATTTGGTGAATAAATTTATTTGTCAGAGGTATTTGGTGAAATAACCGCAAAATAAATTATATCACATCTCCAAAAAGTACTCCCAAAACTACCTCCACCTATTTTCAAATTTGTCACATACTATAGCTGAAGGATATGGGAAAAAAATCACCAGCGATCCTTGAATAAAGATGGACGTCAACCAACTATTATCATATCAAAATCTAACTAGCCTTATGGCCCATATTATTCATGGGTTTTTGCATGAGTATGGTTTTTATATTGACTAAGTTTGCTAAATTTACTTTATTAGATTGGTGACCTGTGTTATATACGAATTTTAATTTCTAATTTAAAATTTTCTTTATTGAAAAATTTATTATTCCCTCTATTTTTTTTAGGAATCCTAGTTTGAATTGCACATTTGCCAACGTACATCTTTGACTATTAATATATGTACTTACATACTAGTAAAAAATTACTTCATCCGTTCTGAAATAAGTGAAACACTTCTCTCAAAAATCTCTCACATAAAAGAGATAAATGTTTCGCTTATTGCTGAACGGCGGAAGTATGAAACTTTGATATTATTAAAGCACTCATTGAGACAAATTATATTTGCTGGAGGTGTCTAAATAGCAAGCCCAAATGATGCTCCAACGGCTACTTTACAAAAAAAATTAAGAGTAAGTCTTTCATATATTATTGTTAACCTCATGGGTATTTGACTATTTGGTGCATAAAGTTTACTCTTGAGTTATGAAGTGTGTTCCAAAATCATGTGAAATGACCTACTCTTTAAAAGTCATCCCTAACAAGTCTTTAAGGAAGATTGAATCAGCCAATATTGAGAAAACAAAACCAGATTCCATAGGAGCTTCCTACCAATTCCCAAATTAAACCAAAAAAATGAATCTGAAGTTAAATGGCTGATTTCGAGCATCAGTCCTTTCAAATTAGTGCCAATTCTCAAACATCTATTGAAGTGAAAGGTAAAAAAATACTAACTTCCGTTTTTAAACAAGTGCAACAGTTTAACTTTCACGCTTACTAACGCACAACATTGACCATTAATATCTCCAATTATGTATTTGTAAAAGTTATAAAACGTTGATATTATGAAAATATTCATTAATTGAAACAAATCCAACAACATTTATATGATCATTTTTGTTTTTATATATTAGTAAAAAATACGGTCAAAGTGAGGTATGTGAATAGTGCAAAAGTCAAAGTTTTACACTTAAAAAGTAAAAGAGGAATTATAAATCAAAATCAAAATAAATAAAGAAAGAACTAAGAAGAAATGCTAAGATGAAAGATAATAGACCTTGCCAAAAAATACAGTTCACATCATGACATATCACATATAATTCACTAGTATTCATTTAAGAGAGTTTGACACTAGTTCATTGCCCCGCAACCAAACAGCGGCGCATCGGGCTCTCAAGTTCAGCTCCAAGAAGATTGGAGTAGATGATACCTTCTGAATAAAATAATCATACAGATCAAAGCTTTATTCCACCTTGTGCAGTATAAATAATGTTTGCAACTGAATTCTACAACGGACACGAAGAAATGAAGATGTACAAAGCACAAGCAGCACCAGATTTATTCATGTATTTCCCGAAAAAATCCACATAGTTTCTTCATATTTCCTCAGAGAACAACTAGAATATGAAAACAACACTGTCGTGCACTCTCGACTTTTGGTTTTGTGCCACGCATTCTGATATCCACATCAGATTCCTAATCTCCTGCTCCCTCAACCTCATGTAAGCGAAGAAAACACCATAATGGAACTGCAGTTTGTACAAGCAGGGCAGATAACTTCAATAAACAACATTAAGGTGAAATAAGAGGGGGGAGCAAATGATATATTAACTGTGAAGTAATTGACATGTTTCTCAGTTCGCGTAACAAACATATAAGGATTTTAGAAAAGGACCTGTTGCTCAAATGATAAGCATTGTCTCTTGACTTCCTCTTCATAAAATGCCTTGTCCAGCATCTGGCTTTCTCCATAAGACATCTTGGAGAATATTGACTGATAAGGTGGATATTTTTCCATCACACCACGGACCTATGTTAAAAGCAATAGTCAGAAGACTCAGAACCAGGCATAGGAGTAAAGATAACTGATTCTAGCGGCTCCATACAGTGTATAAGAATGTCTGTATCTAAGCATGTATCATGCATGCATAAATGCACCATGTATACCGTGATTCCTATTTAAGGACAAGCTGTAATAACTCTTGATATCAGAACCCCTCCCCCCCTCCCTTACATAAAGAGAAATAGATATGAGATGGAACATTTAGTACAAGGGAGTAAATCCTCTGATAAAAGAAAGCGAAACAGAGGAGCAGGAGGAAGAGAAGGCAGTAAAACTAACTTCGATGCACTTAATACGTTGTTTAATTCATTCATTTCAATGTATATTTTCAAAAAGATCAACTTTTCATAATTTTTACTAATAGTTTATAAAAGATACTAATGGTCAAAGTTGTGCATTGACAAGCGTGAAAGTCGAAATGTTGCAAAAAACGAATCATGTATAATTTATGTCCTTTAGCATGCTAATCACCCTGCGGCTTTGCATACACCTTATTCAAGATTTCATGATAATTACAGTGCAATTCAAGACCACAGTTCAACACTTCATTTCGGATATAGCCAAGTCAAAAACTTGGATATGTACCCATTTCTAACATGAGTATCAGAGAAACATAGATGTCTATGCATTAACAGATCGGGATGTATGGTGCACATCCATTTTAATACGTGTAACTATTTAGAAAGGTGATCACACATTTAGCAGCAACAATTGACAGAGTACTCAACGCGCCTGTTAAAAATGGGGAGGGGATGGCAGACAAATGCCCCAGGGAAAACTCTATATCATACCTGATCCACATCCTCACAAACAGCAAGCTCTTCATGTCCATAAGGATACCTATAGTGTACAAACATATCAACATCGGAAAGATAAATAAATTTTTTGAGGGTGAAATGCAAGTTTTGAAGCCACTTACAAGAGACCAAAATTTGAGTACAGCTTCTTACGGTCTTCCCTAGTAAGTTCAGTTCCAATGCTGCACAAATCAAGCCCTTAGGTTAAGTAACTATAGTCAACAACCACCACCAACGTTTGTACCACAGCCGGAGCCTAGCAAAGTCAATATATATATATGCAACTTTACCCCTTATATAGGAAGCTCTTCTCGTGAGATTAACTTACAAATATGATACATTTGTCAGATTATGCTTCATTTATATGTTCAACATAAGTTAACCACATATTATTTACCTGTTAATTGTAATATTGACAGCTCTCCTATCAGCCTCAAAGGCAAGAAGATCAGACATAATTTCTGCAGTAGCCCCACCAAGTTTCTGTTTTATTAAGAACAAATTAAATGAGGACTAATTGACTAGCGAGGAAGAGTAGAGATGAAAGTGATATAACCAGTGGGCGTAATGGATTAAAAAAATGAGTGCTTGGTTTTGTGTTTCTTTCCTTTTTTTATTTGGGGGTGGGGTTGGGAGGGTGTTCTTCGAAAGAAATTTCCCATTATTACCTGACAAAACCGATAGAAATCCTCAAGATATGCTTTGTAGAGGGTGTTCCTCATAATCTCAATGTTCATATCATCCAAGTCCTACCAGGGAAGATAACATAGGGGTCAAATGCAAAGATTTCTACCAATCAACAATTGGAAGGCGAAATGAATAAAGGAGAGGCAACTTACTTCTTTAATCAACACATAATCACAGAGGGAATCTAACTAGACCAACAATCTGTTGGAGGTATTTAATAAAGTAGGCAAGAGTAAGGCATACTTAAAGATAGAGAGAGAAGTCACTGCCACACTTATATTAGAAGCAAGTCAAGCAATGCATAAGAGATGATCATAGCCCCACTACAAAATCATGCTACAACAGAAGATTAACCCACTAACTTTAACAAGTCTGACTGAATAAAAAACATGACCCACTTACTAATAAGAGATAGTAATAAAATCAGCTACTATATTAGAAAAACAAGAATCCAATATACCAAAAATTTTGAAGCATGTTTTAGGTTTGAACACAATCTTCTCTCACAATAACATCATATACTTTTACAAGATTAAGAATTGAAAGGAACACTAGTACCTTGGATGTGATATAGTGATAAAGGCATACAACAATAATAAAGATTAGTACCTCGGATGTGATGCACTCAGAGAAATATGGAGCCAAGGGAGTGTCAACGAGTACCAATCTATATAGATCCCGCATATTTTGAGCAACTGCAAGGGTAGCAATACTGACAAGCAAGAAAGAGAAAAAATAAGTGCTGTTTGTGAGAAAAGCAATAGACAGAGACTAGCAACGGAGTCAACACCTGTCAAACATGCCCAGGGGATGACATTTCTCCAACAGCTCTTGAACATCCCTCTCGTGCAAGGTTCCAGTAACAATCAGAACAACATTATCAATCATGTGACCATACCTGAAGAAAGCAAAAGGGAACATACAACTTACAAAGAGCTCATCTGAAAGCCCAAAAGAGTTGGTAAAGTAACACAAAGACTACTTAAATTTTATGGTAAAGACCCAGCTTCAATTTTAAAAGAGCTATATTTTGTAAGTTTGAAAAGAGCTCATGCAAATTGCATAGTCGCCAAAATTGTTAAGTCTCCTACAGCAATAATAACCAGCTTCAAACATTTACATGATTTGATCTTAACTGCCATATGAATATAACTAAAGAGTACGAAATATATCTACATGGAAATTTTGAGGAAAAATACATTAAACGTCCCATAAGTTGCTTCAAAGTGAATCGTGAATCCTTTAAGTACTTATAGTAATACCTTACAGCCTTCAGGAACATATCTACACATAAACTCCCATTATCAAAAATCCTAATTTCAAATGCAGAAGAAGCTACAATAACGCAATCATGCATATAAACTGGAGATTTTGCGTAAGAAGTTGAGCTAAAAGATACTTTTTAGTATGACGGGAATAATTTGTCCTAGAACTGAAAAGAGACCCTATAAATAGAATTGATGAGCAAGCGAACTATATACTTCCTCTGTTTTTTTTAATTGCACCATTTGACATTTGGGCACTATTTACCAACTAACTTTGACAAGCTTTCTCCCATCATTATATATGGAAAAACAAAGTCAAGTAGGATCTTGGTATATTCGTCTCAATGCGAGGATTCCAAATATCAAATTTTTATAATTTTTACTTACACGATATTAGAGATATTAATGCTCAAAGAAACGCCTCAGCAAACGTGAAAAAGCAAATGGTGCAATAAAAAAACAGAGAAAATATGTGCTGGGACTCACCATCTTATAGAAGTAAGCTCAATTACAACTGATATTTTGCAGTACCTATACAACGGTAGAACATATTTTTCTGCATATTTTTGGATAAACTACTAGGGGGGGGGATGTTTCTGTTCCAATTTTCTTTAACTGACTAGAAGATTTGATTGAACAGCTACAAAAAGTGACGTAAAATAATACTGCAAACTATACCCAACATATTCAAAATACTGAACAAATATTATTCTTTTTTTTTCCTATTTTAGCTATCCTTGTATGTTGAACAAGAGAAAGAAAGGGATTGCATAACCAAATAGGGTCTAAGATATCTATAGTTCCTAGTGGCAGCAAATCAAAAACGAACAGTGCCAGATTTGGAAAAAAAGAAATTAATCCCTTAAGAATAGCTGAACCTCATAACCTTCTCAAGAACATGCATAAGAAGCACGTAAATTATCAACTAACAACGTACAAAACGGTTTCTTCATTCTATTCCAAAGGCCTCAATGAAGGTGTGAGGGAAGAAAGGAGGATGTTCACCACTTCACCTATAAGGGTTTTATCCTAACCCTTGCCCCTTCTCTTCCAACTTTATTTGGGGTGTGAACGAAGGGGGGGAAGTATCTTATAAGAGCATTTGGAAAATATTTTGGTATTCTCTTTCTTATCTTCACTCTTTCTTATCTTAACCTTCTCCAAAGATATGCAACTTCATAAGAAGTAGAATAGTAAAAGCCCTTCACATAACAAACACCAACACGTTGGAAAAAGCATGGTTTTGGTTCAGGCTACGCTTAGCTCAAGATATCTTGTAAATGCATGTCGCCGAAATCCACCAGAAACCAATTAAGGAGTGAGAAACATCAAATTCAAACAAACAGGAAAGTTTCAACAGCTCCTCTTCTAATGTTTATATAGAACGGATTACCAGCAAATAATACAATATTAGGCATAGTATAGTAAGTATAGACAAAATTCGTTAACTACACTTACGTGATGTACTCTAAGAAGGTCGACAGAGGTTCTGTAGCCTGGCACAACATGTGTTTATATTCATCAACCAGCTTCAGTGTGCACTTCTCCACGAGCGTAGTTGTGTGCAAAGGAGAAGGTTCTATAGCCAAATACAGCAACCAAATTATCAGTCAGCAACAATATTAATCATATAACAGACATCTCCCTTTATCTTAAAATAAAAAAATAAAAAAGCTATCTATTCAAAAAAAAAAAACTAGAGATATATCTCAACAACACAAAAGGTTATAGAGCCTACTATAATGAACAAAATAGCAGTACACTAAGAGCCCAGAAAAAGCATTACACACAGTCCCACTCCACTGACTCAAGTCAGTATTAATAAAATACTTTACCGGTCCTCAAAAGCAAGGATCGATTTATTATCAACAATATATGTGTACAAAATATCCACAAAAAAATACAAGTCCACAAGTGAAAAAAGATAAAACTTTTATATATCACTGAAGCACTGCTGCGGCAAGAGGGAAGGGGCCAAGTAATGTTCATAGCTCATATTAGCGACATCAACTGAACTCATATAGAACAGATTGTCTGGCCTGGCAAGCTACATAGTAGAAGGACATAATTTAGATAAGAACAGCTAAAAGAAACTTCCTAATACGGAAACGAGGATGACTAAAAAGGTCCGGAGAAAATAGTATCCTTTATAGCTCTGTTAGCGGCAATGATTTATCTTCCCCAACACCAAAAATGATATGGCTCAGGAAAGCCATTGATGAAGTGATGAAAAGCATCATCCATCAAACCAATAAATTATGAAGTTCCTATTTCATTTTCCATTGTATTGATGGCGTACCCAGTAAAACTAAATTGACATAAACTCCGCAACAAACTGTCGTCTCGGCAGCTGATTTCTACACAAATCATTTCTAGATCTCATTAAGAAGGGGAGAGGGGGAAACTAGCGGAAACCAATTTTCTCTATCTAAATTTTAATCCATAACAGCTATTCCAACGTTCCACAAGCCCAGAATACATTTCACTGTAGCTAAATATTGAAAGATACAATGACATCCATATCAACGAAGGCCACTACAGAAAAAGGTGTGTCTACTCTGTACTCTTGCATAAAATGATCCCTCCACCTTAGACATGTGAAACTTGCTCAGCCATGATCACAGGATTGTCAAAGGTTCTAACAATCTACACAACGAAACATCCTCCAGTATACACACAATTACCAATTTCTTCTGACACCCATACTCCAGTATTTTGCAACAGGATAGCAAATTAACAACCAATCTACCTCGTGCTTAAGATAGAGATACAGACAAGCATTCCGCTCAATCATGGCTCTTATAATCTATGATCTTCACTAGTGCAAAAAGGGAGGTAGTCACTAGTCAGAGGTTATCCCCTTCACAAAATGTGCTTTCTTTACCATAATTTGCTGTGCCGGGATTGAATGCCATGCTATTATCGAAGCCAATTGTTTCATCCGACCAAAAACTTTTTATCATGCACTATACCATCCTAGTAAATCCCCCCTCCAGCGACATTTATTCGCAAAAACTACATTTGTATATTATTATCATAATTACAGTACATTATCATCCAGATATAATTGCGACAATCAGATAATCTTTAACATATGAATATCAGCTCACATAATTCCAAAATCGGAGAGATAATAGCATGAAATTTCAGAATTTCCAACAGATCAAACAAATTGAAATCACGCACAACAAAGAATTCAGAATGCAGCTCAATTGATAAGAATCGGAAAATTGAAAAATAAAGAATGCAGTTCAATTGACAAGAATCAGAAAAGAGAAAAAAAAAAGAATTAGGAGGAGAAATTATACCATTCTGAAGATAAGGACCATAATCAGTAGCAGAAAGATGCATCTTGATGTCATCGAGAGTCTCACACTGACATAAATTGTTGTAATCAGCAGCAGTGAGCAATCCAGATCTGTGACCTCTAACAATGGCTTCCAAGTAACCGCCATGGATGTTGAAGGTCATAGCTTCGAATCCGTACATCTTGGCGAAATTTAGGGTTTGGTTGATGCAGATCGGGATAAAATTGGGGAACTTGACAAGCAGGAGAGAGAAAGAGGTGATTGGTGATTTGTGATTTGGAGTCAGAAGAAGTCACAGGGTGCAAAACGTTAGGGGATCAACAGGAGAGAGATTAATTGATGATGATGATTGTTCAGTGATCACAATGATAACAAGACAAAACAAAACTACGGTTGGGACTTCGGGCCTCGTTATAAAAATGGAGCCTGGTTTTAAAGAATAGGATTTTTTTATGTCAAAACTACCTAATAAATTAATTACTTCATCCGTTTCAATTTAGTTGTGACACTTTCCTTATTTGATATGTATTAAATTAAATGTGACACTTTTTTTTTCACCTAAAATGGAAAGTTTATGGCTGTGATTTTACCATTTCACCCTTGTTTCTAACATTTAACCAAATTCAATCCTACTTAATATTAACCTCATTAAACATAATCTTATTAAATGACTCCCACCAAAAAATCAACCGCCCAACTACCTTTCATCAATTGCATCAGAAATTAAAACCCCCAACCACCTGTTCATCAATTAAACCCCCCAACCACATTTTCATCTCACCCTTCATCTTCATTTCTTCTGTTCATCTTCTCTAACCCCAATTCAACTTTCTCTCTCCTCAAATCACCACTCTCTCTCCTCAAATCACCATTCCCTCACTTCAATTTCTCGCTCTCCCAATTCGATTTCTCCCTCTCTCTCATCGTTTTCGTCTTCATCATCCACAAATTTTCTAGATCTGGTTCTGTGAGTCCCAAAAAAAAACCCAACTTTTTGAGAAGATGTATGTACCAGATCTATCTCAACTTACTGACGCAATTTTTAAAATGGATGATGCTGATGAGTCTGATGTGATTAAGGACTTGATGAAAGTCTTCATAGATGGTTCTCCTTGGCCGACAGTGGTGATGCAGAACAAGTGCTTCGACCTTACGCCTTGAAAGCTTTGTTTGAGGTTGTTAATGATTTTTACGAAAAAACTTCTCTACCAAGGGAGTTATTTCCCCAACACCAGACCCACAACCCACAAGTCCCAAAAAAGCCCAGATCTAAGGCACAACCACCACCTAAAGGCCGAGTTTACCAATTGAGGCCAAGATCATGTTCTGCATCTAAGGGTAATGGAGTTGTTGTTGGGGGCAAAGGTGAGAGAGTGTTTGATGGGGGAAAAGTTGAGGGTGCTTTGAGGACTACGCGTCAGATCGTCTGTGGTCTGATGGTGCCTGAGCATATGCTTCTAATCCGGTTCGAAAAGGGGTGTCAAATAGAGGAAAGGAGAAAAAGGAGAAAAAGGAGAAAGAGGTGAAGGGAAAAGAGAAGCCTGAGACTGGTAATTTTGATTTTCTCCCTGTTTATGATGATGAGGGGAAGAAATATGCCATGTATGTTGAGAAGGATGGTGGGTGGTCTGTGTTTAAGGTGTATGAGGATGCCAGGATGGTGTGTCTTCTAATGATGATGAGTCCCTTCCTGATGTGCCAATGAGTCCATGCACGACCTCTGAATGGGATTCAGACTACCATGCCTTCCTACTCAGGCGTAAAGCCAAAAAAATGAGTCCCTGAGGTTTAATCATCCTAACTTCGATTTGTTTGCCATTGATATGCCTGTTTTTGTTTATTTAATGAGTCCCTTGAATTAATTTTATGCTTATTTTACACGAATTATTGCATGACTATGAATTGTTGGTTTGCTGATTTTAAAATGTTGGTTTGATGACTGTGAGTTGTTGGTTATTTGTCGGTTTGATGATGACTTTGAGTTGTTGGTGAATTGTTGGATTGATAATATTGAAATGTTGGTTTCATGACTGTAAGCTGTGGGTTATTTGTTGGTTTGATCATGATGACTCTGAGTTGTTGGTGAATTGTTGGTTTGATGATTTTGAAATGTTGGTTTCATGAATTATGTGAGTCCTTCTTTGCTGTTGGAAGTAGAATGAGTTCCCTTTCTAGATTGTTGCCTTGAGTAATCCAAATGATGAAGGGACTCATGTTTGTGGGCAGAAGAATAAGGTTGATTTGCTCCACATTGAAATATTCATTGTGTTGAGGATTTAAATCAACCTTCCAATTTCTTCTATGAACCATAAAATTATCCCTGATGGATTTAGAGAAGCCCCATTTGACCTTCCATTGTTGCCATGGTTCAAGTATGTTCAAAAGTTGATGATTCTTAGTTGTTGGTTATTTGTTTGGTGCTTATGGTAAAGTCTTTGCTAAAATACTATGATTCCCCCTGTCTATGATGAGGTACATGGCTAATGATGTGATACAGTCAATCTAAAACCTAAAAAATCTGCTGAGTTGTTTGAGACCTTCTTATCTCTATTATATAAAGGAAGGGGGGAGCTATGGTGTCCCCCAAGGACATTATTTTACTACCCTCATGAATAAATTAAATACTAGCTTTTTATGCACGCGATGCGTGCGATGACATTTTTAGGCATAACTATTACTAAGTAGTAAAGAAACAGAAAATGAGAGTTAGTATCTAAGTTCACCTCCATTTTGTGAATAAGATTCTTTGAAATACTTACAAATAGTATTTAAAAACACTTTAATAAATAAGTATAAGTAATGAAATTGTATTTTAACTACTTTTTTGTTGACTTTAACTAATCTTCTTGAAAATGCAAGTTAGTATTTAAGTTCACCTCCATTTTGTGAATAAGATTCTTCCATGTTCTTTTTATGTTGTTATTCGTTTTTGTGATTTTGAATAGTTTTTTGTTTCTCAAGTCTTATATGCGCATGTTCTTTTATAATCAGTATGATGTTCTTTACTAAATATCGTCATGTTCTTTTGTTTTGGTTTTATTCATTTTTATAATTTATAATAGTTTTTGATTTCTCGCAGAAAAATACAAAATGTTGTAAAGTTTTAAGTTGTGAGAAAAATTATAAAAGATTGTTCCCACGAAAAATATAGTACATAAAAATTTTGTTCACATATTATCCTTTTTCTTGAGGGAGTAATATGTTCCTTTACTAATTAATTATGTAGTGTTCTTTTCATATAAATATTATATTATAATTTAACTTGCAATATACTTTTTTTACATAATTGGTGAAAAGTGGTTTGTTAGTGGAAAATTGTGATAGTAATTCTTTGATTTAGATAAGAGTAGTTTCTTTTTTTATCCACATGATGCGTTAGTAGTTAAGGTGATAGATTGAAATTCCATTCAAATGAATCATGATGGGTTGGTTTGGGTTATTTTTATTTTGAGCAATAAAACTTGTGCACTGCCTGTCTGATTTAATTTAGGAGGATTTTTTTTAAAAAAAATCTTGCTTGTTAACCGGAAACAGTTGGTCCATATACTTATTTGCCACTTAAATCGGTGAAGAGTGAAGACCCATCAGACCAACAAAAAAACATTTCTCCAACTATTCATTCTCTCTCTCCTCTCAGTGTATAATTTCAGTACTTTTCTAACTATTCATTCTCTCTCTCCTCTCACTACAAATCTACAACCTATATTTTGAAGGAACCTAATTCATATTTGAAGGAACCCAGTTCATCCAAGTATGCAATATACAATAACAAAATCAGACGTTTCAAGTCTTAAGCAGTAAATCTAATTTGCGAACAACATCAAAGAAATACATGCAACGGTAGATTTTCAAGTCAACGTCAAAGAACAACATCAAAAAATCAAGCATTTCAATTCAAGTCTTAAGCGGCAGTAGATCTAATTGGGTTGATTTTGTAACAAAGAAAGGTAATTTCTTAAATCATGGATTTCAGTAATATTTCTATGATCCCAAAATTATAACCGAAAAGTATAATACAATTTCAGTTTTTTTTCCTTGTCTAACTTCTAAATTCTGATTTCACAAATTGATATTTAAAAATTTTCATCATTTTAATTTTTCTCCTTTTCTAAATGTTCACACTTTGAGTTTCAATTATATTTGAAATGAAATTTTAAATTTTTCATACACAATCTGATTTTGCATGAAATGGTCATTTTAATTTTTCTCCTTTTCTAAATTTTAACACTTTGAGTTTCAATTATATTTGAAATGAAATTTTAAGTTTTTCATACACAATCTGATTTCGCATGAAATGGTCATTTTTAATTTTTCTCCTTTTCTAAATTTTAACACTTTGAGTTTCAATTATATTTGAAATGAAATTTTAAATTTTTCATACACAATCTGATTTCACATTAAATGGTTTTCGCAAATTAATGTAATTTTTTTTTTTTCTGAAAATGGATTTTTGCAAAAGTTGTTCGCAAAAAGGTTTGATATTGTTTTGTTTTTCAAAATTTATTTCTGAACATGGATATTTTGCAAAAGTTTTGGGCAAAAATTTTATATTGGAATTTTTTTAAAAAAGAACTAAATTTGCAACTTTATCATCAGTGTCATAAATGAATCAAATTTCATACACATCTTGTTTTCTGATTTTATATGAAAATGAATCAAATTTAAGTCTAATTATATAAAAGCCCTTTTCAACTAATTGCTATTATCTCTATTTTTTCAACTACATAATAGTCGACTAATGTGAAATAACTTTAAAGATTAAAAGAATTATGTACCTGTTTGAAAGTTCGCAAATCGCCGATCGACGAATGTGTGATATCACTGTCAAAATCTTATGTTTTTCTCATTTGTGTTTATAGGTAATTTTTGTGAGTATGTAATTGTGAAAGGTTATTGAGAACAATGATTTATAAGTGAATTTTGTGAATGTTTTTGTATGTATTGACGTCCTAGTATATTAGTTTTAGTTTGTAAGTTAATTTTTAGTTTTTGTAAAGTTTCCTGATCATTTGAGTGATTTGCGTGATTTTTACAACGTGATTTTCTCAATTCTATGAGTGATTTGTAAAGTTCCTCATATAAGTGATTTCTGAGTGATTGTTGAAAATTAATTTCCGGTGGCTTTGTTTGACCCCCATTTTGGTATTGAGATTCCTTTTGTAATTTAGAAAGGGAAAGGGGGCAAAATAGTCAGTTCAAAAGAGGACACCGTTGCTCCCCCCTTCCCTTATGTAATAGAGATTAACTACTTTACCCAAAAAAAAGAAAAAAAAATCAAACTCAAATATAGCATAAAAAAGTTAATAAAAATGTTGAAAACATTATATAATAACCGAGCCACCATAAATGATGACAATTGTCTACAAGTATTAATGCATTCATACTAACAAAGTAGATATGAAAATTATATTAGCCAAATATTTTATCAATTAGTACACAATTAAGTACTTCGTATTACATTAAAACTATAAAATTCAATCAATTAACAAAGTGAAATAGTTTCATTAACAATTATTATAAATACAAACATGACATATTATGTAAATGCAGACATGACAAACCTTTTGCTAAACAAACATTCAAATAAAAAATGACACAACTCCAAATTCCTGACTTGAAATCAAAGTATCCACTTTCTTCACAATCTATGAAGTACTATCCACTTTCATTCAAATAAAGTATCCACTTAAGTGACATAGACTAAACCAATCAAATTTTGCAACTAATAAAAATTATACTTGATGTCTAATGTTCAAATTTTGACTCATGCAAAAAAAAAAATCGAGTTTCTATCTCGAAAAAAAACCAAGCACGCATCGCGTGCAAAAAATGCTAGTGTGTTTGCTGTTGGAAGTAGAATGAGTTCCCTATTCTAGGTTTGCATAATGAGTAATCCAAATGATGAAGGGACTCATGTTTATGGCCAGAAGAATAATGGTTGATTTGCTCCACATTGAAGAATATTTATTGTGTTGAGGATTTAAACCAACCAACCAATCTATATATATACATCTAAAACCCAAAGCAAACAAATGCCATGCTGCCACATGTACTTCCCCCTCCGAAACAAATAATACAAAGTAATTAATAAAAATGCATGTGTGAAGGCTCGAACACGCAACCTCTCATTTGAAATACGAACACACTAACCAACTAATCTACAATCTCTTTTTGGTTTTTATGGTGAGAAAAAATAGTATAACATACATCTAAGAAAAGCATTTAAAGATATGGTAACTTACATCTCACAATATACCCCACAATTATTAAGGAGACCCACCATTACATCCAATTATCTCAAAAGTTATGGCCTATAATACTTGGTAGCTTATGTGGCCCACCAACATTGTTGGAGCAAAAGTGCACACTACTACCGCTAATAGTCCCTCCTTCATTTGCTTGCTCCATACCCATCAAAAGATCCAGACCAACCATCAAATACACACTCGGATGACTAATCAAACCCAACATTCTCATAGAAGTAAGAAGTCCAACTGCTAATCTTCCCTTCCCCATTTAGGTGTTGCATACCCATGATGTCACATGTACTCCCTCCCTCCCCAAACAAATGATGCAAAGTAAATATGATTTGTTATGCTGTCACATTACTCCCCTCCCTAATCAAATGACACAAATTAAATTATAAAAATATAGTGTTTAAGGCTAAACACATGACCTCCCATTTGAAATGCAAATGCATTAACCAACTAATCTACAATATCATATTTGTCTATGTGGGGGAAAAATTATTTATAGACAATATAATATTTGAATTTTAAAAAAAAAAAGTATATGATTGACATATCTGGAAAGTTTATAGCCTAATATTTCATAATTTATAGCTATAAACTACATTGCTTCTGCTTTAAGAACTAAATTGTAACTACACCAGGGTGTTCAGGAGACCCGATATGTTTGACCCGTCAAGTTGACCGGTCCACCCGAAAAAGGTAATAAATATGAAATTATATATTTTTTTAAAAAAGATACGAAAATCGAGTCGGTTGTTAATGGGCTTATTAGCTATCCGATACCACATTGTTGTGCTTGTGACTTTCAAAGGGGAAAGAAAAGATAAATAATAAGAATAATCAACATTTTATAGGAGAAGTTGGATTAGATGAATTAACAATTTAATATTTTAAAAAAGGATCTGATGAATCAACGTGTTAATAGAAAAATTAGTTGTGGTGCAATCTGCAAGTGAGAATATTTACATTATGGTTGATTGGTAGTAGATCCTTTTGAGAAATGAGGATTATAGTTGGCATGCAATTGACAGTTGGCACTCATGGTAGTACCCCAAAATATTGTAATCAACTTGGATCGACATTTGACACTCATAGTAGTAGCTTCTTCTGTAGCTCTTCTAATGATTTATTTTTCATAAAAAAAAGCTATGACACTTTTGCGAGCACCCGGTTGTTCAGGGTCGAGTCATGGGTTGCTTTTCATTATATGAAAACCCCTAAACAACAAACTTTCATTAATCGATTACATTCTTTAAAGAAAAAAGCAAATAAAAGAACGACATTAACCATCTTGAATAGCTAAAATGTACGGATTTTTCACCATATACCCCCGACAAATTTTTTTATTCACCATATACCCTCGATATTTTCATAATTCACTACATACCCCTCAATTTCTTGATAATTGACCATGTGCCCTTAATGGTTAACGACTATCAATTTTTTTGATCATTAACCCTTCATTCCGTCACTAAACCTTAATTAACCCCTATTTGAGTCGTTAATTTTAATTGACCACCATTAAAACACTACATATGACCCCTTTTATCACTCTCCCTCCATAACTCTATTTTCTTCATCTTTGGCCTTAGGTGTTGTTTTAATGCTAATTTGTTAGGGTAAATGAGTGACATAGGGATCACTTAAGGTTTAGTAACGGAATCAGGGATTAATGATCAAAAAAGTTGATAGTCACTAATCATTAAGGGCACATGGTGAATTATCAAGAAATTGAGGGGTATATGGTGAATTCTGAAAACATCAAGAGTATATGGTGAATAAAAAAATCTGTCAAGGATATATGGTGAAAAATCCGTAAAATGTAATATAAAATATAGATTAACCCCGGGGCATCGCCCGGGTCAACAACTAGTTTCTTTTATGAACCGTTACATTCTCCCTGATGGATTTAGAGAAGACCCATTTCACACTCATTTCTTGATATGCTTTAGATATGTTATAAAGCTGAAAATAGGACTGAAAATAAAATATAAAACATAAACCATAAGCTAATTTCATATCGATTAATGTCTTTTGCAACACTGCTTATACAAACCACTCCTTACTTTTCATTTTCACACATAAAAAAAACTTCACACTAATACTACCCAAAGGTATACCCATATTAACAAAAAATCTGCCCTATTATGGTTTGCTTAGAAGTGTTGCTGCATTACATCTTCATTCTTGCATCTGTATACTCCAATGATATTTGACAAAACATTGTTGTTTAAAAACTTGCCAACCTACCTATTTACCAAAAACTGTTGCTGCACTTTTATTCTTCAAAATGTTGCTGCACTTTTCTTCTTAAAAATGTTGCTGCACTTTTCTTCCATAACCTTTTAAAAGTGGGAACTTCACCCACTGTTCATCTGCATAGTGTTATGACTCACAAACAAAGTAATTTCTTGTTTGTAAGCTTGCCATGCATTGCTCACATGATCTCCAACTCCACCCCTTGCCATGTGTCCTGCACGTGTCTACTAGAATATACTTTGGCGCCCTTTCTTTTTCACGTGGCTAGCCAATACACACTGGCAATTTGCACTCTTTTGAATTCTCACTCCTTTCTCCTGCTTCTTTTTCGTCGTCACTGTTCAGGCGGCGCCATTATTGCGCCGTTCTAAAAGGTTGTTTTTTTGTCAATTTTTCTTGCTTCTGGGCACATGTGCACTATGAACGGCGAGGGAAACTCACTTTTAGCCTCGGTCATTGGAGTCTTGGCTGTTTTAGATTGGTGCTGCCGACTAACGATGAAGACAATTGGAAAGCACCTTGTGGAAATTCGATTGCCCACCATAGATTGTCATTTGCCGCCTAGGGTCCTTCTGAAAAAATCGGCACCCCTGGTTCAACAGCTTCCCCACTGTTCGAATGCTTGTAGATTAGTGTACAGGTAAGGTGGTCATTACAGTGGCGTTTTAAGGTAAGCTTGCGAATTACAAATCGGTCACTTTCTGTTTGCAATTAGAGTTCCCATTCGTAGATTTGGTTGGTTGATTGATGAGCGTTCCTATGTGTGCCTTGATTACATGGGTTCTTAGAAATCCGATCAAATGATTAGCAACCTAGGTTTGAACAAGTTTTAAAAAAGGGTTAGGTGTACTTTACTTTTTTTCCCCTAAATTCACTTGATTCTTGAATGATTGCCTGAATGTTGCTGATTAAAGTGCAAAATCACCTTCAAATTGGTTTGGTTGCCTTAAATTGGGAACATTAGTACCAAACGCACGTTTCTGAATAGTGTTCCAGTTGTGAGGAAATTATTAATTCAATTAAATGTACATAAGAAGTACACCTACTGTTTCACCTAGTGAGGAGTGTTTTCATTCCTGCTTTGAAGCTCACTCAACACTTTATTAAACCTTTGCAATACAATACCAAACGTATTTTAAGATAAAATATATTGTCCTCTATTACAGTCTAACTCTTCTCATTCTAGGGTTTCAGTTTTGCTTCCATAAAAATCCATAATATAAATACTAATTGACCTAACTATTCAGAGAAAATGTGCCTCCTAGTTTATGTTGTTCAAGCTGATAGGTTTTTGCTTCAACCTTTTTTTTTTTTTGCAGTGCATAGTTAGTGGTGCATTGGGTGTGCTCATACCTTGAATCATCAATGATACATACATATTGAACTTGACACTAATTAATTTCTAAAGAAACTTACAAGTATGATTATAGACAAGTATTTACACACCTAAACTAACTTGACACTTATGGATTCTCATCTCAAAATACAACAACAAATTTAATTGTTATATGAAATAGCTTACTAAATTTTATCAGCTTTTTCTTCACTGTGTTTAGAATATTTATCTAGCTCTAGAAATTTCATGTACTTTTGTCCTAGGTTTCTAGCTTCACCCCATGTGTTTCCTTTCTAATTAATATGCTTTATTGTTGTATGGTACCCAATGTTCTTGGTGATTTAATGGTTTCCTTGATAATTGTATTCTAAAATGGCAATACTTTTGGTTTTCACTGCACACACTGTAGGCTTAAACCTGTTTTGCAAAGCAGTTTGATGATTAAGTTTATGAGCATTTTGTTTGAACTGAACACACTGTAGATTACACCTTGTCTTGCACAACAATTCTACAATAGGGTTTCTAGTCATTTTATTTACTAGACATACTGTTGCCTCTAAACTGTTTTTAAAAGGCATAATTAAATCAAATTCCTGCAAATCTTGTTTGAAGATGCAAAAAAATGTAGGCTATAACATGTTTTGCAAGACATGGTTTCCTCTCTGTGAATGCCATCATCAATGGCTGTGAAACTTTGTTTTGTCGGGTTTGGTGATAATGCTAGCGTTTAGTCCGGATGCAGATAACACCAACTGACAGCATGCTTCCTGTGCTGTGATAGCCCTGAAATTAACTCTGATTTTAGAACAATGTTTTGTGTTTTGGGTATTTACGGATTTTGGTCTTGTCGTCTTGGTAGTTAGTTTGGGGTATTTCTTGATTGGTTGTATGAACCATTATGCTTCGCACTGAATTTGTTTGCTTGTTATATGTGTCTTCCTAACAGGTTATTTTTCTCTCCATTTATTTGCAAGGCTAACTTATTTTTTTGTTTCCTTGTAGGACTGCACTTAATTTCCAACTTACACCTTTAAGCAGTTTGCAAAGCAGGGTCTGGTAACATTTTTACGCCTTTCGCACTATAGCCTACCTTATCTTTTGTTTGTCTCATGCTTGCTCAACTGTGCTTGCCTTGAAAAAAAATGTTTTCTCTTTGCTGGTGTGCTTCTGGTTCATGTGTTTGTTCTTACATGTAGATTAATTCTTCAATCCAGTATGTACAGATGTTTTTCCTTAAACAATTAACTGTTCTGACTTGGAACATGTGTTGCTTTGTATGTGTGTGGAAAATACCATGAATTGCATCTCTAGAATTGCTTAATTACTTGCAGTTTACACTTAAACAAAGAATATGCTTGTTTACTGATGCTAATTCTAAAAGACATATATAGCCTCTACGGTTTAGAACTCCTCCTAAGATAGGACTAACTTAATAGAATCCTAGACACGAGTTTGTGATTGTGGGGTGATATAGAGAAGCTTATTTGTATACAGTGTGGTGCAGCTATTGTGTTCCCTTAATCCAAAAGACATTAGGCGTAAATTGAGTTGTTTGTCTTTACAGGTTGTAGCCATGACACCAAAACCAATGTGCATGCCATTTATGTGGTGGTTTGAGATACGCTTTTCATTCAGATTTAGACTTGCCAAAATGAAATGCCACTGGGAATTAAAGCTATTTGTTGCTGAGATGTTTCCATGTGGATTTAATGCCAACCGAGGGCAGAAATCTTCTTCATATGGTAATCCTGTCTTTTCTAGCGCAGGCACGACTCCTTGTCTCTTTTGCTAACTTAGATTACTTTGTGTTTCAGGTGTTTCTTTTGGTTGTGGCTTAAAACCCTGGTTCCATCGGCAGCTGGTCATATATGGCTCTTGTTTCCTTGGCCTTCGCATCAGGGAACTTGGTATGGTTTCATTTTCCCACACAACAACAAAGAAGTCTATGATATCTAATTGTCTAGCTAACTAATTTTGGTAATTAAGTTGCCCTTAGTCCGTACAAAGGAATCCATACACTACCTGGCGTGCTAAAGAGCAAAGACTCAATGGACCTCAAATAGAATTTTAGCATCTTAGATGCAACCCAGGTCATGTGAGCTCTACCAACATGGACAATTGGACACTTCAAGACATATATTTCCTTAGAAGCTTTATCCACAAGTATTCAGGGTGTTTAAGTGTGTCTTTCTCAAGCCATATGACCCAAACAAAAAAGAACTATGCTTATTTAGAAGTGGACCTTCCCTTAATTTGGGTCAAACTCTAAGAGTTCAGCTACTGGTTATTTTTTTAAACAAATAGGCCATCTGCCTTGTAGTCACGTTGGGCCTAATATCAAGAAACCTAAATACTTTTTAAAAAAAACATTAAAGTCATTTTGTTTTACTTTATATAAATGTGCTTGTCAGCTTAAGTACCAGTTCCAGGGTAAGGCATAGTACTGACAATAGTGTCTTGGTTGCCTTATTTAACACACTAAGTGTGAATAGGACAATTTTCACACTTTTTGTGCTGATGTAGACATTGCCTTTTGTTCTGAAATACGTGAACACCCTACCTACAAGGCATTCTTTCATCTTAAAAGGACAGCAGACAGGGATTTTGGCTACTGTTAATGCACTACTAGATAATCTCGCCTTGTACCTTTCTTTCTCATCCTTTACTTTTTCAAAAAACATACTAAAAGCTCTGAGTTAAAGCTTTTAATAGCTACCATTGTTTTTCCCCTCAATAAACCAGAGCTCATAAATCAATTCAAGGTTAGTTTACTTTGCCATGTTTTGCCCTTTAAAATTCCAAGTTCTTGATTACATTTAATTTTATCCTGCCACTTCCATCTGCTTTTGTCCCGTTGTGCTTGCATATTTTCAGCTTTGAACCATGACTTACAATTATTGGTGTATGTGGTTGATTCCTACTTTTGGAACAACATGCTCACATGCAAAATTATGTAGCTTCTATGCAGTCAATTCAAAAAAAACCTTGCATTTTTCTCCATTATTTGCATAAGAATAACTTAATGTGCAGAGCCTTGTCCCAGGTCTTTGCTGTAAATGTATGCTCTAGAGTCTTGCCAAATATAGACATATATTTGTAGCAACTTTAAAGCATAATTGTACAAAAAATTTCCCGCACAATAATAACCTCAAACATCATCACTAAGGGAAACACAAATTAAATCTTAAGAGAGAAACCTTTAGTTATCCTCTAAATTAGTTTCAAGGAAAGTCGGATAATAACCTCAAACATCATCACTAAGGGAAACGCAAATTAAATCTTAATAGAGAAACCTTTAGTTATCCTCCAAATTAGTTTCAAGGAAAGTCGGATGTCCACTTAACTTTTCAAAATAAACTTTATCGTAGAAAAAAAAATCCACTATAGTCAAATTAAAGTATATAAACAATGTAAAAATTCAAAATAGTATGTTCTTATTTGTTTTTTCGACCACCAAGTATATTTGATGTGTACCTAACCACCTTCTGTGGAACCTGATTTTTGACTGTCTTAATTAACGGTCTGAATTCCATAAAAGTCTCTCATTGGACTATGAGTTTTAGAAAACTTTGAAGTCGCCACGCTATTAATATCTGAATAGGGACAACTTTATTTCATAAATCATTTTAAAATCAATTTCAAGAAATATCATTTAAAACGATGATGACTTCATATGGATAAGACTTTTTGAAAATTGGTCTTTCATACCATGAGATGGGGTTCAGGGTTTAGGTTAAGAGGTGCGAACGTCTGGAACTTGTCTCCTCTTCCGTTCTACAGAACGGGCTCTTACTAAATGCGTTATTTTCCATTTTAAAGTAATCATGGCTATTGAAAAGAAATAAAGTCACATAGTTTGCACATATACACATCAACCATTTTTATTTAGGACCAATATATCATTTATACATGGTAGGTTTGAGCACTAAAGTTGCACTACGTACCAATCATTGCGGGATTGGAATCCACTCATGGATCAAAATCATCGTAGTTCGATCTTATGTCTCACCCTAAATGGCCAATTCCATTGGGGAAGAAAAGGAAATAGATTATGATAACTCACCTTTAGAATTAAACAAATCTATTGGAAAATGAGGTAATCACTCTAATTAGTGATTGAAATGAGATTAAGATAATCACCTTAATTAGTGATTAAATATGAAGGATTAAGATAACCACCTTAATTAGTGATTAATAAGGAAGGAAAGAAGTAATCACCCTAATTAGTGATTATTTAAGGTTTAAGCTAATCACCCAAATTAGTGATTATATAGGAAAAATGATCACCCTAATTAACTATTATTAAGGTTTAAGATAATCACTCTAATTAGTGATTAAATATAAAAGGTTAAATTAATCACCTTAATTAGCGATTAAAATGAAGGAAGGAAGTAATCACCCTAATTAGTGATTATTCAAGGTTTAAGTTAATTACCCTAAATAGTGATTAAATAGGAAAAATAATCGCCCTAATTAACGATTATTAAGGTTTAAGATAATCACTCTAATTAACGATTAAACGAAGAGTTTGAGTTAATCGCTCTAATTAGCTATTAATCAAGGATTGAAATAACCACCTTAATTAGTGATCACATTTATAATTTTCAAGAAGTCTGAGGAAAGAGGTTTGCTTCCTAATCGAAGGCTTTTTGAGAAATAATCTTAATTGAAGATTGTTAAGTCATTTTGAGAAAAATGAACAGTTTGAGATCAAATTCGGAGATTGTGTTTGGCTAATCGGAATTTGGCCATTTAAAGTGAGACACGTGAAACGGCCTAAAATCAATTAGGAGATCATAATTACCTTTCTAATTATGTCAAATTATATAATTGATCCATTTGAAGATGGAGAACAATTTTTAAAATGTAAGATGTCATACAATTTAACTTAGTTAGATTTGCAATTTTTCCTCTTAATTGAGATTGGGTCATTTAATTCATATACTATGATATATTGGCCCAACATGCAATATTTGTAACATTGGTTGCTCATTTTATTTAAAAAGAGTTGTGGAATTATTTATGAAAATTATGCATAAACATCTCCATATTTTCATTAATGAGTGATGTAATAATTATATACAAAGAAACTATTATTACAACAAAAATGTACAAATTCTATGATCTATACAAATCTTCAATCTTGATCTTCACCATGATGCTCCTTAATCTTCATCCTCTTGAATGGGCTTTGGAATTCATGGTTATTTGTAAACTTGTGAAAATTAGAGATTAATTAACCTCTTTGATTTTTTATGATCATTTTTATTGATTTTTATTTACATAATAAAAATGAACTATTTTAAGATAAACTTAAAATTTCATGGCTTTTAATTAACATTCTCGTATGAAAAGAAAACATTTTTTATGAAACTTGAGTTAATCACGTTATTTTATTTATTAGATTGCACTTTTGTCCTTGTACTGACTTATAAAAATCATAAATTTTTATAGAAAGCATAAAATTGAGCATGTAATATACCTATGGATATCTCAGTGAGTTATGTATGTTGTGTCAAAATTTCACAAGCTTTTAGTGAAAACTAGAATTATGGTGAATTTTATGCTACAATTAGTTAAAACAGGACCTTTATCAAATTTATTCTTTGAAATCCAACTTTATGAACTTATTTTGAAGTAAATTTTGGTATGAATATTATAGACACTTTGAAGGACTAGACTGAAAATTTTCACTTGAATTGGACATTTTTAAGACCCTTTTTTATTCATTTTATTAAGTGAAGAGAAAATCAGTATTCTGGAATTTAGTGATTTGCATGAATGTTTTTGTAAAAATGATATAAAATTTTATAAAATTCATATGAATATGATTTTTATGTTTTTGGAGAGCTACTGATGTCTACTTTAAAGTTGATGTTTTGAGTTTTATCTAAATGATTTTATTGAAGGAACATTGTTATGCATGAATGTTTTGAGCTACTGGATAAAATCAATTTTGCACAACAATGTTGTATGATTTTTAATTAACTGTAAGAACTTCGTTTTTTAGAAATTCCAAAGCTCAGTTGCTGGAAACATCTTGAAATTCATAGAAAAAATATTACATCCTATTAAATATTTATATAATACAGACGAAAAATGAAATGAAGTACGAAATTGAAACTGACCATAATTACAGCATCACATTTTCTATTTATGGAGATGTTTATGCACAACTCTACTTGAAATTTTTTTATGAAAACATGTTTTTGGTTATGAATAACAATTTGATTAACAAAAATCATACAAGCACATATTTCATAAGAGTCTCCCCATTAGAGTTGACTATTCTAGGTGGGGTGATTTAAGGTTGGGAACCTATTAGGACTTCCACATACCCAAATCACTCAAAAGATTAAAAAATGATAAGAGGAAACAAAGAGAAAGTTAGTATGTGATTAAGAATATAATTAAGAAAAATAACAAGAACTTTAACTTTACCTTGCTAACTCAATGTTGCACTTCCTTTTGCAAATTTTTCTACTTTTTTTTTGTGATTTTCTTAATTTCTAAGTGAGTTTCTAAATACACTTAATTACTAACTTAAACCCTTTTTATGTGTGTTTTCTTTTGATGAACTTCTTTACTTACTAATTATAACTTTGCTTTCTTTTTTTGAATGATATTTTTCTTAGAGGGAGGAACTAAGAAGAAGGAGAGTAGTATTGAGATTTCTAGTTGTGAGAAGTAGTGGAGTTAAGCTGTTGTTGTGTGAAATTGTTGTGTGTTGAAGTAAAAAATGGGGGTTATTTATTGGGAAATGAAGTGGTGAATTAGGGTTTGAAGAAGGTAGAAAATCAGATTTTTCACCCAAAAATCTAATTTTTATCAACCCAAATTATCTTAATGACATCACACTAATGACATCACCTTAATGACATTACTAAATCCTCTCAAATCTTCCTACATCATCAAATTTACGGAAAATGCCAATATTCTTATTCTCTTTAGATTTGATTGTGATCTTTACACTAATGAAGCAAAATCTGAATTTCAACACATTCTAATACGTAGGAATGCATCGAAAAACGTGAAGGAAGTGCTGATTGGACCACTGCGCCAAACGCAGGAACCTGCGCTAGGCACAACACCGTGCGCTAGGCGCACTGGCCTGCGTCTGGCGCAGGAGCCTGTTGTGCGTTGGGCGCATGATCATGCGTCAGACGCATGATCATGTGCCTGGCGCACAACTCGAATCTTCCGAAAAAAATCCGGATTCTTGGCTCTTACACCTTGGATTTGATTCTTATTCTTATTCTTTTTCATGATTCTTATTCCTTAACTAATGGATAAAAGAATGTGATTGGTGGTTAAAGAATATATTCTTATTCTTTATCCAATGAACAATGACTTGACCATCAAGAAAACTGATTACAATCGATTTTGGGAGACGATTAAAATTCCGGCGCCTAATTGGAACTCGTTTTTTCTGATTTTCGAAAAACTAACTTAAAACAATTAACAAACTACGAATCATTTTATTAAACCAGTGGTTGTAGTTATTGACTACGACTTACGGAAAATTACATTCCTAAGCCGGAATTGTATGACTAAAAAGCGAAAAAAGAAAAATCATACGATGGAATGAAACTCGCGTTCCGGGGCGAAACATGCCTTTGACGGGGCGCGCGCTCCGCAATACTTGATGATTTTCGTTATTTTTATTACTTTTCAACATCTTTATTTATACGAAAAAGGGGTTCAAAATTTAGTGTCTACACCTTCTCACTGGATATTGTTAACTGTAAGTTACTGTGAAACTAACTCTAATGCAAATTCTTTAGATTCTTTGAAAGACCTAGCCTTTTTTTAGTCACGCCAAGTAACATATGATTCTTCATTGCTTACTATTTGAACACAATGCCATGTTGCTGCACTGGCCACAAAGCTTGCACCCTATTAGAATTTTGCTTGCTGTTGAACCTAATTATATGGCTAACTTGCTTTACATCTAATGAAGTTGTTAAGTTTAATATGCGTACTAAATAATCCACCCCTGTATGCATTCTTATTGACGTTCATTCGTTACATTTATTGTAGCATGAAACCCGACCTATCTTGACAAGTTGACTCCTACAACCAAGGCTTACAAGGTCAAGGTCAAGCTGAAAGAGAAGTCACGTACCCTGATTTCACCTCAGAAAAAAACACGCTACCAGCAATTGACATTTGAGGATGAGAAGGTAACTTTGCTCTTACGCATCTAGTTCTAAGGTATTTAAGCTGCAATGTAGATTTAGATTCGATGCAAAAACACAACACATACAGCGGACTCACCAAAAAATAAGCACTTATTAGTAAATGGTAATTTAAATAAATGTAACTGCTGTTTGTGTTGCTTCCAAAGCAACTATGACTGACTCATTAATACAAATATACCTAATACTACGTATTTACCTTCACGTACTGGTATACACCTTTTCTAATGCAAACAAAAATGGTAGGGCAACAAAATGCGTGGAGCGCTATTTGAGAACCAAATTAAAGAGTTCGAAACAGTGTTTAAGCAGAATCATGAATATGAGATTGCAAATGCGCCCCTAAAACCAGTGTTAGGCCAATATGCTACTAAACCTGATGACTGCCAAATTAGCTTTGACGGCCAAACCATGATCCAACCTGTGGATCTCGAGGCCAAGCCATCGGAACCTGACTACATGCCAATTGCTGCGATACCGCATACTAATGATTCGAACGATCGCTTTAGTATTTTACATCAAACTCTTTTCCAGCTTTCCTTATTAGATGCACACCCACTAACACTGTATGCTCAAATGTTGTAGATGTGTTAGGTATCGTCCTTTTTGCCGAAGACACACGAGCAATTACAACAACAGCTGGTGTTGCACATCAAGTCCGAGAGATTGTGATAACTGATCACATGTTTGCGCTTAATTTACAGTTCTTTATATTATTTGAACCATCTAACCAGCCACTTAAACTAACGCCTTTCTTTTTTCAGCACTGAACAACCATTAACCATATCAGTATGGGACGATATAACAGGAACAGAGGCAAATCTACTTAAATCATGGGATGGCCCATCCCTCATTGTTGGATTCACATTTCCAAAACCATCTGACCACAAAGGTAATGACTTCCTTACAATCCGCCTTCATGCAAGACTATACAACAACCTTATTCATGTCTACAATTCATGGTGCTTGAATGGTTTAGCGCTTTACTATTATATTGCGCTAAAAAAAAGGTTGTTGTACTTATGAGCACCCTATTCACAGGAAAATTCCCTGGTCATTGCATAAGTATTTCAATTGCTTGCTTTTACTAGCTAACCAAACACGAACCAAGTACTCATATGTGTTTTTCCCTAACTACCTTAACTTTTCTTGCAGGGTTTTCACTCTCAACGAGTATGGCAACCGTATTCCACCGCAACCCATCTGGAGAGAGGGCCGATATTCTGCGCAAATGGTTTGAAGAAAAACAAAACACCTTTACCCCACTAATTCCCTACAATGCCTAACTACCATCTAATATCTTCCTAACCACTTTTACAGGTCAGTAGAGAAGCGTGATATGTGGTTGATCGCATGTCACGCATATTTGAAGTTAGAAATCCATCTGAACAGATTGAGATCCTAACAATACAGGCCATAAAACATAAGAAGGTAATGTATACACGATTATTACAAGTATTGTCATTGGTCTTTGTGAACCCCTTTTGAATTACTAGTTTACATGGATTGTTGCCTTGCACTGGCGGATGCAGAAGGGGGGTCAGTTGGTACAGCTGCACCCCTAATATTTTGGGGAAAGCCTTATCATTTACACATGCATACTTTTCACAGAACTTATATTTGCTTCACTGATGAGAGAGAGGGGAAAATGATAGAATCGTCTAGGTACACATGATTGATACCTATAGCTGACTTCCATTTGCATTTATTTTTCTTACTCTTTCTTTTTTCAATGGTCTTTTACTTACTCTTCCTTTCTTCGAAGGTTCTTTAGGAACACATTTTTCCCTTCTTACTCCTTAAGACCCTTTAAAGTCTAAGATTATAGCTTAAATATGCACTTCTTATTATCCATACAACAATACAACTTATGGGAAGTTGACAATCTATATATTAAAACTATCAGGTTCTTTTGCATTTATTTGTATCTCACTTTTCTGTACTTATTAAATAATCTTATATTTTCTAATACCCTTTTTCCACCCCTTTTCATTAACACGATTATGTGACTTATATTAACTACAAACTTTAAAAAGAACCTTCTATGATAGTGATTCTTTCAGATTTCCCAGTTTTTTATTATAGGTTAAATACTTTTAAAATGATTACATTTTGGGATACAAGTTCATTACTGTTTTCCGCTTCTTGAATCGGGAAATTAATCTGTATGTGCACATCTCTGTTGTATACCGATTCCATTTTGCGGTGAGAGTTTGTGAAATTTGTCCCAAAATAAAAAAAATAAAACCAAAGATTAGAAATGGAGAGGTGTTATATTTTATAAATCTATTTAATAAGTTTATCGTACCCCCATTTCTACATTTCTAGATCCATTACTGTTTCCTTGGAACCACAGGTTGAAAATACACTGCAAGAAGAGAAGCATTGGATCAAAGTGCTTGTGCCTGAGCCCGACTGTTCCAAGAATGTCCCGTACGTTGGCTGCAGCTGTTGTGGCAAACACACTGAATATCACTGTGAGGTCTCCTACACTTGTGCGTTTTGCCTCAAAGAAAACCGCATTGCAACTCCTAGGTAAGTAAAAACACTGTCTCCTCCTAAAAAAATGTACCTTTCATGTGCTAACACTAAATTTATTCCTTGTGTTTGCATGTAGAATTACTTTTAAATTTGATGCCGTTGATGAAACTGGAGAAATGACTTTCACAGCTTTCACGCAAGAGTGTGAAACCCTTTTCAAACTGTCAAAGGCAGAGATATATGCTCAAATAACCACTGTAAGTCTATACAACTTAGCATGTCGTTAGTCTACACTTCAAAGCATATCACCGTTTGTCAAACACAATAAACTAACTACTATGGTGCAAAATATCATGCTTTACAAGTACACTTGTTGATAAATGCCATTTATGCAAGTCTATACAATATATCATGCCTTGGCGTTCGTTACTTTGCACTCTTGCCTCGATGAGTATTTTGGCATGACACTGTTTACAATTGCTAAAAACCTCACAGCCTATTGGTTCACTTAAATTCCCAAGTTCACACTTTACATATCATTGGCAACACCAATGTTACGATAAACCAAACTCCGGACCAGCTTTAAGAACATCTTAACATGCCATATTGCTCCAATGCAGGGGACTTTCAACTTTGGACCCATCGCAAATGGGCTGAGCACAACCTACTTCCTGTTGCAGATTGGTCTTGCAACTTCACTTGCAAGGAACAAGATCCTGAGCTAGGTTCCAAAGACTATTCGCTGGAATTGATGCACTCTTTACGGTCTAGTTTCGTTTTGAATTGGGTGGGCTTCTGACAGGAACACCACCTTTTGTGGTGTTTATAGAAAACAAGTAGTGTTCCTGTACGACACCCCCGGTACTTGCCGTCGACCATGTGTTTTTTGCGTTTCAAGGGGCAAGGCGTACCCAGTTGTAGTTTTTTTTTTTGCTTTGTTGTATGCGAACATGCTAACCGATGCAATAACTAGCAGAAACCGATAGCTTTTGTGCTGCTTCTAACGTAGCTCTGTTATGTTACCAACTTCCTGTGCTATGGTTATTTAGTTAAAAAAACCATGTACCCACTGTTTATGTGCAGAAATTCTAGATGAGCACTGACCTCATGGAATCTGTATTCCTCCCAACTGTGCTGTTTAATGTTATCACCTTGGATCTACCATGTTTGTTTAGAAAACCAGTAAACTTAAGTTACTTTACGCTTTATCAAAATTATGCTACAATCTTTATTCCTATGTTAAGTCACTTACTGTTACCATGTGTTCTACTTAGGCTATGTTCAGTTCACCTTATTTTTGCTTATTTCAGATCATATCGGATCGATCGAATCGCACTGCATCGATTAGATCGCACCGCATCGATCGATCGTAAAAAATAAGTTCGGATCGAATCGATCGGATCGCTTCGGATCGGATCGGATCGGATAAGTTCGGATCGATCGGATAAGTTCGCATTATGCTTATATTTAAAAACTTATTATTATTGTTATTATTATCATGATTATTATGATTATTAGTATTACTAATGCTATTATTGTTATTGTAATAATAATAATAATAATAATAATAATAAATAATAATAATAATAATTATTATTATTATTATTATTATTATTAATATTACATTATACAATTACTATTACTATTAATATTACTATTTACTAGTACATTTGTTCAAAAAGATTATTATTATTGTCGTTGTTGTACTTATTAATTATTAATATTGGTAATTATTATTAATATTGTTGCTATTATTATAAATATCATTGATATCACTATTTGAAGCTATTTGTGTTCAAGAAGAAGAATGTTCTTTTGGCATTTGTACGTGTTCTTTTTTATATTTGTTCTAATTAATAATTTTGATATGTGATGTTCTTTTTGATGTTGTACATGTAACGAACATGACAATAGTATATGATGTTTATTTTTTAAAACAATTTTGGTAGAATAATATAAATTATATATTACTAGTTTATATGATGAGTAGCATGGGATAACCTAATGGTGTTGTCATCACGTTCAAAATTTTTCCTATAAAGGATTTCAACTTATCTTTAAAAACAAAGTTTATATAGAACAAGATAACGATATAAGAAGAATATTTAACCATTTTGTTCAAGATCATATGATTATATATATTTATAGGTTTATTTATAATAAAAAAGAACAATTTATTGATATAACAAAGAACATGTTGTTAGTTAAATCCAAACATGTCATCAATATAAAAATAACATCTATATTTTATTTTAAAAATGTGTTCTTTAAATAGATCTTTTTTTAATATCATTATATGTTCTTTTCATTACTATCTAAATTCTTATTATTAACGGACCTTGAACATGAACAATATATTTTCTTTACCATGAACAATATATAATTTTTTTTACCTAAAATGTGTGTTCTTTTATTTTTAATTTTTTTGGGCCCCTTTCGGGAACCCCGTGGTAAGATGAATTTCCTATGGGTCTGCCCGCACACCTGGCCACTCACCTAAAGACCCAACAAGCCCCAACCCCCTCCCCCACCAACAACAATATTGAAATATATGCTTCCACCAAGATTTGAACCTTGGTCTCCCATGTGGGAGGTAAGAAGCCATACCATTGGACCCAAGAGTCCTTAGTCTTTTATTTTTAATTGTATGTTCATATACTAATGTGTTCTTTTTCAAAAAAAAAAAAAACTAATTATGCTATAATAATAATAATAATAATAATAATAATAATAATAATAGATAACATAATAATAATAATAATAATAATAATATATTATTATTATTATTATTATTATTATTATTATTATTATTATGTTATCTATTATTATTATTATTATTGTCATTATTGTTATAATATTATTTATATTATTATTATTATAAAATTATTATTATTATTATTATTGAAATTTGTGCATAGTAATAAAATGATAGTAATAGTAATACTAGTAATGAAATACAAAGTAATAATAATATTAGTAATAATATGTTTTGTAAAAGATAAGTTCAGATCAGATCAGATCAGATCAATTCAGATCAGATCAGATCAGATCAGATAAGTTCAGATCAGATCAGATCAGATAAAAAAAAATAAGTTCAGATCAGATCAGTTCAGATCAGATCAGATAAGTTCAGATCAGAAAATTTCAGGTGAACTAAACATAGCCTTAGTGTATATTATTGTCTTAGAGTTTTGTCCAAAACTGTTATTGCTAGCATGTGAAACCATGTCGCATCCTTGCTGCAAATGGTCCTCTTACCATTTGATAACAACCATATCCCTTCATGAGTTAGACTAATAGGATCAGGCAAACAAACAAAACAACAACATGCCCTACATACTACCCTTACCTTTACCTTTATTTAGCATTAAATCTCTAATGTAAACGTCCTGCTACTCACTACAACCAAGCAACAAAACAGATAGGCCACATCCACATAGTACACAACCTACCTTCTATTATTTATTGCTCTAAAACCTTAGTCGTTTCTTCCCAAATTTACATATAATAATCACTCTTCAAGTTCATTGGTTTCTAACCTGCAAAAAACAAATACTACTGGACAATACTTTTTCACCTTGGTAGGATGCCTTCCTACTTTCTTACAACCCTCACCTTTGCCTTTTACGAGCATTAGATTCCTAATGTAAGCCTGCTGTTCTCAACCTAAGGGAAGAAAAAAAACAAAATGTTCCACATCCCACATGGAGCCTAGCCTACCCTCAATTATTGATTGTTCTAAACCTTTGTCCTTTCCTCTAGAAATATACATATAACCACTCTTGCAAGTGATTTGTAAATTACTTCTTCACCTCCCATCCCTTCGAGCTTGCATAAGTTGCATCACATTCTTTGTCCTTCACAGTCAACCTACGCAAATCAACCTCCCACAAATTGGTAAGTTATACTAACTTTATGAGCTACTAAGCGCATCATTTTCTAGAAACAGGGTGCTACAGTGGGACGTTATAAACATCTTAACTTGACAAGCCAAAGCTCCACTTTACAAATGCTTCAAAGACATGTTGGAAACCTACGCGTTAACCAGTTCAGCATTTTATTTCTATCCGAAATTACTAGATGTAACAGCTAAATTGTACTCTAAACAACAACTACCATGTTTTTTTAACGTTATGTGAGCGTGTATCTAGTTCAAGTTCGAACACATACCCTCCGAGTTTGCCTTATGCAATTCAATCAAATCATGCGCTTACCAACTATTTAAAACCAATTGCAACCAAACAAATTACGGATACCACAATTACACTATTTTGGGGTGCCGCGCGCGTAGGTGCGCGGTGCAACAACTAGTCTTAAAAATGTTGCTGCACTTTTCTTCTTCAAAATGTTGCTGCACTTTTTCTTCTTCAAAATGTTGCTGAACTTTTTCTTCTTCAAAATGTTGCTGTACTTTTCTTCTTCAAAATATTGCCTTGTTACTCTTCTTCTTCCTTTTCAAAAACTAGTCTGTGATTTCATCAATGTATTCAAATGCTTCACCAACATTAATGAACCTCTCATTAAAGTAATCAACTGCCTCATTAATGATTGACTGATCAACTGTGACATTTTGTGGAAGTAATCCTTGCCTTTCCAACCTTCTTTTTCCATGATGTGGGTTCTTGTAATTGTTTCCACCCTTGCACTTAAGAATTTCCATTATCACATACTGCAATTGTAGCTATGTATGCTTCAAGACCTCTGAGTCAAAAAAATCATAGCAATCTTGAACTTTAGTGATCAAATCATCTTGGGTCTTAGGAAATGACTGATACTGCAGTGCTTGTATGGCTATGAAAAATCCTAAGTCCAGTACATTTAGGTCAAGATACATCAGTGCTTGTAGACACATAATGGTGTCTTTCCATTTAAGGATCCAGTGATGAAACATACCGCGACATTAGTTGGCGCGACCCAACGGAAGAGCAATCTAAAGAACCATTCAAAATGTGTTTCGAAATGATATTCCAAAGCCCAATTAATTGTTCATGATGATTAATTGTATTTGAAGCCCATAAAATATTTTAAATCTATTTTAAAAGCCCAATCAAATCTTTATTATTTTAATAGATATTTTTCATAAATATTTTATTATCTTTGATGAATAAATCAGATTTTTAATCCGTAAAATTCCATCTCCGGAATTTTAGGGATAAAAAAGTATCTTTGAAGGACGTGCAATGGAATATGCCCGAATATTCCAGAATATGCGCCGGACACGGGGGCTGCGCTCAGCGCGCCACGTGCGTCCAGCACATAGGCCAGAACGCGTCAGGCGAGCCAATGAGCGCCTGACACGTAGATTTTGTGACTCACACAGAGTCCTGCGTCAGACGCAAGTCTTGTGTGAGACGCAACATACTTTTCAATCTTTTCAAAATGCGTTTACACATGTGCATCTCTGATTGGACTGGCTGCATCAGGCACACCAATGTGCGCCTGACGCGTGGCACTGCGCCTGCCACGTAGGCTTGCGCCTGGCGCAAGGCTTGCGTGGAGCGCAAGTTTCCTTTTTCCTATAAATACCCGTATTTTCCCGAATTACGGACGATTTTTCAATTATTTTCGCGAACACAAATATACTTACGAATACCTCTACAAAACACTTCGAATACTCAAACACTCAATCAATCAAATACTTTCAATACTTACAATTAATTCTTCATCACTGCGTTTTTGGTTTGACGATTGCTCCACCTAAAGATCGTTGCGCTCCTCAATCTAAGCCGCATAGGTATAATCCTGAGGGTCCTTGAATCAATTATTTTTATATTGAAGTTACTAATCGTTTGTTTCATGATGTAGATCTTTGGTATAAAATCGCTCTACTGTATATTCTAACCTCTTTTCTCTTTCTTTTATATTTATTTTTCTATACTATTACATGCCTGCCTGATTGTTCTATACATATTATATGATTGTCTTGCTTTATTGCTTTTATCACCCACATGTCATTATTGCTAATCAAAGACCTAAAGAACTGTTCTAACATTAATCAGATTAATTTGGACAACCTGCTAGGTTCCCTGTAATATTGATTGCCTAAATAACATATCACTAAAATTAGTTTTTTTTATGTGTTTCCTGAACCAATTTAGACTAAATATTTTTAGGGTGTTTAAAACATTATTTGATTATTCCTTGACATAAAATCTGTTATGAATCGATATTTTGTAGAGGCCAACTTTGGGCGAATGTGGTTCATTATGACTATATTCATACCCTCACCCCCGAACTCAATCTTTGGTTCATTTTGACCATCTATGGAGTCAAGACGGGAAAATCTACATTGGATAATTTGTCCCTATGATTTTTCCATATCCAATTAGGTTTATGATTCTTCCTTTAAAGAATTGTTGGCGACTTCAAAATGAATTTCAAATAAAACCTTAACAATGGGGTAGTCAAGTAAACGTGCTCACACAGCGTGTAGGCATAAAAGGAATTAAAAATCCATGCCTACAATTTAGCGACTCCACTGGGGAGGATTTTAAAAAATTAATTTTTTAAATGAGTTGGTGAAACTTGAAAAATACGATTCATTCTTATTTTTATGCCTTAGAATAATATACAGTTTTTCATATGCATGGCTACTGTTCAGCCACCATAAGGACAATCTACCTTGCCTCATTAGCACATGTTCTATGTGTGAGGTCACCCCCGGGGGATTTGCGCTTTGTCCTTCCAAAAAGCTTCCTGAGCGATAGTGTTGGATCTTAGTCATAAGCAAATCTACCCAACCATGGCATTGTTCTCTTGTTCCTGACTTAAGACTGGAGTGCGTCTTACACATGGCCACCTCTTTAAGCAGGGGTACGAAGCGTGGGATTAATCTCTTAGTCATGGACCCTTTTCAGACTAAACTTAAACCTGACCAATAGTTTCAAACATAGAACTGGACTTTAGGTTGGAACTTTTGCATCCATGTTATATGACATTTGCCTGTGATTGCAATTTTTGCCTGCTATTATTCTGTCAAATTGTCATTATTATGCGTCGTTCCTAAAACCGCGTCTAAAAACAAGAAAAATTCATCAATCGGCCAATTCGTCGCCTAAATCCGTGAAAAATGTGTCGGGGAGTAGTGCGCCAAGCGCATTAAGTTGCGCCTGGCGCACCATTCCCGCGCCAGACGCACGGGCAGGTGTGCGCGCCGCGCAAAGAATTGCGACGCAAGCACGCGTGCATCGCACGCGTTCGTCAATTTAGCCGTCGTAATTGCCGATCCTATGTTCAGTCCTATGTTTGGCTATCTGCATCCGCGTAATACATGGTCATGCTAAGGGGTCTCACCTAATTAAAAATCAGTCTTTTCATGCAAGGTCCAGTCTGTCCTAAAAAAAATGCATCTAAAGTAGAGCTGTTCACGGACGGGACGGCCCGCTAGGCCCGCCCAACCCGACCCGCTAAAATTGCGGACTTGGACAACGAACTTTTGAAAAAAATTCTAAATGGGCGGGCCAAGCCCGGCCCGCTAATATTAATGGGCGGATATGGACAACCTCAAATATACCGCGGGCAAGCCCGCCCGACCCGTTTATCATAATATCTATTTTCTATGAAATATAATGTTTTATCTAACTAATTTAGTGTTGATTTATCTTTTGGAATATATAGTTTATTTGCACTAATATAGCTTTGTAACACATAATTGTCTTTATTCTTACCTTTACTAACTTAATTTCTTAATAATTTGTCGTCCTCTAACATTTTTGTTACGAATATTTTTAACTTTATCTTTATCTTACGTTGTGATTATCAACTTTTTTTCTATTTTAACCAAAATTATGTTTTAATCTATAAATATTAAAGGAAATTAACTAGAGTATTTGGAAAAAAATAAAAGTATTAATAGGCCCGTTAGGCCAGCGGGCAAGCCCGCCCGTTTATTAGGGCGGGTCATGGACAAGTAGTTAAGCCCGCAAAAAGGGCTTGGACTAGACATATTAGGCCCGTTGGACAGATTTTTTTGGTTAGGCCCGCCCCGCAACCCGTCCAAGCCCGCAAATGATCACCTCTAATCTAAAGGGTCATTGTAGAGTTAGAGTTGTCATGCATGTCTACCTCTTCCCACTTTCTCCCTGCTGCTCAACTAATCTTCCCTATCAATCTTACCTTACCATATTCAATCAAATTTCAAAATCTTACATTTTCTCAAAATCAATCCTACACTCTCTTCTATTCTACTCTTTTTCAAAAACATTTACAAATCATAATTATGCACGACATTTACAAAAATATTTTCAAAATCAATCCAGCATCTTTTCCTAACAAAAGATAAAACAAGGGGTTCCTTTCAAAAATGAATTTCGAAAATTCTAAGCCCAGTCCAAACACCTTCATTCAATTCAATCAACCAAATTCAATCCAATTCACTTACATTCATTCTAGCCCCATATGCATTAGAGTCCACTTTGCATTCATTTAGGCCCATGTGCATTTCAATCCATACATTCGCTAGCATTGAGTCGATCTTAGGCCCATATAAGTCTAGTTCATTTCAAAATCTAGGCCCATCTACATCTTTATGTGAAGTCTAGTCCAAGTCCATTCCTAATCCTTTCCAATTTAAGTCTAAGTCTATTCCAATCCAATTCATAGGTCCATTTAGGCCCAATTCATTCCCTAGGTCTAGTTTGTATTATATGCAAACCCTAGTTAGTCTTCGGACTATAAAGTCAGTCTACGGACTATAAAAGCCCAGTCTTAGGACTATAAAGTCAGTCTACGGACTATAAAAGCTCAGTGTTAGGACTATAAAGTCGGGCCTACTGGACTATAAAAGCCCGCCTTCTGACTATAAAAGCTCGGCCTTAGGACTATAAAGTCGCCCTACGGACTATAAAAGCCCGGTCTTCTGACTATAAAGTCGGTCTACGGACTATGAAAGCTCAGTCTTAGGACTATAAAGTCAGTCTACGGACTATAAAACCTCAGTCTCAGGACTATAAAGTCAGTCTACGGACTATAAAGGCTCAGTCTTAGGACTATAAAGTTTCCCTAAGTCTAGTTTGCATTACATATAAACCCTAGTCAGTCTTCGGACTATGAAAGTCAGTCTTAGGACTATAAAATTTCCCTACATCTAGTCTACATTATATAAGTTCAGTCTTAGGACTATAAAATTTCCCTACATCTAGTCTACATTATATAAGTTCAGCCTTAGGACTATAAAGTTTTCCTAAGTCTAGTTTGCATCATACGTAAACCTTAGTCAGTCTACGGACTATAAAAGTCAAGTCTACGGACTATAAAAGTCATCTCCTAAGTCTAATCATTCAATAGTCTAGTCCAGTCCATGTCTGCATTTGCATATAGCTAGGCTCATGTCGCCATCATAACCATAATCATACCCCTTTCATCCTCATTTCTCATCTCTCATTTCCATTTCTCCATCCATCATTTCCATCTCCCATTTCGAAAATCATTTTTCAAAACTTACAAGCGAGGTCCAATCGATTCTGTTCATGACCGGTCGAGATATTACAACTTAGGAGCGCCGAATGGAGGAACAAAAAGTTGAGCCTGCTCTAAAGCTCATCAAACGCACTATCACCATCCCGACTTCATTTAGAGTCATGAAGATTACTTTTGACCGCCTTCACAATAGAGGCGCGATCACTTCCATAGGGTCTACCGCCTTCACGTAAGAGGCGTGATCACTTCTATAAGGTTACTCCAAACCCTGCACTTAAAAGAAAATTCAAAAGGTGCAACCTACATTTCTACCGCGACTTCCAACATAAAAATGAACATCTGACATCTAGTGTCGAATACCGTCAATGCGCTGCGAAGCATGGTCGATAACAACAAACTTCTAATGCTTATAACGAGAATCAGCATCACCAGTAACCTTTTTGCGCAGTGCATCAACAATTCAACAGGCTTAGTCTCTTATTTCTGGTTTCCTAGGTTGAGTCAGAGAGTCCTTACCCTAAGCCATTTATGTCCTTTCCCATCGAGTCTATGTCACTATAGGACTTCATCTATTATAGCCTTTCCATTTTCATTTCATTTTATTTTTCATTTTTATTGGCCTTCCATCATTTTATATATGTTTCGAATTCAATGATGAAACTTAAATCACCTGATGAACTTGACTAACAATAATAATAAGAGATCTGAAATTAAAAAAAGAAAGAGAAAAATAAAAAAGGACATACTTTGGATCAGGAGTTATTCCGCTCTCCCTTCCATTGCCTTTCATAAGCCATCCTCATACAACCAAGGAAAAACAAAAATCTTTTAAACCATCATCTCCATTAACCAAACAATCCCTTCAACATCAAAGCTCCACAAATAGCCTTCAAGCCTTCCAAAACTCTAAACCAAACTTGTGTGCAAGCCTTACTACACAAAAAAAATCAATGCCAGGCAAAATAAAAAAAAATAGTGAAAAAAGTCAAAGTGCGAAAAAAAAGCAAAATAAAAAGAAACGCACAGGACAAAAGAAAAGATTCAAAAAGAAAAAGCCAAAGGCAAAGAAATAAAAAGTCAAGCTAGGGGACTTGCACACAAGTCCCATCCCTCATTCAAATCCCTTCGTACCATCAGACCTTAACCCATATAATACAAATCCACAATCCTTACCTTATCATGACCAATTCAACTTTCATCAAACCTAAAGCCTTTTACCTCTCAACCTTTCATCAATCCTAACTCCTTTTACAAGGTATGTTCAAGCCCGCTAGGTTGAAAACCCGAAAGGGCGGCTTAGGCAAAAATTAGGGCACAAAAAAAATTTAACACAAAAAAAAATCAGATCTAGAACTACGAATGGTCTGATTCCGCAAGGATACGTAGGAATCCTCATCTCGAGGTCCGACCGCTTCAATGAAATAAAAAATTAGTCATGGTCTAATGATTTGACTTTCTAGAATTTAGGAGCATAATCTCTTTCTAGATCCCGACATGGACTCGAGTCTGCACCTAGCCTCGTTAAAGCCTTTTCCCACCTACATTTATTTAAGTCACAAATTCAATCTTTTTATTTTTCAATCCAAGCTCTCCTTTTCCCCGAAGGACTCCCCGACAATTCCATGGTCTCTAGCGATATTTGACTTTGCCCATATCAATTTCCCAAAGAAGAATCTCCAGTGCAATCCCCAATGAAAACTTTTAAATGTTTAAGACATAGCAACTACATTTCAATATCAGATCAACTACATTGCAATATCAGATCAAGTACAAGGCTCATAATGCCTAATTCAAGGCAAGCTCACCCAAAGTGGGGGCTTCCTATGTGTGGTGCTTCCTCTGATTCAAATCAAACTCCCAAAAAGTTTTAATCCGCGGACCTCGTTTGCGGACCCCAATTATTTACTAAAAATGATTTTCGAAAATCATTCAATCTATTCATCCTGCTCATTCTATCATATGCACATCATTCTAGCCTTGCAAAACCCTGACCTTGCATTGCATTTCATACATTCTAGTCTTACATAACCCTGACCTTGCATGACGTTGCATTCATAAAATGTTTTAAATCTATTTGAAAAGCCCAATCAAATCTTTATTATTTTAATAGATATTTTTCATAAATATTTTATTATCTTTGATGAATAAATCAGATTTTTAATCCGTAAAATTTCATCTCCGGAATTTTAGGGATAAAAAAGTATCTTTGAAGGACGCGCAATGGAATATGCTCGAATATTCCAGAATATGCGTCGGACGCGGGAGCTGCGCTCAGCGCGCCACGTGTGTCCAGCTCATAGGCCAGAATGCGTCAGGCGAGCCAATGAGCGCCTGACACGTAGATTTTGTGACTCACACAGAATCCTGCGTCAGACGCAAGTCTTGTGTGAGACGCAACATACTTTTCTATCTTTTCAAAACGCGTTTACATATGTGCATCTCTCGATTGGCGGGCCGCGCGTGCACACCAATGTGCGCCTGACGCGTGGCACTGCGCCTGCCACGTAGGCTTGCGCCTGGCGCAAGGCTTGCGTGGAGCGCAAGTTTCCTTTTTCCTATAAATACCCGTATTTTCCCGAATTACGGACGACTTTTCAATTATTTTCACGAACACAAATATACTTACGAATACCTCTACAAAACACTTCGAATACTCAAACACTCAATCAATCAAATACTTTCAATACTTACAATCAATTCTTCATCACTGCGTTCTTGGTTTCACGATTGCTCCGCCTAAAGATCGTTGCGCTCCTCAATCTAAGCTGCATAGGTATAATCCTGAGGGTCCTTGAATCAATTATTTTTATATTGAAGTTACGAATCGTTTGTTTCATGATGTAGATCTTTGGTATAAAATCGCTCTACTGTATATTCTAACCTCTTTTCTCTTTCTTTTTTATTTATTTTTCTATACTATTACATGCCTGCCTGATTGTTCTATACATATTATATGATTGTCCTGCTTTATTGCTTTTATCACCCACATGTCATTATTGCTAATCAAAGACCTAAAGAACTGTTCTAACATTAATCAGATTAATTTGGACAACCTACTAGGTTCCCTCTAATATTGATTGCCTAAATAACATATCACTAAAATTAGTCTTTTTTTATGTGTTTCCTGAACCAATTTAGACTAAATATTTTTAGGGTGTTTAAAACATTATTTGATTATTCCTTGACATCAAAGCTGTTATGAATCGATATTTAGTAGAGGCCAACTTTGGGCGAATGTGGTTCATTATGAATATATTCATACCCTCACCCCCGAACTCAATCTTTGGTTCATTTTGACCATCTATGGAGTCAGGACGGGGAAATCTACATTGGATAATTTGTCCCTATGATTTTCCCATATCCAATTACGTTTATGATTCTTCCTTTAAAGAATTATTGGCGACTTCAAAACGAATTTCAAATAAAACCTTAACAATGGGGTAGTCAAGTAAACGCGCTCACACCGCGTGTAGGCATAAACGGAATTAAAAATCCACGCCTACACTGCTTGTCTGTTTTTAGTTGAATACTTGGCCCTTACATACTCAACAAATGGATAAATACCAAACTTTCCATCATGTATCATGTTCCCTTCACTGTCCTTGATGGGTCTTGATGTTGCACACATGAACATAGCTTTTATTTTGTACCTCTTAGAAACACAGCACCTATAAGGATCATCCTCAGCAGGGAGTAAGTAGAACCTCCTTATATCTGGGTTTAAATAAAACCACTTCTCATCAATGTGAATAACATTATGCATATCAATAAATGTTGGTGGCTCTGTGCTGGTTGCTGGTAGTAGTATATGTTTCATTACCCAGTGCATTCTGTCCAGCTTGTGTTTCTCTGTCAACTTGGGATGGTTGTTGCTTGTATGGCTTCTGAGTTTTCCCTGTTTAAGGAGTCTATACACAACAACATGAAGGAGTTTAAGATGACCAGCAAATGCCCTAACACTTGTCCTCAAATGAAGTGGGACTGTCTGAAGCCATGCCTCATCATAGACTTTTAGTTTTTTTGCCACATCTTCCAAATTTTTTGCTCTTTACATCTATAACATGGTCATTTGCTCTTTGTTATTTTGCATCATTCCATAGTCTATCTAGTGTCATCCTATGAATGTTAATTTTTCTTGAAAATTTTCTTTTAACACCCCATGGAAGTTTACCTTGTGTTTCCAAAGAAGTTCATCAATTAACAATCTTCTTGTTTCTAAACTCAATTCTTGTTTCTAAACTCAATTCTTGTTTCTTACTACTTGAACTTACATTGCTCTGTTGTGCTGCTTGTGGCTGCTGTTGCTGATCTACTGGTCGGTGTTGCTGTTGTTGTGATTGTTTTTCTGTTTGTGTGCCTGCACCTTCATTGTCCGAGTACATGTTATCATCAATGTCATAATGAGTTCCCATTTCATGCAGCAGAAAGTCCTCCTCCATTCCTTCAATGTCTAAGCGCTGTTGAAGGCTTTGAACACTAACATCTTCATCATCTAATGGCTCCATTTTGGTAGATAGCTGTGAAGAAAGAAGACTGAAGTTGGAAGTTTTTTCTTGGAATTTCAGTCCCCTAATTTGTAGGATGAATGCTAATTACAGTGATGTGTGTGCTGTGAACTAATTCCTAAACTTGATTGTTCGTGTAACTACACCATTCTAGGTGGAAAACATTATCCCTCTCTTCATTTTGTGTAAATGTCCCTGATTTAATTTGGGGTATATATAGAAGAGAGAGAATATGGTGGTATTATTTTGGAAATATTGTGGAAATTTGAATTAGGTTTGAAATTTGACAAGTTTGAAAATTTTGGCTCTAATTTTAATTTTTGAGGAGGCAAATTTGACTTGGGTGGGAAAAAAATTCCCACTTTAAGCCATTCCATCCAAACTGACGTGGGAAATCAGGAGGGAAATCTGGTGGTCCCTGATTTCTCTCTCCTCTCTTCCTTTTAACCCCATGTGTAGTGGTCCCCCATCCCCTCTTAATCACTTCCCATTACTCCTTAATATCTCATTAAATTTTTGCATAGGGAGTTGTGCACACAAAAAGTATCACAACTAAATTGGAACGGAGGAAGTAGGAAAATTTGTCATAACAAAATTTTTATATCACCATTGTTTGCGAGAAACAACTTTTTACAATTTTTTTGGCACCTTAACACCTTAAATTACCACTGTTTTTTAGAAACAACCAACTTGGTATTAATAACGTTTTTTTGCATGAAACTTTTTATGAGCAGATATACATGGGTCAACCTCCTAGTTTTCACGATATGACATTCCCCAACTATGTGAGCAAGTTCTACAATGCAAGCAATACCATGAGCATGACATACTGAACTTGCCACCTTCTTATTGCACTTTGAGTTCAAACTCTCGATTGCCAATACATTTCTGTTCATTCATCATCATAACTCTACTCCCATGTATCTAAATGTCTATGTCAATAGTATAATGCTGATCACAACCTTAGCCAATTATCCCTTAGATCAGACTAATTTGTCAAGCATCTTGCTACTCAGTTTGCCTTGAAAGACCTTGGTTCCTTATTTTACTTTCTTGGTGTAGAGGTTATCTCCACTTAACATACTTTGTTTATTGAAGAAAACAAACATGTCTTTCGAATGTCGATTGGACCGGTAAAAAGGATGATTGTAAATCTACAATCAGCCAACTTATTTATCTTGGTAGAACGCTTATCATTTTGGAGCTCCAAAAACGCAATGGCTCTTGACCCAATCATCTATCGAAGTTGAATACAAAGCAGTGGCATTTATTGTCGGCGAAACTCCTACGGTTACACAATTTGTTATATGAATTGGGTGTCACAACTTTAATAAGCTTGTTATTTGCCGTGATAATCTTGGAGCTACTCATCTTAGTGCCAGTCCAGCTTTTCCTTCCCCGAATGAAACATTTAGCTCTTGCATTTCATTTCACACGTGAGTAGGTTCACGGGCCAGTCATGCTTCCACTGGTGATCAACTTGCGGATGCGCTTACTAAATTGTTAGCTAAAACCCAGTTTGATATGCTAATGTTCAAGATCAGTCTCTCGTGCCGATCACCCATCTTGTGGGGCATGTTATGGATAATGAATAATAATGACTCATAGTCATCTTTTCATATTGAGTGAAATTACAGTTAAGCTTTGTCATTCTTGTTGTAATCTTTAGCTAATATTCCTCCTATAATTTCTACTTCTTTCTATCTTTTAGTTTGTTAAATATAATCAATGTATATCTCCAGACTTCTAGTATTCTTTTGTCACTTCTCTGACATAACTTATGTATGCTACTTTTGCACTTTAATTCTGTAACTATGACTCGTACTCAAAACCTATGATAAAAATTAACCTTTGTCAAAGCTTTTGGAGGTAAAGATAACTTTTGAAGATATAATATATTTTATTTTTGTTATTATTCTAACCCAACAATTAGTTTTACATAACACTAATTTTTAAAAGCAACTTTTACTATTACTATCTAATTGTAGAAAATAAAGCAGTATCTTTACCGCTAATTTTCTTATTTTCCTTGCATATGATGTAATACATGTAATAGAGTAGAATTCTTTAGGAGATAAAGGCTTGTTTTGTCTTGTTAATTACATGAGCTATCTTTTGGACAGTTGTGTAACATGAGAGAATATAATGAAACCCGCAAATCATTCTAAGGTTAAGAGCCCCAAAATACTGTGGCTCACTTATGTTTTCTACACAAAATTAGGAGCATAGCCTCCATTTCTTCATGATATCAAAGCTAATCAAGTTGTGAGCATAAATCCAAGCTTTGATAAGCTTAAAACAGAAAGATTTCATCTTTTAAATCTTTGAACAAAATACTTCTTTTTCATAGTTCAAATCTATGAAAGCTGGAAATAGAAGACTCAAATTTTGGTCTAAAATTGTTGTTGAACATGACTGAGAAAGCACTAATTCCCTAAAGTGATGTGTATTACTTAGGAAGTTCTGATGAGTCAAATTCATAGAAGCATAATCTTCAATGGCAACAACTACCTCAACCGAAGTAGACGTGTGAAGATGCCATTAGGTACGGTGCCAAAAACAAGTCGACTTTCATTGAAGGTAAAATCATAAAACCCTCTTTTAGGTATGTGAATATGTGATTATCATGTTTTAGCCCACACAATAATTAGATTTATTTTGGTTCGAAATAGAGTCGCCAATTAATTTTTTAGAAAAATCAGTAAAACCAAAAAGAAAAGAGTATGAGTTGGGGTGAATTTCCTTACTTTATTCAATGAAATATTCAAATACATACACATAATTAAATTGATTTCATAAAAAGACAAATATGTTAAAGGTTGGTTTTTTAACACATAAGATCTAATTTTAATAATCACTTAATTAAAATCACAAGATTAATAGGTACGTAGATTGGTTGTCCAATAATATAGTGGATGATCATTCAATTGAATTTAAAAAGGTATAAAAAATATTCAAGGCATATAAATATTAGTGAAAATGAATATAAGGAGAAGAGGAAAGACTGTACAAAATATATACAGATTCATACCTTTATGAATATGAAGATCAAAGTCATGAGAAGTATATTCTTAGTATAATAAGAAATAAATTAGAATTGGCCCTTAGGATTAATGCCTTTGTCACCTAAGTCGACTGTACAGATGTTGGATGAATCAATCTTTAGCCTTGAAAAAGAGATTTCTTGAATGAAGTTTCAAAGAAAGGAGATTGACTATTTCTATTGAGGTTTTATAGGGAAGAATGAATATTCTTGGGAGGTTTTTGAGTTGAATATATGTTGAAGTATATTGTATGAAAAGTCGTGAGAAAATACGAGTGAAAATGAGTTATTTATAGTAAAAAATACGATTAGAAACTGGAAAACAGGAGTCGCAGATATATAAAAAAATATTGCGCTCCCCGCAAACTCTGTGCGCCTAGCGCACTCGTGCTGCGGACCATGCAGGAGCCACGCGCCAAATGCAAAATTGCCACACCTAACGTATTTCCCTTGCGTGCAGCGCATTTCTTTTTTTTTTTTTTTGCCAAATTTCAGTTTTATATTAAATGGTCATTTTGACTTATGTTTTATTAATAGTTATCAAGAGTAACGAATTTAAATCATAAAATATGATTTTATGAAAATGATTTAATAAATGGTTTTTTCACCAGGTATCCTTGTGGAATTTCAAAATTCATGGGGGTTCCCCTATAGTTTGAAAAATGAACCAGGTACCTTTACTATTTCAATAAAACGCATGAAATGCCCTTAATGACTAACGGCGTCAAGTTTCCGTTTGTCATTAACCCTAATTAACTCTTCTAACCCTAATGAAGCCCTCTAACCCTAACCCCTAAACCTTAATCCTAACCACCCAACCACCACCACCTCTCCCCACCACTCCCCCACGAGCACCCCTACCCCTACCCCCCCCCTTCCCCCCCCTACCAGCCCACCCCACCCCCACCTCACCACCCCCGCCCCTCCACCTCCGCAGCCCCCTCCCCCATCCCCCCACCTCCTGCCGCCCCCCACCCCGCAACCCGGCGGCCCCCGGAGAGAGAAATCGAGTTGGAGGAGGATTCAAACTTAGATTTTGCAGAGAATTCAATTTGAGTGGGGGGGGCTTGGGCTGTCGAGGGGTAGGGCAGTGGGTCATGCGATGGTAGGGGATGGGGCCACGGGAGGGAGCGGGGGGGGCGCTGCGGGGGGGGGTGGGCCGAGGGGGTGGGGGGAAGGGGGGGGTTGCTCGTGGGGGAAGGGTAGGGGAGGTGGTGGTGGACCCGGTGGTTGGGTGGTTAGGATTAGAGGGCTTAATTACGGTTAGAGGGGTTAATTAGAGTTAATGACTAACGAAATTTGACACCGTTAGTCATCAAGGGCATTTCATGCATTTTATTGAAATAGTAAGGGTACCTGGTGCATTTTTCAAACTATGGGGGTACCTCGTAAATTTTAAAATTCCGCAGGGGTACCTGGTGAAAAAATCGTTTAATAAAAGATCTATTTTGAAAATTCAATTAATTATGATGAATAATTAATTGGGTTTTGAAATGGACTTTTTTTCAAATTGACTTTAAAAAATATTTTGACTCAAAAAAGTTTTGGAATTAGGTTTTTGATTGAACCTCCTCAATCCGAACCAAGTAGGACGACGATATGTTCCATCACTGGGTGCTAAAAGGGAGATAGATTTAGGTGTCTACACCTCTCAAGCTGATGACATGAGTAAATGGATAAGAAATGATTGTATGATGAGGTGTTGGTTGTTTGCTTATGTTACACCTAATATTGCTGAACAAATGTTGATTTGTGAATCTGCTAAGAAGTTTTGGGAATGAGTTGTTAGAGAGATATGGTCAGAGTAATGCACTTCGGTTATACAGAAAGAAGTTAATGGTCTTCAACAGAATGAAATGTTTGTAGGAGAGTACTTTGGGAAGTTGAAAAATTATTGGGATGAAATAGGAAGTTTAGAATGATATCCTGAGTGTAGTTGTGGAGCAATGGGTAAATGTACCATTAATATTATCAAGAAACTTGCTAAAAGATATGCAAAAACAATATGAAGGGTCACATTCTTACTATGGATCCTTTTGCCAAGTGTGAATAGAGCATTCACATGATTCAGCAAACTAAGAAACAAAAAGAGAGATTTGAAACAATGGACTGGAGTAGAAGTAGGTACATTAGTTGTCACAAAGCAAATGAAAAATTAGTCACATCAGTACACTGATCAAGCTGGGAAGAGTTACCATGGTCAAAAAGGAAAAGTTTTTTAGAAAAAGGAGACAAGGGAGGAGAATATGAGAAAATACTTTTGTGATCATTGAAAAATGAGAGGTCATACAAAGGAAGGATGCTTCATAATAAATGAATCGGATTCCCATATTGGTATAAAGGACCAAAGCCAAAGGAGACATCATGGCATGCTGCAAACATCACCAACACAAAGGAGGACAATGCTTTGGAAACTCCTCCGGAGTGTGCAGGACACAATGATGATAACATGGTGAGAGTAGTTGCTAAGCTATTAATGAAGATGCTAAAGGGATCGAAAAGGAAAGCAAGGAGAAACTGGATGCACATCTAGAGGAAATATGCATATAAGTAATTTTCCAGGTATAATTTCCTTCTACAATGCAGGATCTTATTATGAAATGTTTGGAAACAAATCTTGAATTATTGATTTAGGAGCATCTGAATACATGAGAAGTGATAGAAGCTTATTTGATGGGATTAAGATGTTAAAGAAGCTTGTTAATATCGAAATGTCAGATGGGACAATAAGACTTGTGAAGGAAATTGGAACAGTGACTTTGAATGCATACATAACTTTGAAAGACCTTCTTTTAATACCTGAATTCAAGCATAACTTGTTATCTGTAAGTAGACTGATGGAATAGACAACCTTGAAGGTGTTTTCCATTGATGATGGGTGCCAATTTTAGGACCATTCTGGTGGAAATACAATTGGAGTTGGAAGGAAGCTTGGAGGACTTTACAAGTTTGTTGACAAGAAAGAAGAAATGTCTGGCATACGAAATGAAGAGAAGGAGTTAGGAGTTTTTAATAAAAAGGCTTTGAGTTGTAAAGCATAATTTAATCTTGATCTGATGCATCAAAGATTAGGTCATGGATCTTTGTCAAAAATGAGACATCTATCTGATTGTGATTGCAATGTTTTGAATGATTTTTGTTGTGACACATGTTGTGTGGCAAAACATCACATGTTACCTTTTCCTATATGCACAACAATTACAGACTCAAGCGATAATATGTGAAAGATATTTTCTCACCATTGTGGATGACCACTCAAGGGTCACTTGGACACATTTGTTATTCAGTAAAGACCAAGTAAGACAGGTTTTAAAGGAGTTCTTAGCTTATGTTGAGATCACTTTAAGACCGCTATAAAGACAGTGAGAAGTGACAATGGCTTTGAAATCTTGCAAAGAGAATGTTCAAAGTTTTTGTAGAAAGAGGCATATTGCATCAAACAAGTGTGGCTGGAAATCCTCCACAGAATGGGAGGTTGGGGAGAAGAAACAAGCACCTGATGGAGACAACAAGGGCCTTGAAGATTCATGCAGCTTTAGCAGCCATGTTTTAGGGTAAGTGTATTCTTGCAGCAATGCATATTATAAATATGTTGCATAGTACACTGCTAGACTGAAAAACTCCTTTTGAAAAGTTGATGAAAAGGAAACTAAGATATGAACACTTGAAAATAATTTGTTGTTTGTGTCATGCAACAAATAATGATAAATTTGCTCCAAAAGTAAAAATATGTTTGTTGTTAGGATAACCTATAACTCGGAAAGGATATAGAGTGTATGACCTTGAGTTAAAATAGATTATTGTATGTAGAAATGTTATTTTTATGGAAAATATTTTTCCTTATAAGCAAGATGCAAAAGACTTTTCTAAAAATCCAATAACAATTCCTTTGAGTTTTGAATCAAGTGATGATGAATGGCATGAAGAAAAAGATGATGCAACAATTATCTTTGAAAGTCAAGAGCATACAGATGAGTTGCAGAACATGGAAGAGGTGCACAATGGTCATGAAACAAAAACTGTGGAAGGTGCTGTGCTAGAACAACAACAACAACAACAACAACATACAGGGGAGCAAAATGTAGCTCTCTAGTAAAACTTAGCAAAACTCATGAAAAAGAAAGTATGCCAAGGCCAGGAAGAGAAAGAAGACTTCTTTTGAAGTACAAGGAGTTTGTGATGGACACCAGCAGTCACAAAACGCAGAATAATGGAGCACAAGGAGAATAAAGTGCTAACACAGTAGGTTATGGCTTGGACAATCTTGAATACTACAACAAAGAATACATTGTTTCTTTTAACAATGTAATGAATGTGAAGGAGTTTACTTCTTACAAAGAAGCATCCAGGGATGCATGGTGGAAGGAAGCTATGAGAGAAGAATATAATGCTCTTGAAGCTAATGAAACATGAGATACCGGCATGATATGGAGAAGGAATGCAAGGAAAGGTTTTCAAATTAGAGAAAAGCCTTTATGGGCTCAAGCAAGCATCAAGGTAATGGAACATAGAATTGAAACAATTCCTATTCAAGCACAATTTCAAACAATGTGTAAGGGATTACTTTGTGTTCTTTAGGAAGAGAGGAAGAAAAATATGTATCATTCTAGTGTATGTTGATGATCTCCTAAATACAGGAGATGATGATGGAGGGGTAAATCAATTAATTAAAGATTGATTTAAATGTAGCCTTTACTACAAAAGATCTAAGTATTGAAAGTGGCAAGAGGTGAACTTGGAACTATTATCCATCAGAGAAAGTATATCATGGACATTGTTCATGACTTAGGAATGGATGAGTGCATTCCAACTAAGTTTCCCTTCCCAAAAAGATACAACTCTCCATTGATCAAGGCAAAGTGTTAAGAGGATGCAGAACCTTACAGAAGATTAATTAGTAGATTACTCTACCATAATCTTTCTAGGCCTGATTTGGCCTTCTCCGTGCAGCAATTACGTCGGTGTCTCAGTTGTCTTAAAGAACCACACATGAAAGCTGCCTTACATGTTGTGAAGTACCTTTTAGGAACCATGGAGCTTAGTCTTTTCTACCTTGCAAGGAAGTGCTTACTGCATACCGTGATGCGGATCGGGAAAGTTGTGCACATATTGAAAGATCCTTGACAGGTTATTGTGTCTTTCTAAGATCCAATTTGGTATCTTGGAAAAGAAATTAGCAGATGGTTTCATAATCTTCCTGTGAAGCAGAGCTGAAAAGCATGTCTCAGACTACTAGTGAAGTTGCTTGGATCAAAGGCTTGTTTAAAGATTTAGGACAACACTTTGAGCAACCACTAACTCTTTTTTGTGATAACAAATCTTCTGAGTACATTGCTCATCATCCAATGTTCCGTGAAATAACAAAGCACCTTAGAATGGATTGCTATTATGTTACAGAAAATATTGAAGAAGGGTTAATAGCTACTGCACACGTAAGATCTTCTATGCAGTTTGTTGATATCTTAACAAAGTCTCTACTAGGGTATCACCATTGGTATTTAGCTTGTAAGTTAGGACTTGTAACTCTTTCCCAAGTCCAACTTAAGAAGGGGGTGTTAAAATAGGATAGCAGTATATTTACTGCTAATTTTCTTATTTTCCTTGCATATGAAGTAATACATGCAATAAAGTAGAATTCTCTAGGAGATGTTTGTTCTTGTTGCATAAGGTGTCTCATGAGCTGTCTTTTGGACAGTTGTGTAACATGGGGCTATATAATAAAATGAACAAATCATTCTACGGTTAAGAGCCCCACAATATTGCGTCTCACTTTTTGTTATCTACACAAAATTAGGAGCATAGCCTCCATGTCTTCACTACTCGACAACTAACAACTATTACAACAAGTAACTGTTTCTGCGACAACAAACCACTACTGCAATCGCTGCTTTCGTATAACAAAATAAACAAAGGCATCAAGAGTTGAAGGAACTCCTTCCTTCGTAACAAAATAGATGTTACATTTTCCAAATTAGGATGTAACAAAATAGATGTTACACTTTTGTTTTCCCTTCTTTGGTAAGTTTTTGGGCATGAATTTACCAAACTACCCTTACTAAAAAACATTAAACAAGATTACTACACCTAAAAAAGTGAACAATAAATCTAATGACTCCCACCAAAATTAAAACATCCCCAACTACCACCCCAAATCAGATCATTCAATTCATGCAATTGAAATCAGATCCCCAACTACCCACCCACTCATCTCCCTCTTTAATCTGAGATCTCGAAGCTTGCCCTAGATCTCAAAGCTTCCACCCTTCGCACCCCATTCTCTCACTTCATCTTATCCTCTCTCCTCCAAACAAACCCTAAAATATCGCCTTATTCCTTCTCTTTGTTCGTCTCTCTTTCACGTCTTCTTCCTTCCTCTGTTCGTCTCTCTTTCACCATGGACAAGCCAGATATGGGTCCCTTGTACGATGCAACGTTCCATGACGATACAACTTTTGATGGATGTCAATTCATCAAAGAGATCTGCGAGTCCTTCGAAAACGAGTCCCCATGGCTAAGGAGGCTTTGTGAGGGTGGGGATGCTCCAAAATGTTTGAATTTAGTGTCGGTTGTTGCTTTGGCTGAGGTTTTGAAGCAACAGAGAGATGTAGACCCTAAAAAATCTGAAGCAAAACGACGGTTGGAGTACCCACCTCGAACTGCGCATGATTTGTCAGATAATGAGCCGACCGAGGACTCCGGTGGTGGGAGTTGCGGTGAGATTAGTAACAAAAACGAAGAACCTGAGGTGTCTTCTGACTCATCTGCTATCCCTGCGTCCCAACTCTATTATAGTTTTATTCATGCCCTCTCATACTCATTTATGATGTGTGATTTTCTGTTTATTATGGCTGAGATAGTTTACTTTGGTTCAAGTGTTTAATTTGGGTTGCAACTCATTATTACCTGATGATTTTACCTGTTTGTGGATCATGTCTTGTGCTCTTCCCTTATGAATTACGGTTTTGTGCACTCTATTGTCAATTTCTGTTTGTGATCTGATGAGGTGGAGTATTTGAGATTTGTTGATGATGGTATTATGCATTTGAGTCCCCTAGTTGTCATGAATTTCTATTTATTATGGCTGAGATAGTTTACTTTGGTTCAAGTGTTTAATTTGGGTTGTTACTCGTTATTACCTGATGATTTCATTTGTTTGTGGATCATGTCTTGTTCACTCTATTGTGAATTATGGTTTTGTGCACTCTATTGTGAATTTCTAATTGTGATCTGATGAGGTGGAGTATTTGAGATCTATTGATGATGGTACTATGCATTTGAGTCCCCGGTTGTCATGAATTTATGTTTATGATGGTATATTGGCTGTGATGAATTGGTTTAGATAAACTGAATTTGAGTCCCCTGGTTGTGTTATGTTAGCTGATTATGATGGCTAATGATAAGTGTGTTGTGTTTGTATGTGAGTATGATGCAAATTCAATCATGATGTTGGCTGTTTACATAGACTGTGGTTGGGTGTCATGAAGTGGTTTATACAATATGAATTTGAGTCCTCTGGTTGTGTTTGAGTCCCCTAAACCCTAAACCAACAACCCAAATGATGATGGGACTCATATGAATAAGGTCCCTGGTTTGATTGCTCCAGAAGTGATTTATCACTCTGTTGAGGATTAAAGTCAAAACCAAGGCCTTCAATGTTCTATCTGATTGCATATCCCTGATGGGTTGTGTTCATTATGCTTATTATGATGGCTAATGATGAGTGTGATGTGTTTGTATGTGATTATGATGCAACTTCATTCATAGTGTTGGCCGTTTACATAGTCTGTGGTTGGGTGTCATGAATTGGTTTATACAATCTGATTTTGAGTCCCCTGTTTGTGATTGAGTCCCCTAAACCCTACACCAACAACCCAAATGATGATGGGACTCATATGAAGAATGATCTTGGTTTGATTTGCTCCAGAAGTGATTTATCACTCTGTTGAGGATTAAATTCATAATCAAGGACTTCAATGTTCTATCTAAATGCATATCCCTGATGGGTATAATCAATTTGGATGAATCACATGAAAATAGAATTAAACATTTAAATTATTTCACATACCATAATTGATTAACTACAAAAGTTTTTATCATATCATTTAACTAAATAACCTTAACATATTGTTTCTTTAAACTTGACTGCATTTACAAACCTACTTACTTCTTACACACCCCAAAAGACAAATTTGCATACCTAATCTTAGAAGGTTTGTGTAGCAGTCATGCCTTCTTTACTTCATATGTATCCAAAAAAATTGCATACTAATATACCAACTTCTATTCACCCAAAAAGTTGCACATCTATTGAACTAACTTCCATATATACCCAAAAAGTTGCATATTCACAAACTTTGTAATAACCTAAACTGCATCCACCACAAAATCTTGGTCTGCATCCATAATTATATTTGTTTGCTCAGCCACGTACTTAACAGCTTCATCAATCAATGCTTGGTCAACTGTCACATTTTTGGGGAGAAGTCCCAACCTTTGCAACCTCTTTTCCCATGGTGTGGGTTCTTGTACTTATTACCACCCTTGTCCTTTAAAATTTCGACCATTACATATTGTAGTTGAAGCCAAGTGTACTTCAAAACCTCAGGATTAAAGAAATCATAACAATGTACCTTTTCAATAGATCATCAAGAGTCTTAGGAAATGCTTGATATTTTAATTTAATGCCTGAAATGCCCTAAAGAACCCCAAGTCTAGCACATTTAAATCAGGGGATTGTGGTGGCTGGTTAATCAATTTTATAAGTGAACCCATTGTTTGTTGTTGCTTCTCTGAATTTCTCATCATGCGGTAAAATGTGAGGTCTTACATTATCTTGATGGATGTATATTTCCTTTGACATACCTTCTGGCCAATTTTTGTTAGATGTATGAACAACAAGGGAACCGGATATACCACTCCAAGGCACGGAAACTACACTTTCCTATTAGTTTAATTTCGCCCCTTTAGGATCAATGGGTTAACACGAAATAACCAATGAGATACAATGGAGAGAACAATTCACAAAGATGATCTTCTATGTGAATCAACAAGAACTATGTGTTTGATGTTTGTGAAGAACACTTAAGAGAAAGAGTACAAGATTTTCTCTCAAGAGAAGCAAGATTGTTTTGTGAAAATAAAAAACTGATTTCTTGAATTCACACTATTTGGAATGAAGTTAATCTTCTTATATTAACTTAGAGAGGTTAATGATGATGTGTCACCATCCTTAGTGAGTGAAAAGATCCCTATTCAATCACTTAAAACCGGTCAAAAATGAACCATAGCAAAGCAACGGATTAAAACCGTCAAAATCAAAACTCACAGCGAAAAAGTCAGAAGCGAATCGCACGGTGCGATACAGATCGCACCTCGCGACCAGCAGGGTCGCACCCCGCGACCTGGGCTTCTCAAGCCTTTTTCCGCTTGCTCGTGTTTCCTTTCTTTTGTCCAACCTCCATAAGACCATTCCAAACAACCTAAAGCCCATTTAACTATAAATGTTCCAACAATTTTGCATTATGTTTGGAAGGACCTTGGTTATGATCATGTCTCTGATGACTTATTGGTTTATCCTCTTAATTGGCTTTGTCTCAATTGTCCTGGCTTCCCGGTTTCCTCTTATCTTCTTAGGTAGAATGTATTCAACAAATGGGTAGATGCCAAATTTGTTATTTCTATAGGAACACTACAAGATGGGGGGTGAATTGTAGTGTGGAACTTATTGCCCAAATAATGCGGAATTTAAAACATAAGTAATAAGGAACTGAAAGTGCAAGAGAGATTTTTACGTGGAAACTTCTTGTCTCAATACAAGAAGAAAAACCACGACCTCCTCGGGATTTAAACTCTTCACTATAATAGGAAATCTCCTCTGTTTCAACCTATTACATACGCAAGTTCCCCTCGGAACTCAAACTCTCTCACAAGTTCCACTAGGAACTCTAACTCTCTCACAATCTCCACTCTACACTCTATACTTAACTCTAAGTCTTTCAAGAGTTCCCACAACTCTTTACAAAAGGTTTACTCAAACCCTTCACCCCTAGATAGACTTCACCCTTAGTCTACGCATAAACACAAGAACTTTCTCAAGTTCCTAACTCGAACTTGATACAAGAATTCACTCAAACTCTTAACCAAGTCCCCATTGCAAGAGTTCACTCAAACCCTTTAACCCCAAACTCAAATACAAACATTTGATAATACAGTTTAACTCTAGTATGTAGAAACTCAAGAACTGTAAAGAAACATGGCACTTGTAGGAACTAGGGACTCATAGGAACTGACTCAAAACAAGGAATAGAAAAACATAATTCTTTTGGAACATTATTCCTAAAGCCAGACCTTATGGAATGACACCAGTCAGACACTATGGAAAGACACCAGTCAGACACTATGGAAAGACACCAGTCAGACAATTTGAAACTTAATTGAACTTGTCTATTTATAGCAGTCATTTAGAATGAACGTGGGATTAATCATGTGTTAGTGGTTAAACTATTATCCCATGATGTTCCTCAACTAGAGGAACACGTTCCTTTTGCTACCCATGATCTCCACGACGTCAGTTGAACGTGGGAGATGAAAGTGTTACTGCTTCCTAAAATCTAGCATTTACTTATGCAACAGTATTTTAAATTTGGTTTTTAATTAAAATTATTTTAATTAATAACACCAAAATTAAATCTTTTTATCAAATAATATCTTTAAAGAATTTTCTTTTAAATCCGAAAATGATTTTATTTTTGAATAAAGATAAAATCTTTTCCATAAAAGATATTTCCTTTAACATCAGATTTGAACCACATAAAATCATTTTCCTAAAATATAGCCTTTAAAATCTCAACAGATTTCTTTTAACCGTTGCATAATATTTTACACGCCTAGTTCCTTTAACTGCTGCTTCGTTCCTTTAACGTAGATAACGGGACCAGCACGTCTGTTCCTTAGAGAGGAACATACAGACAGTTTCTTTACAAAAACTCATTATACGTATTATAAATCTAGGCTTTTTATTTTCCAAAAACTGAAAAGATAAAATATAAATAAAAGATATTAAAATCAGAATCCTAAATTAAAACCGATTTTATTTAAAACTATTTTATTTAAAACTTATCTTTTATTTAAAAACTAAATCTTATCCTAAAACAACTAATGCATATTATCTATAAATAATTAACCAAGTAGAGATTTATTAAGAAACAAACTCTAAATAAATTCCTATAGATTAAGATAATAATATGCATCAGACTTATTGACTCTTAAATACTTTTGACTCTAAGTTCCATGAGTTCCTTTGACCTTACGAGTTCCTTTTGACCTTGTTCTATTACCTTTCACGTTTCCACATACTTACATGAATCGTAGAAAATAAACTCATATTTTCTGTCTTCATGCTCCATGCTGCTCCAACTCAAGAACCGCATGTTGATAGCTCCACCTCTGGAACTTCGATGTGCTAGTTCCTTTAAGAAACTTCGAACTCATAGTTCCTGCTCAGGAACTTCTTGTTTCAACTCTGAAACGTCATCTTGCAGCTCCCACTCAGGAACTGCTCCGGAACTTTATATTCAATGTTCCTCTTAGGATGTACCTAGGAACCGCTCTGTTTGTGTTCCTTATAGGAACTCTTTTAGGAACTTCACTTGTTGGAAGCCCTTCATGATGTGATATATTCAACCTTCCATGACTTGTTTCATGTTAATGTAATATGCACATCTCAAACACACATGTTAGTTAGATAATCATCATTTGTTTACAATCATCAAAACACTACATGACTCAATAATTTCCCCCTTTTTGATGATGACAAACAAATGATGCTTATCACAAATTAAACAATAAACGATGTACATTAATCCCCCTTAACTAACAAGTCATGCATGTATATGAAGGAAATATCAACATACACATCATACAAATAACTTTCATCATATAAGTATTTAGACTTAACTATACTTGATCATAAGCATCATACATATTCTTCCCCCTTTTGTCATTATCGAAAAGGATCATTCTACACACATTTGTTTTATGTAAATCATATACACTTATTGTTATATGCTACACTTATCACCATAATGGTTAAACACTTGTTAGTCCCAAAAGCCTCAAGAATCTCAATTTTTCAAACTTAGGATGCATGTGCTACACGAATTTCCAACTCACAATCCAAAGACCCAACTTCAAAAACCATTGAAGGAACTTGACAAATAAGAAAATAAAAGTCAAGCAAAAATAAGATTTGAAAGTCAAGAATGAATTAAGAGATAGGACATTGTAATATGCAGCTCAAAGAAATATGAAAGAAGGTTATGGAACAATTTGAGTAGAGGGAACTTGAGATATATTGTGTGCTCTATGGTTTAGACTTTTAATAAGAGGTTCTCAACAATAATTAGAGTTGATTACTTTACTTCACACTTTTGAAATCTCTGCCAAACCTCACACACATTCACCTTGATATATATATATCTATCAAGTTCACTTTTACTCAACCAACCAACTGTGAGGAACTCATAATTGCACGAAGAAACTTTAACGAATTAATTTTTCTAATCAAGTTCTTCATCTTTCGTTTATGTTCCTCTTCTCAAATCATCAAATCCATGAGTAAACATTTTCACAACCATATTAAATATTGACTTCTATGAAATAATAAAGATTTGATTACCCTTGTTTACATTTTTTCATTTTTTTTTATATATATTTTAAACAAGGGTGTCATTACAAGTTATTGCATGTTTCCTAGAATGTCACATTTATATTGACTTCTTCCTTATTCCCCCTGAGTTCATTACCATTCCTTCAGCATTAGGAACTTATATGATTAGTTCCATATAATAATATATCCTTCTAAGCATCACTTGATAAAACATAAAGTACTTGCTTCTCACTTTTTCCATAACTTCCCCCTCAAAATGTATTTACCATTTATCACTCTTTATGCATCATTGAACCATAAAAAGTCATAAATTAGAGCACATGGAAATTAGGAGATTTAAAGTGACATGATATGAATGGAATTAGGAATTAATCAATCAAAGGGTATTTGAAGAAATGTGGTGTGAACTGATGATAGTTGGCTAAGAATAGGTTTGTTCCCTCTAAAAGTTAAAGAAATATATTATGGGAAATTACCTGTCTTGTTCCATCAATGTTTCTTTCATTGTTCCTTTGGCAACTTAGGATTTTCATGTTTGATAGCATCCATAGTTCTATTATGAGACCTCTAACGCTCTTAGGCAAGTGAGTATGCCTTTACGACACAAAAATTAAGTGTAACATATTTACGCTAGTGTGCATATAATCACTTCATTTTTAATATGTGTAAGAGCCCAATTCGACAAAACTTTTGGAAAAGAACATGTTTACACTCAAGTCATACTTCATCAAGTCTTGTTCCTCTAAACAGTCCATGAATAGGTGAAATTATAAAGAACATATTTTCACATAATTTAAAGCAAGACTTATAAAAGTTAGCATTCATATTGATAATTTAACGATGTAATTTACAATAGGAACATCATAACTTAAGTCACATTTCACCATGAATATAAAATTACCTCAAGTACTTGGACTGATTTTGATGACTTACTTTTGAGTTCCTGAACTACTAGTTCCATCATTTTGATATCTTCACATTTGATGGAAACTGTCATTTCAACTTGACTCATACTCATCATCCTTCAAAAGTTCATTGACATGTTTTTGTCATTGCGTTATTATGCTCCAAGAGAGTAGTTGTGTTCCCTTATTATGCTCGTGTACACATTTGCTTATAAGGTTAGCAAAAACCCTTGCATAAAATAGTTAGTTGTACTAAAAATATTATCCATATTACGATGTACAACTACTAAGTCAATTCCCCTTGAAAACAAAAATTATTGTCAATTTTTAAGTCAATTTTCAAGAAGAAACTTGATGTTGTTCCTCATAGATTTCCAAAAAAAATATTTATTTTGAACACATCGAAAATCTATTTGGAACAATCTAAATCCCATGTAAGCAACAAGAAAATAATATTCAATTATATCATGACCTAGCTACATGAATAAAAGTTGTTTCCTCAAAGTCAATACCTTTGTTTAGTTGTTCCTATCAACAACTAACTAGTATAGAGTTCCTTTGTTCCTACTAATTGCATAGGAACTCGCTTCCACATATTTATTGAGTTGAACTTCTATTTCATGAATTTGAACTTGATCTTCATTTTTAAGCTCTTCTCCATGAGGTCATATAGATGGCTATTGTTGCTTTTGAGAGTGACATATTTCATGTTAGGAATTCTAGTTCCATAGAAACTTGTGAGTTCGACATGAAAACCATCTTCAACCTGTTTACTGTGAACAAACAAGTTAGTTTCAATAATATGCTCACTCATTACTGTGCACATTGTTTTATTTGTTGTAAACTTGGTATGCTTTGCAATTGAAGGCGCATCACAGGAACATCGCCTCTTCACTTATATCAATAAACTTCCCTACTTTTTGAGTTTGTAGGATGTCTTGTTGATCAAGGATGTAACCATATCCTTGTTGATGATTGTGAAGTAGTATTGACGACTTTTGTCCAGAAGTTCCTTTATGGTTATAATTTTCTTCACTTTGAAAGATTGTAGGCAGTACCTTGTTTCCTGCAAAATCATCAAACTTGTTTGGAACTTGGTTCCATGGTTAGATCTCGAATATAATAATCTATGACCACTTAAACTTTTAATCTTCTAAGCAATGATTACACATTCTGTGGAATATTCATCTTTGTTATTAAAGAAAAGAATCAAGTGTCCCTTAAATAAATATCAACTACAACCAAGACAAATCTCCTTCAAAATTTTAATTTAAACACTTAAGATGCCATGCAAATTCACATGAAAAGGTTCCAAGAATTTGTGGTGCATACCAAATTTTTTGAAAGAAGATAAGATCACATACTATCTTCATGGACATAGTTAATAAACTTTATCCTTTAAGAACTAGATATTGATATAAGATATACCTATAATCAAGTTCCTTGGTCTAAGTTTGTCAACCACGATGAAGTTAGAATATTATCATTTTGAAAGATATAAATAGATCATCTATAATAACTAGTTATGTCATGTTGTTGTTAGGAATCAAATAGAGATCCACAAAGTATGTGTTCCCTACTTGATTCCCTTCAAGTATGACATTTCTAGCTTTTATTGATGATGCAATTTAATTGCAAAATAACCAGAGTTCGTGAACTTTTAATCTTTAAACTGAATGTGCTTCATTAACTCGACAATAAAAATATATACAATGGAACAGGAACTTAACTTACCAACATTTGATTATTAAACAATCTTACCATTTTACGTTGGTTTATGAAGCTACAGTTCCTTCATCATAAGCATATAGCGAGAGTAATATTGATTTGTCTATCATCATAGGCTTGGAACACTCGTTGTCGAGCTATATCTTACGAGGTGTTCCCCCTCGCTAAATATTATTTGTTCTTCATTTTGGGTTGTCATAAATTAAGAAATGTAATCTGTAAAGCAAACCCAAAAAGAAATACTTTGTGCATTTTAATGTTAGTAGGTTAGTCAAAAGAGATAATATAGTTAAAGCATAAAATGAAATAAAGTTCCTAAAAAATATAGTCTCATATGAAAAGGAACTTCTGCTTTGTTCAAGTGAACTAAGACAAATTTCAAAAGAATTAGGAACTTGTGCCAAAAGTTGGAATGTTCCTATACCATTTAATAGTTCCACTAATCTTAGTTTACTATCGCTTCCTTTAAATCAATAGTCAATGTTTCTTGATTTGAGAAACTAATTTTATGCATTTAATTTAGTGGAAATAGAATAAGTAGACAATAGGAACAATTGGCTATTATAAGAGAATAAAGGCACTGATACTTTAATTATTTAACTTACTTAATCACTTAGTCAGGCACACTTAGAACTTCATTAATTAAGTAATTATATAATAGTCATTTGGATTAAACGTGACATTAGATCATAGGATCATGGATTTGTGGCTTTAGAAAACATTGTTCCTTTGCTTGAGAAACAAGCACATCATGCGCCACTTTGTATACGTTTAATTGAACTTGTTATATCCAGTATCCCACTTTCCTAAATTTTAGGAATTTGTTAAGCATGATCTCTTATTATTTTATCTTATCTTAAATAAAATTTTAATTTCCATTCTTTTTAATAATATCTAAGAAGATTTGTATTTAATTATAAAAGATTTAATTTTAAAAAAAAATTAAAATATTTCCTTAACCAAAAAGATTTTCTTAAAATGTTTTAACTTAGTCAAAAAAAATTTCCCTAAAACCTTCCTAAATTTTAGCCTTAAACTTCTATTTTCATTAGGACGTGAATATCAGTTAATAGATCTGTTGATTCATGCTTAATTACTATGTTCCTATGACCATATTAGAGTTCCTTTGGTTCATTTTAGTTGCGCCTAGGGATGGCAACGGGTCGGATCTGGACCGAGTCCAGGCGGACCCGGATCCAGATCCGTTTTCATACACTGGATTTAGATCCAACCCGGATCCAGCGGATCTGAAAATGTTGGGCCCGGATCCAAATCCGACGGATCCTGCGGATCCGGGTCCAAAACGGGTCCGAAACGGGTCCTGCTCATTTTCATTAATATAACCTACTTTTTTATATTAAAATAATTTCGGAAGCGATAAAATAATATCCAAAGCGCTAAAACACTAATTGTTCACATCTCCAATGGAGGAAAGATCAATTTCATTACAACAAGGGAACCAAAAAACCAATAAAACTTCAATAAAGTCTACACAAATATTTTTCCAATAACGATAAAAAAGAAATAAAAGTATGAAAATATGAAACCATATAATACTTCTCCTACAAGATCCCCACTACTACTGTACTACTACACAATATAACACTTCGTGGGGAGTGGCGACTACTTTATTATACAAGACCCCCACTTCATATTAAGCAAGAAATTACAATTTATAAACCGAAAATGGAAGAAAACATTACCTATTGAAGTACTGATGCGCGCGGCGAAGAATTGGTGCGACTGCAGCGTTCGCGGAGAGTGGCGACTGGTGCGGTGGAATTGATGGAGCCGGAAATAATGCGGTAGGTTGGTGGCCGGAACTGGTGGCCGAAACTGCTGTTCTGCTGCACTAGTGGAGAGATTTTTCACCTTTAGGGTTTAGAAGCATGTAGGGGAGGCGTGACTGCGTGAGAAACTGAGAATTGAGAAATGAAGTTTAGAATTTTGATTAACTTAGCAGATTAGAAGGTAAGAAGCCCACGCTCCCAAGCCCAATTTGTTTTTTTTTTAATAAAAACGGGTCCGCGGATCCGGGTCCGCAGGGAAGATCCGGACCCGAATCCTCGATCTGACCAGTGGACCCGGATCCGACCCCGATCCAACGGGTCCGAAATTTTAGGACCCATACCCTGAAAAACGGATCCGGGTCCACGTATCCAGGCCGGGTCCAGGATCCATTGTCATCCCTAGTTGTGCCAATACGTCTGTTCCTTTCAGAGGAACTGACGATCATTCTTTTATTACATCTGCAAGTTCCTTTACTAATATTAATTATCTCCATAGTCAAACCTACAAAATATAATTATACTGCACAAAACTTGAAGAGAAGTTGGATTGAAATAATTCATATATATATGTAAAAACCATAAAACAACTTCTCTTTCATAACCTTCTACAGTCATGTATTAATAGGGGATATTAAAAAGCATATTTGAGAATAATAATGACCAACATATATAGTAGTATGTAAAGATTACTACCCAATTTCCTGAGAAATGTATTTCACCTTTTACATACTTTTTCCAACTTTTGTAGTGAGAGGAACTCATGTCTATATCTACTTTCTAGAAACAACCTCTACATCAAGAGATGTAGGTTCCTTTCACATGACCTGCAAAATAAGCAAGTTCTTGGTTTTTGGTACCCAAATATATGTTGGGTCCTTTCTTGTTAGTAAGAGCAACATAAAATATCCATATTCATGATGCACATATCTACTACTACTAACAAGGAACATCATGTATCGACATAAGATATTTTTCAAATATTCATGATGCATAATAACACTATCATTTGGCAAATGAAGAATAATATGAGCGCAATATAACATGCCAAAGATAATGGATTTCCCTAAAGATGGGAAACCAAGTTCCAAGAGTAATAAATATGCATTGTTCCATACGAGTCGTTCCTTGAACCATTTCTAGTATACTGATTCTTTGATATTTAAAAACAATTTAGAAATTTGAATTTTTGTCTTTAAAAAAACAGTTTTAAAGTTGTCCAAAATTGCTATAAAAACATCAAAGCCAAATAAAATAATTTTACTAGAAATACTATAAGGAAGAAGTTTCAAATTAATGTATGCGTATAAAGAATATCTCAAGTAAGAGATACTTACATCAAAGGGGTCGTTGATAATCCTTGAGTGACTTTAAATTGATAATAAAAAGTCAGCTTCCAATTGTTCCTTTGAATGACGTAGGGTGGAGTTCCTTTCTCGTACGAGTTCCTTCTTCTTGCAGGAACTTAACTCAGCAGGGTTTCCTGCTTATCACTGAGTTCTGGCTCTGATACCAATTGTTATTTCTATAGGAACACTACAAGAGGGGGGGTGAATTGTAGTGTGGAACTTATTGCCCAAATAATGCGGAATTTAAAACATAAGTAATAAGGAACAGAAAGTGCAAGAGAGATTTTTACGTGGAAATTTCTTGTCTCAATACAAGAAGTAAAACCACGACCTCTGATAGGCGTGTCGCGCACCTAACAAAAATAAATAACCTAACTAATCCTCCTAACTATGTAGTAGGGTAAGTCAGAGTCGATCCCACAGAGAGAAAGTTGTTCTATGATTAGCCCTTAAGTAATGGTAAGACTAAAGGAGATTTAATATCAAAGATGGTTGAATTAACTATACTAATCAATCTATAAATAAAAGACTCTATAGTTAAGTATCCCCACTAGCATGAATTAATACAACAATAATTTCTACCCCAAACTAGTCAATTAAATGCTCACAAGGAAAAGTACACCCTATAAAATACCATAAACCTCTCCCGAGTATCTATGGCTTCTCTAATATGCACTCAAGCCTACTCCCGTGGAATCATGCAAATTAAAGACATTAAACGCGGCACTCTAACTTCCTAACAATCCATTCTACCTACTCCCGTGGAGAACTTCATGTCCTTAATTGAAATATTCAAATCCGTCAAAACCCAACTCCTGTTGTGATCAAGACAAAGGAATCATAACAATACTAGTTATCCCTAATCTAGTATTGGAATATGCACAATCAATTAAGCAAGAACAATTCAACAATTAGTTTGGGAATTTAAAGAAATAATCATGAATTAATTCACACTAGGGTTCAACTTAACCATAGATTACAAAACTATGTAAGCATAATTGAAATAAATAAAGAAAATAGAGAAGAATAATAAAACATCATAATATAAAACAAGGAGAAAAGAAGAAGAAAAGAGATACTTGAATTAATGGGAGGAAGGTGGAGTCTTGAAGAACAATGGAGATCTACAAGTTTCTCTCTCTAACTTCTCTTTTAAAAAACCCTAAGTATAAACTAATTATGATGATATAATATCTAAGCTGCTCAAAATAATGTTTAAAGTCCTATTTATAAGCTAAGATTAATATAAACCGACATAAGTTAGGTCACGCGAAGATACGACATTACAACGAGGTTGCACGGGCAAGCAACATATTGCACGGCGTGCGGGTCATGCACGGTCGAGCGAAATCTCGCTCGGTCGTGCGAGCGAGGCAGAAGCTTCAGTGACTTTTGATTGCAGGTTGCACGGCCGAGCAGATATCTGCACGGGCGTGCGGTCGAGACAGTGGCTTCAGCTCAACTTTGAACAGCTATAACTTTTGATCCAGAGCTTTGTTTCACACATGCAATATATCTTTGGAAAGATTTTGAAGTCTAGTTTCCAACCCAGTTTGAATTACCTCATTATCATTCTTGAGTCAAAAGTTACGAGTGAAATGGTGAAGATGTGTCATATTTCACACAAGTACACAAAGTCAGGTGTATCTTCTTCACTTTCAATCCGTTTTGGGCACATGATATATCGTTTTGAAGGTCATCTACGCGCCTAAATCATCATGTCCTCAAATAGGAGTCTAAAGTACCTGAGATTACATCAAAAGACCAAACAACCCGTGAAAGCATCGTAGCTTACGAAAATGGACCTAGATATGCATAAATGCAAGTAAATGCTCTAATACTACATGAAAATGCACCCTAATATGCAACTAAATGATGTTAGAATATGCACTTATAAAACTCCCCCAAGCTAAACCATTGCTTGTCCCCAAGCAATAAGACATAAACATTGGAAAAGAATGGCGACCTACAATATAGGACTACAACAGGGCTAAACACTCAACTGAAAACACAAGAGATAAAATCACTACACAAACCAAGCATCAATACAAGCTCGAACAAAGCCGCATAGCATGCCATGTATCGCAATCGACTCTCCAATCATACCACATACCATCTCTCCCAATTTGGATCTAACCAAACCTGATAGACCTCACTATAGTCATGTGCGCTCAAATCTCTCATGTGTTTAAAGGATAAATGATAACACTCAACCTAAAACAAGTCGACTCAGATGAAACATAAACTCTTTAACTTTGACTTTTTGACTCACTTAATACTCAACAATACAATACACAATGATCAAGAGGACTTTTAAGGGTTGTAATGGGGTTGAGGTTAAAGGTATGGAAAATAATTTGGAAATTGTGGTGGAAAAACCAAGAAGGGGGAGCATTATATAACTGAAAACATGACCAAGAAAGGTCACAACAACTCCGTGCAACAACCAACAATCTCCAAATATAATCAACAACACTTTTCACTTAAGAAATTCAATCATAACCCTTTTTATTTCACTTTATTCACAACTTTTTTTTTCTTCTTTTTCATTTCATTTTTCACCTTTTTTTTTCTTTTTTTTTTCGAACTTTCAATTCAATTTCAAAGCTCACTAAACATACTTTCCCATCCTTCTAAACTACAAATAGAGCACTTCAATTCAATACAAACCAAACCAAAACTAATACTCGCTCCCCCAAGCTAGGCTTAGGACAAATATCGAATGAGGCCAATGGCTTGTAATGTAGGTGGCAATTAAACATAGTCAGAAAGGCTCAGCGGGGTTAGAGGAAGGATAATATGAAAACAAGAATAACTCTGGAGCTGAGATCATGAAATAGAATGCCTCAATCATATCAAAATGTATGCACTAGCAAATATCAAGGAGTACTAAGTCAAAATCAAGATCAATGCGACAACTAAGGAACTAATCACACATGAAAGAACATAACCGACACGTATACGTCGCTTTATAGGCACAAAAGCTCACTTAGTTTAAGGTGTCCGCACAATAAAGTTAAATCGAGCCGAGAGAGATCAATCAATCTTACCACAAACAATCAATTGCGAAACAATCGTGCTATGAAGAATCATGAACAAGATGAATTATGCTTAGGAATTGTTGTAAAATATCAGCAAGGTTCTCAATAAGTGCTAGCAATAGTCCCATAGATGCAATTAAAATGACATGAAATCTAATATGAGATGAAATATGCCAATGCAACTATGAAAGCAATACAATGTTTTTCGTTACACGTAAACTCCCACTCCTAGTGAACGGTACAAACCGTGCAACATCCTACGAAAGCAATGAAAAAAAAACTACTCTAGATGCAACTAACATGCGCTAAGTAATGATGACAAACATCCTCCCCCAAGCTAAATGACACATTGTCCTCAATGTGAACAAAGAGGAATTAAATGAGGGAGAGGTACAACATACAAAAGGGGTGGGTAATCAAAGGGAGTGTCAAAAAGCATCGACACCTCCACCACAATCGATAGTTGTAATGAGGCAAGTGAACTTAGCCAAAAAATTGGCTATGCTTGTACCTAGCAACAGACTTCGTCACACATTAGCAAAGTTAGTCAAACCAAAAAAATAAAAAAAAAAATGAACAAAGTCGGGTTGCCTCCCGATAAGCGCCGATTTAAGGTCTCTGCATGACCGTTTAAGACTAGTAGATCACTCATAATAGTTCAATGCTCTAAGAAGCTTATCATATGTTCCCGCAAACATCTCGAGCATATTATATAAGAGTGGAAAGGAAAATGAAAAAAATTAGTACTAAAAAATTACTAAAACTACAAAAAGAAAAATCAAAGGAAAAATTATATTTACAAGAAGAAGAAAAAGAAAAATTGTTAGTCTTTTTACATGACTCAAAAGAAGGAAAAGAAACTAAATTTACATTATCATAAAAGTCATTCAAGAAGGGAGGAAGAAGGAACGATGGAGGATATAATATAGGGGAAGAAGGAATAAGATCAAGTTTTTTAGAAAAAGGAACATGAGACTCAAAAACTATAGGTGGTACCGATAAAGACTCATAAATCACTTCACTCTCGACTTGACTTTCCTCCAAAGAGGAAATTTCAACAAAGGGCTCTTCCTCCTTTAAAATATCCATCACATTGCTCTCTCCTATAATTTGATCATCATCCTCATAACTCTCATTCTCTATACAACCGGCATCATCAACATCATAAATATACGGTTGGGGATGAGAATTTTGAGTGTAATAATCAAATTCATATTGGGGTGAGGGGTTAAAATCATTCACTAACGTCACATCACACGAAGAAAAATCATGTGAAGTAGATTGACAATTTGAGCAATAAGGAGGTGTTGTAATATGCATCTCGGATGAAAAGGATGGTCTAGAAGATAAGACATATCCCACTCATAATTATTCTGAGCCAACCACTCAATTTGATCCCAACAATAATCAGGTGATTGAGATAGAAATTGACCATTAGACATAGACTCCAACACCTCCCTAGTTTCTTCATTTAAACCCTCATAAATCACTAGGCACATATCCCAAATTTCAATTTCATGGTTAGGACCAACAAAATCGCCAAGTCTATAATAGTATTTCCAAAATAATTCATTCTCATATTGAGGAAAAGAAAAAATTGCTCTAGAATTACTAGCAAAAATATTGGGTTCATGGAACATGTATGGTAATTCATGAGAACTCATGCAAAAATTGGGAGAATTTTGATATGATGCATCAAAACTATAAACATGAGAGCCACAAGAATTATGACTATGGTGCCTATCAGAAGAATTATCCCCATCAAAATAATAATATGACTCCATGATACGAAAAAAAAAAGGAAAAAAAAATATATTCACAAAAGAAAGGAAAAAAAAAATATATACAGTCTAGTCTCACCAAAAAATAAAAACTAAATAAAACAAACTATCTCCCCGGCAACGGCGCCAAAATTTGATAGGCGTGTCGCGCACCTAACAAAAATAAATAACCTAACTAATCCTCCTAACTATGTAGTAGGGTAAGTCAGAGTCGATCCCACAGAGATAAAGTTGTTCTATGATTAGCCCTTAAGTAATGGCAAGACTAAAGGAGATTTAATATCAAAGATGGTTGAATTAACTATACTAATCAATCTATAAATAAAAGACTCTATAGTTAAGTATCCCCACTAGCATGAATTAATACAACAATAATTTCTACCCCAAACTAGTCAATTAAATGCTCACAAGGAAAAGTACACCCTATAAAATACCATAAACCTCTCCCGAGTATCTATGGCTTCTCTAATATGCACTCAAGCCTACTCCTGTGGAATCATGCAAATTAAAGACATTAAAAGCGACACTCTAACTTCCTAACAATCCATTCTACCTACTCCCGTGGAGAACTTCATGTCCTTAATTGAAATATTCAAATCCGTCAAAACCCAACTCCCGTTGTGATCAAGACAAAGGAATCATAACAATACTAGTTATCCCTAATCTAGTATTGGAATATGCACAATCAATTAAGCAAGAACAATTCAACAATCAGTTTGGGAATTTAAAGAAATAATCATGAATTAATTCACACTAGGGTTCAACTTAACCATAGATTACAAAACTATGTAAGCATAATTGAAATAAATAAAGAAAATAGTGAAGAATAATAAAACATCATAATATAAAACAAGGAGAAAAGAAGAAGAAAAGAGATACTTGAATTAATGGGAGGAAGGTGGAGTCTTGAAGAACAATGGAGATCTACAAGTTTCTCTCTCTAACTTCTCTTTTAAAAAACCCTAAGTATAAACTAATTATGATGATATAATATCTAAGCTGCTCAAAATAATGTTTAAAGTCCTATTTATAAGCTAAGATTAATATAAACCGACATAAGTTAGGTCACGCGGAAGATACGACATTACAGCAGGTTGCACGGGCAAGCAACATATTGCACGGGCGTGCAGGGTCATGCACGGTCGAGCGAAATCTCGCTCGGTCGTGCGAGCGAGGCAGAAGCTTCAGTGACTTTTGATTGCAGGTTGCACGGCCGAGCAGATATCCGCACGGGCGTGCGGTCGAGACAGTGGCTTCAGCTCAACTTTGAACAGCTATAACTTTTGATCCAGAGCTTTGTTTCACACATGCAATATATCTTTGGAAAGATTTTGAAGTCTAGTTTCCAACCCAGTTGGAATTACCTCATTATCATTCTTGAGTCAAAAGTTATGAGTGAAATGGTGAAGATGTGTCATATTTCGCACAAGTACACAAAGGCATGTGTATCTTCTTCACTTTCAATCCATTTTGGGCACATGATATATCGTTTTGAAGGTCATCTACGCGCCTAAATCATCATGTCCTCAAATAGGAGTCCAAAGTACCTGAGATTACATCAAAAGACCAAACAACCCGTGAAAGCATCGTAGCTTACGAAAATGGACCTAAATATGCATAAATGCAAGTAAATGCTCTAATACTACATGAAAATGCACCCTAATATGCAACTAAATGATGTTAGAATATGCACTTATCAACCTCCTCGGGATTTAAACTCTTCACTATAATAGGAAACCTCCTCTGTTTCAACCTATTACATACGCAAGTTCCCCTCGGAACTCAAACTCTCTCACAAGTTCCACTAGGAACTCTAACTCTCTCACAATCTCCACTCTACACTCTATACTTAACTCTAAGTCTTTCAAGAGACTCAAACCCTTCACCCCTAGATAGACTTCACCCTTAGTCTACGCATAAACACAAGAACTTTCTCAAGTTCCTAACTCGAACTTGATACAAGAATTCACTCAAACTCTTAACCAAGTCCCCATTACAAGAGTTCACTCAAACCCTTTAACCCCAAACTCAAATACAGACATTTGATAATTCAGTTTAACTCTAGTATGTAGAAACTCAAGAACTGTAAAGGATCATGGCACTTGTAGGAACTTGGGACTCATAGGAACTGACTCAAAACAAGGAATAGAAAAACATAATTCTTTTGTAACATTATTCCTAAAGCCAGACCTTATGGAATGACACCAGTCAGACACTATGGAAAGACACCAGTCAGACACTATGGAAAGACACCAGTCAGACACTATGGAAAGACACCAGTCAGACAATTTGAAACTTAATTGAACTTGTCTATTTATAGCAGTCATTTAGAATGAACGTGGGATTAATCATGTGTTAGTGGTTAAACTATTTTCCCATGATGTTCCTCAACTAGAGGAACACGTTCCTTTTGTTACCCATGATCTCCACGACCTCAGTTGAACGTAGGAGAAGAAAATATTACTGCTTCCTAAAATCTAGCATTTACTTATGCAACAGTATATTAAATTTGGTTTTTAATTAAAAACTATTTTAATTAATAACACTAAAATTAAATCTTCTTATCAAATAATATCTTTAAAGAATTTTCTTTTAATTCCGAAAATGATTTTATTTTTTAATAAAGATAAAATCTTTTCCATAAAAGATATTTCCTTTAACATCAGATTTGAACCACATAAAATCATTTTCCTAAAATATAGCCTTTAAAATCTCAGCAGATTTCTTTTAACCGTTGCACAATATTTTACACGCCTAGTTCCTTTAACTGCTGCTTCGTTCCTTTAACGTAGATAACAGGACCATCACGTCTGCTCCTTAGAGAGGAACAGACATAAAATTTCTTTACAAAAACTCATTATACGTATTATAAATCTAGGCTTTTTATTTTCCAAAAACTGAAAAGATAAAATATAAATAAAAGATATTAAAATCAGAATCCTAAATTAAAACCGATTACATTTAAAACTATTTTATTTAAAACTTATCTTTTATTTAAAAACTAAATCTTATCCTAAAACAACTAATGCATATTATCTATTAATAATTAACCAAGTAGAGATTTATTAAGAAACAAACTCTAAATAAATTCCTATAGATTAAGATAATAATATGCATCAGACTTATTGACTCTTAAATACTTTTGAGTCTAAGTTCCACGAGTTCCTTTGACCTTACGAGTTCCTTTTGACCGTGTTCCATTACCTTTCACGTTTCCACATACTTACATGAATCCTAGAAAATAAACTCATATTTTCTAGTCTTTCATGCTCCATGCTTGCTCCAACTCAAGAACCGCATGTTGATAGCTCCACCTCTCGGAACTTCGATGTGCTAGTTCCTTTAAGAAACTTCGCACTCATAGTTCCTCGCGGGAACTTCTTGTTTCAACTCAAACGTCATCTTGCAGCTCCTACTCAGGAACTGCTCCGGAACTTCATATTCAATGTTCCTCTTAGGATGTACCTAGGAACCGCTCTGTTTGTGTTCCTTATAGGAACTCTTTTAGGAACTTCACTTGTTGGAAGCCCTTCATGATGTGATATATTCAACCTTCCATGACTTGTTTTATGTTAATGTAATATGCACATCTCAAACACACATGTTAGTTAGATAATCATCATTTATTTACAATCATCAAAACACTACATGACTCAACAAAATTTGCCATCATGAATGAGCTTGCCTTCATTGTCATGTATTGGTCTTGATGTCACTGCCATGAACATGACTTTGATTTTGAACCTCTTTGATTGTGTGCATCTGTAAGGATCATCTTCCCTTGGTAAAAGGTAGAATCTCCTTCAATCTGGGTTCAAGTAGAACCACTTTTCATCCAAGTGGGTGACATTATGCATGTGTAGAAATGTTGGTGGTTCAAGTGCTTGTACTCGGAAGAATGTGGGATAAACACCACTTCATTCTTCTTTGGCTTATGTGCATCAGTGACTCTTGGATGGTTGCTGCTTGTATGACTTCTTAGCTTCCCCTTTTTAAGCAGTATGTAAATAGCCATGTGATTGATTCTGAGTGCACTAGCAAATGATCTTCTTGTGCTTCTTAAATGAAGTGGTACAGTCTAAAGCCCTTCCTCAGCATATTCCTAGGCTTTCCTTCCCACTTTCCCTTTTTTTGTCCTGATATGTATGCATTCATCTGATGCTCTCTGTTTATTTTTGCATCATTCCATATTCTGTCAAGGGTCATGCGACTTATACCAAATTTTCTTGCAAGTTTCCTTTTTGCACCCCATGGTAACTTGCAGTCATGCTCTAGTGTAAGTAATTCCTCAACCAAATGTCTTCTTCTCTCATATGTCAATTCTGGTTTTGTTCCTCTTCTAACACTTGGTTCATCTGTTGTTTGTTGTGATGATTGTGTTGATGGCTGTTGTTCCTCTGCTTCATCACTGCTGGAAACAGAAGAACCATTAACCACTTCTTGAAGCAACATCTCATCGTACAACCCTTCCTCATCTAGCATCTGGTGGACACTGAAGAAGCCTTCATCGAAGATTTCATCTTGCTGAATCAGTATTTTGTTGTTCCTCTACTGATTTTTTGCTACACCTTTTTTTGATTTTTTTTTGGGAAAAACTTACTGCTTGTAATCGAAGTGCACAGTTTGTATATGTGAAGTAATTAACGCTAACTAATCTACATGAACAACGCTGTAATTAATTTCAATTTTTTTAACTTACCTCCATTACTTGCTATGGGGTTGAATGACTTCTCTGTTTGGTTGAGGTGAAAATGAAGGAATGAAGCAGGTGGGATAAATATAGGGTGGATGTAAAAAATGGAAGAGGGAAAATTCAAACTTGGTGGCCCCAAAAATTTGGCCGGGAAAAAATTCCCCAAACAATTTCCCTCCCCCTCCTCTTTTTGGCGTCAACAGGTCATGTGTTCCCAATGACCACTTTTTTTAATCACCTTTTTTTATCCCCATATGATGTACTTCTATTTAATCTTACATGCTTTAACACACTTAATACCCAGAAACTATTGGCATCTCATTGTGAGATGCCAAAATAACATCTCACAGGATACAAAAGTAATTTTATAAGTTGGAGGTACTAAAGTAAAGTATAAGTTGGTACCAAAGCTCGGTGAAATTGGTACCAATACCAAAATAACTCTTACTTGATACCAAAGTGTAAACCCAAGATCAAAGCTCAATGAAATTGGTACCAATACCAAACTAACTCTTACTTGGTACCAAAGTGTAAGTAAACTTTGGTACCGACTTATACTTTACTTTGGTATCAAAGTTACACTTCTACCAAGTAACAATTACTTTGATATCGGTACCAATTTGGACCGAAGTGCAGAACATACTTACTTTGGTACCTCCAGGACTTTGGTATATCTATGAGATACCATTTTGACATCTCCATTTTGACATCTTATAATGAGACGCCTAGTGAAGCTCCGTAATACCCCTCTTGAAATTTTGTTTTGAAAGTGTAACATCTATTTTGTTAGGGGGAGGTATACGAAATCAAATTATGAACCAGACAACCTGTACCGAACCATCTCGACTCCCGTACTCCGTGATCTCCTTATACAACGAAGCGCAAAGTCTCCAACTCTGCCCTCTTTTCCTGTTCTATTTTCCCCCATTAAAAACCCCCAAAATCAAATTTCATTGATTCAATCAAAATTCCAACAATTCTCTTCGATTAAATCGGACATAACTGCAACATCGGAAGCCGGAAAATTCCCGAAAAAACATGGCAGAAATTTCAGCTTCTAAATACGATAATCATTCTTCAACGTCTACGTCAATTACAGACTTGAACGTTGATTCACTGGCACATTGCGCTAATTACTTGAACATCCAAGATATCTCAAATATGGCAATGACCTGCAAATTCTTCAGAAATGCTGCTTACTCTGACTCCACTTGGTACCGTCTTTTCAGGTATCATTTTCTTTAATTTTTTTGTTACTTTTCAACTACATATGCATTAGAATTTGTAATACAAGCTTAACTATTGCATTTCAGTATTTGTTGGTTCTGTATGTAAAATCGGTGAAACTTGAGCTTGATTGTTGATACAGTGATCGCCTTAATAGTTAATACGTGCTCCGTTTCTTAATAGGTGCAACATTGGCAAATGACACATAAATCAAGGAGGAGGGGAGAGCATGAAACATGACCCATGTGCTTAAATAGTAAAATAAAGCCTTCTTTGTATAAGAATTTGCCTATACGAGAAATGTTACAAGTATTATGATACATCCCAAAAAGAATGTGTTGCATGTATTAAGAAACGGAGGTAGTATATAGGGTTGGATTCCGATAAAAGTTATTTTAGAACATGAGAACATGAAGTATTAATCCGTCTCAACCTGTAACCATTTTTTTCCTTGAGTGGCCAATCTTCTAGAAAGCCATGTGATATTTTAATAATAGATTGCATTTTTTTTTTCTAAAATTGATTACTATTCTATTGTACTCACGTTCTTTTATAAGAATCAGTTCTCACTTGGACTTTATTCCCTCTATATTTATTATGGTAGATTTCGGTTTTATGCTTTGATCGATGGGTGAGAAGTGCTTGCAAATTATGGTTTCTAAGTCTATGGCATTGTTAGTGAGCATCTGCAATGTGTGTACTGGTATTTCTAATTAATTATATATCTATTTTGAAAATTACTGTTTTAAGGGAGAAATGGCCAGAGCACATGTTCGTTCAAATGCCTCAAGGATCACTAGTGAGAGATGCATATTTGAGCAGGCGTGCTGCTGTACACCGGTTTAGCTTTGTTGATCCTTTGGTTGCGGATTTCTATACTGATGCAAGGCCATTCGATCATGTCTTGTTAGGGAAGAATGACATAATCTTCTCACAGGTGTGTTGCATGGTCTTTCATTTGATTTTCATGTCTGGGCAAATGTATGAAGTTGTAAAAGGTTTGGGGGGTAGGGGCGGAGACAGGGCTTTAGAAGAAAGGAGACCGGATGCATACATGAGAAATATATCGAATGTAAATTGATTTTCCATGGAAAATGTTTTCCTACCAAAAACATATTTTCAAATTAGTTTTCCCTTATTTGTTTCCTTAATAGAAAAGGTGGAAGAAAGGAAAAATGAAAATGGAGGGGAGATGATGGATGAGAGAAGAGAAAGATAAGGAATAGGAAAGGAAAATATGACATTCCTTGCTTATGAAATGGAAATGTTTCTTCATTCAGAAGAACTTTTCCCATCAATGGAAAAACTATTTTCCGCCCATTACAAACCAACTAAGGAAAGTTATTTTCCTCCTAACCGAATACTCTTTTAGTGTTAGAGGCAATAATCCAATATATTTGTTTTGTTTTGTGGAAGCAAAGTCAAGAATTGTATATTGCGAACTTACTAAACCTCACAATAATCTCTTTATCTATGTATAATGTTAATATATCTCTAAGAAGTAAGAATTTTAGGAACTTAATATACATAAAGTATATTCAAGGTGACATTTAATTGAAATACAATGTAAAATACAATGAGAGCACACCTGATTGAGATTGAAAGAAAAAAGAGAAGATTGATATATTTGTTGGAAACATTAAGACTAGAGTTTCTTTTTTTAAAAAGAAAAAGGGAAGAGATTGAGGACCTTGTTTCCTCCGCTTTAAGAATTAAATTAAAAGCGAATATTGGTGAAAGGGAAATAAAATTGTCTGCTTTGCTGAATGTGGATGGAAAAGGGAGGCGAAAACTTCTTTTGCAACTCTAGCAAGTCAAACTCACCACGAAGGGAGATAACTTAATCTGTGTCTTTTACTCTTTTCACCATTCACTAGTCTCATCATTTCATGACAATGTAAGTGAACTATTTAGGTATCTAAATTCTCTACTAGGGGTGAGGTTATAGTTATGTGCTAAGGAGCTGGGGTTTAGGCCTATGTCATATCCTTTTAGCTGCAACCTTAAATTTGAAATATTTGAATCGGTGTGAGGTTTACCGTTTATGTCATCAATCTTTAGCTTGGGTTCTGATTTTAGCTTTTGCTTTCGGAAAGGCACATCAGAATGGCAAGGTAAGTCTAGATGTATTAGGTTGACGTTATGTTTATGGTTTTGTGGGGAGCATAGCCTTCCCTCAATTTCGGCTTTATTTCTGATATATAATGGCTTTATAAGTTTAGATTCCTTTATTCAATAGACTCTCAATATACATGGTGATGTTTGGTTATCCAAGTAGAGCACCTTTCAAGGATCAACTGAATCCATTTACTTTACATAAAGCTGATCATATCCATATGAAGGGGGTGAAGGCATTTGCATAATGTATCTTGCTATTTGAAAAGAAAACTATAATTTTTTAAGAAACAAAAGTATGTTTTAGCATATGGTCCCCTGCAAATTGCAATGTCCAGGTTCCGTGGTCTCTACTGTGAATTTGCTGCAAGTACTTGCACTTTTACATGGTTATGGATTGGAAGTTTCAATTCAATTCACCAAAGACATTTAAAATATTTCCAATAAATGGACAGACTGTTCCTTGGGCACATATGCTTGCTAGATATTAAGAGGCAAGTCCGTGTAACACAGGGTTTGAACTCTAGAAAGGTGATGATTGGAGTGCTCCTTTTGGAGTCTTTGGTTGTGAAGATCTTTCCGAGAGGATTGCACTGTAGTTATCTTGGAGGAAATTTGAGTTGTTGTCATATTGTCGTTGATTATTTTCATGACGGGAATTGTTTTGGGTGCATTTTAGTGTGGCTGTGGGGCTTCTGATGCAAGTTAATATTATGAAGGATCTTGGTTCTAGGTGAATAAAGGGCCTGAGAAGTTGTTTGGATGATCAAATTTCCTAGAGAAGACGCTCTTATCTGGTTTCAGCTGCAAAAAGTTAACCTTAATGTTCCATGCTTTTACATGGAGCACCTGGATAACAGATTGGTGTTTACCCTACTTGAGATGTCACTCAATCGATTTTTTTTTCAGTAATCTCCTCCCTCAGCGCATTTTCATGCGTATAGTTGGCTTGGCTTTTATAAACTTGTTTAAATGTCTATGTTTTATTAGCTTCTAGCTTCCACTTGTTACGTAATTGAAAAGGTCTGTTCTGTATGCGCCCAATGTCAGACGGACTATGATACTTGTCAAAAGATGAACTCTTTTTGTTTGCCTTTAACCATTCAATAGTAACTAGTTACCATGTAGCTATAATTTACGTTCTGTTATATGTTTTTCAACAGGGGTCGCTGGTACAACTTCTGAAGATTGATGATTTTTTAAATGGTAAAGAGTGCCTTGTTTCTTTAAGGGACCATAAGGCAAGGATTACATGTATGAGGTAAGTTCAGTGCATATTACGGCATGTATAACTTCCTATATTACATGTCAAACATGTTACTAATGCTGGATGCCAGAAAAGGGATGGGAAGAAGAAAGATTTTCGTTGTGTTCGGCTCTCCTTATCTATGATCACTCCCCACCCCCTTGTTGAAATTATGGCCCTGAATACCTGCACATTTTAGCAGCACAAGTGGCAGATTGTTAAGGTTTATAGGAATATATCAGCAGGCTTTGAGAGAGGTTCCTGAGATAGCATTATAGATATTTCATTATTTTAACAAATAAAGTACTGTTGAACATTGTCAAGTTACTTCTGAAATAATGTGAAGTAACTAAAGCATAGTCTGCTGTCCAATCGTGGATCATGGAAAGACATCTGGAAGTTTAGATTTAGAATGAGCTCAAGGCTTTAATTTTTTTTAAGCTTACTCTCTGAACTCTTTGCTTCTTTTTGTTAGTCTTTAAGAAGTTTTCTCTAAGCAGATTATCTTCTAATAGAGTTTAAATTTACCCTTTGGGTTTTCTCACCTTCAAGGGTCCAAACTCATCGTGTAAAGGGCATAAGTACCATCAAAATCCTCAAAAGTATTTGATTAGTACTCCTTATGTCTCAAAATGAACTTCACTCCTTCCATTGTGGGGTGTTGCGAAAAGAACCTCATACCTCCTTTTTACACTCACTTTACCTTTTCCTCTCTCACTCCATCTCAACACATATCTCTTTCTTCTTGAACACTTTCTATTACTTAGTTTTCTCTATCTACTCACTTTCAATTTTTTATTCTGTATTTAAAATCTTTTTTTGATCTTTGTGCCAATGCTAAGTGTGAAGATCATTTTTGGGATTGAGGGGGATATCTGTGCATATTGCAAAGAGTAGTTTTAGTGACATAAAGTATTGCAAAGTTCCTGATGCACCATGTTTATCTGGAGATTTTTTAAAGTATTTTAGGACAAGTTTCTTAGGGTTGTCACTTGTAAATATCCTAGAATTTGCACATTATTTCATGTGCACCTGGAGCACATTAACTGTTATATGTGGAAAGCACACTCCAGCAGTGCAGAATGCTCCTGTTTTGACACTTGGCATCCTCCTTAGGTGTGAAGTGTCTTTCCTTTTATCCTTTTATATGGATAAAATAATACTTCCCCTATATCTTTTTAAGTGCTACCAAGCTCTTTGGCGCGTAGTCCTAGGAGGGTAATAAACAAGGTAATGTATGAATATTTTCCGCAATATTAACATTGTAAGAGGAGTGATGAGCTATTAAGTGTCAAGAAGATTACGTGTCAAGAAGATTGGTAGCACTTAAAAAGAAACAGAGAAAGTATAATATAAAATAATAATGAAAGAAGATTGGGGATAATGTATGGTTTTGTTTGAGATAAGTATAAATATAATTAAAAAATATATTAGGATCTGAAATTATATATCCCTTTTACTCATAATTCGAATAGTATATTATACTATTATTATAGATTTATAGAAATTAAGTTCGAAAGGAAGGGATGAACAATATTTTTCCAACTACAATTAGGTCATCGCATAGTTCCATAGGCGATGTACTTTTTCTAGGGAGCCCAGGTAAAGATGTAGCAATTAAATAAAGCACAAAAAGTCTCTCATGTTCGATTTCCCTACGATGGTTCGATTTCAGATTATTATATAGATAATGAAGCATTAGAGTTTGTATATAAATTTTCTTGCTTTAATAGTGATGCTTTGAATTCTAGCATGCAATAGTGCACTTGAATTATGTGGGACATTGTATTATTCTATTGGCTTACTACCTTTTCCCTACCTGTTGTTGTCGCTGCCTTACTCTTTTCTGATCTTTGCTTCCCTGGCTGGCAGTGGTGCTTTTCTCTAAGGAGTAAGTTCTGATTACTTAGAAGTATCTGTCCTGGTTGGTTGACTCGGCTGTTAACAATTACTTTCTCCGTTTATAAATAGTTGCATCATTTGCATAGTGTTTACCATTCACATCTTACACTTTGATTGTCTGTGGTGATTTATATTTTACGAAAAACATAGTCATATGGGATCTTGTTAGATTCGTCTCAATGTATATATTTTTTTTGATATTAACTAACTAAAGATATTAATGTTTGAAACCACGCATCGGCAAGCGTGAAAATATGAAATGGTGCAACTATTTCTAAATGGAGGAAGTATATGTGTTGATTCTAGCAGGGCTGCATTTTTCATTCAGTTTCGCTCTCTTGCACAGAATATGTGTTAGATATCTTTCTAATATGTAATATGTACCGTGCGATTATGTATCTTCTGCAGATTGTTTCCAGTCGACGAGGCATCTTTTATCCGAAGTGAAGCACAAAATGATGAAAATGTACTAATAACCTCAAGTTCTGATCACTCCATCCGTCTCTGGTGGAAGGTATGATGGTATTCTTACCTGATTGTTAATTCTGAAGGCTATAATTAGCACAAGATAATGAAATAAGTTAAATGATTAGTTTATCAATTTGGAATTTTTAACTACCAAGAAAGGATTTTATCATTGTGATTGTGATGGGACATCTAAATAATGATGTGTTACTATAATGAGATATTGAATTTTATGTCCTTTAGTGATAATGCAAGTCCTTGTGATGATTAGGCTAATCAATTATGACAAACTATGTAGTTTCAATGAGTAAATAATTTCTTGATAGATGTTAGTGCTAGCGGGTAACGAAAGTTTGAGTTTCTTAAAGTGATGACAATGTATCTTTATGATTGTTTTAATTTATTATCATGATGACAATGTATCTTTAAAGTGATGACAAGGTCAGTTTTCATTTATCTATCTTTAAGAACAGAGGTGATATTATAAGATTTTCAGTAGATCTTAATAATAAGATTTTAAATAGAGTTGAAAGTTCCAACTAATTGGGCTACTTATCTATTTCTAGTGTAGTTCTGAACTTGTTGGTCCATGCCTTTTGCATCAATTGATGAAACTAGATTCATTTCTTACCCTCATGGCTTTACCTATTGCTTTTCTGCTGGAAGATTGATGACCTTTGCTTAGTTATTTTATGAGTTTCTTAGTTGCCTTGGTATTATATCCATTGCAGGGTTCTTGCTTTCGATGTTTCAGAGGTCATAACGGTCCTGTTTCTGCACTGTCAGATAAATTATTGGGTGATAAGGGTAGCAAAGTGCTTGCTAGTGGAGGGGAAGATGGTACAGTTCGTCTGTGGTCTCTCAGTTCAAGTGGCAAACGTGGCCAGCATGCCTTGAATGCCACTCTGCATGGGCATGTGAAACCAATTAAATTAATGACAGTTGCCGGGTATGGCTTCATTTTGACAGGAATTTACTTTGTTATTACTTCAACATCATAATGTTATAGCCGGGGTAATGTTTATCTGATGTCAAATTTTCTAGTTATATCTCCTGCATATAGTACTACCTCGTTACTAACATTTACTAGAAAGAAGCATCTCAAATACTATCCCTAAATCGCAGTTTAGTTATTACCTGCCTGCACAGTAAAAGGCATTTCGAGGACAACAAACTTCCAGCTTATAAATATTAGTGAATATCTACATATCTGACATGTCAAGGCTTTATTTCCCTTTGCTTTTATTGGGAGCTAAATAACATTGTTTCTCAAGTTGTCGCTTTTTCTTCCTATTTTTCTCATTTTCGCCATCTTCATTGTGCTTGGCTACATTACCTTCTTATAATTAGTAGTTACATTTAGCATTCAGGCCTTCAGTGCATGCAGATTACGTATAGTCTCTCGTCTATGAGGTTGATACATTTTTTGCTGTTGGTTTTGCTAACTTTCTAACGCATGTTCTCTTTTCTTGTGCTTTTCAGGCACAAGACTTCGCTTTTGATCAGTGTTGCAACAGATTCTAAGGTAGTGCATCACTTTTCTTCTTAATTTTCTTTTTCGGATTTTCCACTCTTGATAGGAAATACTTTCTCATGGAGATGAGGAAATATGGTAGGCACACTCAGAGTCAACATTTTGGGAAACTGATCTTGCCGAAACGGGAAAATGGCGAACTTGTCGAGAAAGTTGACACTTGACAGCCCATTGAATTTACTTATATTGAGCAAGTGATTTGCTATTTGCTCGATAATGGCAGATTTCTTCTATCATTCTTCTTGTTGAGGTAAGATTGCCCATATTAGGTATTTAGGGGTGTGGTCGGGGAAGAGACCCAAGGCTTTCGGGTCCGGGTCATTTTTTTCATTTTGGTTCATTTTTTTTGCTACCGGGTCGATAACTCTAGACTGTGACCCAAAACGTTTGGTTTCGGTTCCACTCAATGGGTTAAGGGAGCTTTTTATAGTTTTAGTCTCTTGTAGAAGTTATAATATTCGTTTTCCATGTAAAATTTCAAAAGGTGCATGTTTTCAATACAAATGAAAAAAATGGTAGCCATAATTATTAACGAATTTTCTAATAAAAAAGGTTCATGATTACCAAAAGTCCAAACTACTCAAATTGTCTGAATGCTAGTTAATAACTAACATAATTATCCATCCTAACTAATTAAACATCAAGATGCAAAAATTACAATATAACTTTCTTTGCCACATCTTAAGAACCAAAATGCTCTAAAGTTCAAATACAAACATAGAAGATTGCATAAAACACACACTTCAGCACTTTTTCTACATTTTAGGACATATAAATGAGAAAATTTGAGTATGGGATGGTATGGGACTTAGTATGAGTTAACATTGAATAGTGATGAAGAGAGAGTAGCAGAAGGGTGGGGACACTAAGGAAGAGCAGATACACATATAGAATTTTGTTGCTAGGTAGTTTATGCCACTCAACCCAACAGGTCAAATCTGATTGGTTCGCAATTGAGCAAATTATTTTTCAAATTTCGGGTTTGATCATTTCTGGTTTTGGTCTTTCTTGCTCAATACCCAATTTTGTTGGGTCGGTCGAATCTTACTGCGTCTAGGCATGGTTAAACGTAGAAAAGAAATGGTTGGTAATAAATTTATTGAGAAGGTTGACGTTTATCACTTGTTAGTTGTTACGATTATATGAAGTTCTCTTTTAGGGAGGTAACGTTTGAAGTGTGTGAGTTGGTCGTAAAGCAAGTTCAGAGAATTGGAATGTGCATGCCTGTAGGGATTGAATAACATAAAAAAGTGAAGCTGGTGGAAGTTAATATCTCCATGAATCTTCTGAACACGGGGCGGTTAGAGAAATGGAAAGATGAGGATTGTGGAGACCCATTACCTTGAGGTTGTACGAATGCTCAAATGTACAGAGGAGATAGTGGAATAGATGATCGTAAAAAGTGGCTGCCAAGCATTCAGAGCCTATGAAAGGTGCCAATTCGTGCATCCCTATCTATATGACTCTTGCGTGAACTATTACTTTCCATTGTGTTCTGCAGGTAGCTCCTAAAGTAGCTTAGTTTGTGGACTTGCAACAACTCTAGGCAGTAGTTATGACCTTGCTTGGACTTCCGCTTCTAATCATTGGAAGAACACTTAAAATTGTCTTAATTATTTGAAACTGTCTTGGTTCAAGGCGATTACAAAAGCCTATTCCTTTCATGAGGTATGTGTTGCATGCTGACAGCATGGTTCAAGGCGACCTGACAAAAGCTATTCCTATTCAATGATTGCTGTATGGAATCGTCTGCTGTATGGATCGAGACAAGCAGATCTGATGTCTTCTTATCTTTTGTCGTAAATAGAGTTTCTGACTAGGTGAATGGAGATCAGAAGATGAGCCTGAGTTCAACCTTTTCTATAAATGTTTATGGTCTAACCTCTTATCGCATTATATGCACAGTGACATCTCCTCTCTTCTCAGGGAGAAAAGATCTCTGTCCAGATCTAAATCAATTGCGGCTTCTGACATTTGTGGTCTCACTGTTGGACAAAAATCAATGTTCTTCTTTTGTTGGTTTCTATTAATGACATAATGATATCTGTGTCAAAATTAGGGATCTTCGGAGGGAGTTACCAGTTACTGAGACACTCCCACCTTGGCTCACTTCTAAGACGGTGAATATATTATAATATGGAGCTCTAGTGAATAATACAACTGAGACGAATGGCTCGTATGACTTGTATATTTCTCCCCGCAGCTGCTAGGTCCAATCAGTTAACAAGGTGTGTTTTTCACTGTCACACTAGGTTCAAATTTTTTCTTCACAACACTGATTGAGCACAACTATTGAGCATAGAGATGAATTGGTTTTTAGTACCGAAAATTGCACTCTTATGATGTCTCTGGTCAACTGGGTTGAACACTGAAGAAGCTAAACAATAGTGGAGCTTGGCCATTTTGATTTTTAAGCTTGGAACAAGGTTGAAGTGGGCTAGCTTGTCTTAGCTGTTATTATGCAACAAAAATATTTATATTAAGTGGGTTCAGTGCTATAATTTCATAAGAGCTAGCTCTGACTGAGCTCTACTTTCTAATCAAGCCTCATAATTCCCCTGAATGCATCTTCTGTGCCTGGAAGGAGTTGAAAAGCCATATATTCTTGACTTGTAGACGAGCCACTTTTTTTCTGGAATAGACTGTTGCTATCATGGGGATCAGCTGGTGTGCTTGGAGAGTATGACATGCATGGTTATTTTTAATTATTTTGTGCAAGTATTTTGGTTACAAAATTGTGTTTTATTGGTCTCCTATATTTATTATCTAATATTATGTTTGATCAGAATCTTGTCTCAATTTATGAATATAACGATTACGACAACTTAAAATTTGTTACATGCGTACTTCAAGGTTCATCTTTCTTTGAACTGCTGAGATCGAATTGTAAGTTATTTTATTATGAATTTCAAATAAAAATAATTTGAAGGTTCTTTTATAGGTTTATCTTTTTAATACTAAAGGTCTATTGGTTTCTTTTCTTTCTTTTTCTTTTTTGGAATTTTCAATGATTCTGAACTGAAGTTCCTTGTGCGCAATTTAAGATATGTGCTTATATAAGAGTATACTTATTGGACCAAACCTCTATTTTTAAAAATGCTTATTATGTTTATTTTGATATTTTTTATGAATACTTGTTACCCGTTTTCATGATGTGTATATATATATATAATATATTAGGGTTTCTGATTTTCCATGTCCATATCATGTCACTGTATATTATAGAAGATTGATAGCTAAATTTAGTTTTGACCAGTACAGTCAACTAATGGCCATTATAATGCAGCGAGTAGCTTCTGAGTTGGTAACCTTGGTTTAAAGGACAAGGTTGTAGCTGTACAGTTTTTCTTCCCGTATTTAGTGGTGAAAGCAATGCATTGGCTAGAAAACTAGACCAAGACTTTGTGTTTACTGGTGATGGCCAGAAACCATCTTCTGCCCTATTGATGAGACTGCAAGCAAGTAAAAATTTTGTCACATTGATTGTTGGTTGAGCAAAAACTGCTTCATCGTGGTAACTAAACGAGGCCCATAAAAAATAAGGAATGAGGGTGTCTAAGTTTGGGGACGGACAAACGTGACCAAATTTTATATTGGGTATTGCAAGATTGAGTCACCTATGACCAATTACACATTGTTGCTGAGATGTTAATTATTTTTGCTCTTTGCTTTATGATATTGAATGTCCCCTTTGTATTTCCTTTATAAGAAGGATGATTAAGATTTGTTCTGCTTAATGTCGGTCATGTAAGAAACAGATCAGAGTGTGGGACTCAACCTTGGCATCTGCATCTCGGACATCAAGTTGTGTGGGAACAGTCTCTGTGCTGGGTTCTCCTGTCGGAATTAAATGCTTCGAGTCAATGCTTTATGTAGCTGCCGGTTTCTGTGTTCAGGCAATAGATTTGAGAACAATGAAGAAGGAATTTACTGCTGCTGTTTGTCAACGGGATCTTTACTCATTTGAGGTGTTGCCTTCCAGATCATTGATCTGTACTGGCGGAGATAAAAGGTTAGAATATCTTGGCCAAGATATAAGCAGAGAATAGTGCTCCTCTGCCACTCAAAAACTTTCGTATCAATATTTTGCAGTACCATTTTATTAGCAACTTTGTTGTCCCTATCTCTTCTCAACTTCCCTGTATGTGACATGGAGTCATGGACCATGGAGGAACAAAGCTTAAATGTCAGAATACAGAGGAGTGTTTCTGTATTTTCCCTGCTAGCATCTCATGCAACAATAATTAGATCTATGATTTCCAGCTTTCGGCACTAATAATGGCATGTACTGGAAGTCTGGAACCATTCTTGTCTGATAAAATAAGCAAATATGAATGCATATCCAGCTTTTGAAGGCCTTTGGCACTCCTGATACTATTAGCTTTTTTAAGCCCCATATATATGTGCTAGGAGCACAAGCAATTATTTTAGATGATTGGTGAGTGAAGGTACACTTCAATTGCTTACTCTTCTTTACATTTTTTTAAATGGTAAGAGAGACCCTGTCCAAACCTCAACTCTCACAGTTTCTTGGTCTGACATTAGCGGGTCAGGTGCTTGATAGTAGGGGGGGAGGATAAGGGATCCCAACTCCCAAACACCACACTTGGCAAGATTCAAACCCAAGACCTCAAGGATCTAAGGTAAGAGTCTTGTGAAGTGACCAAGTACTACCGGGTGCTTACTCTTCTTCACATGCCACTTCATAAAACAACGTTTTCATGCTTACTTGAATGTAGCGGGATGCTTGTAGTTCTAGGATTGTTATATGTCTTTATTGAAGATACAAATTTCGGGTCTCACTTATTGTTCGAGGATTGTGATAGCCTCCTCTCAATGCATTATATCACCTTTACCATTTATGGCAGAATGTAATTATTTGTTGTTGCAGTGCTTTGCTATGGGATATCCGCAAAAGCCAGGAAGGATTGAGATCAGGGCCGATAGCTGAGATGGAAGGTCACAACGGTCCTGTTACACGATTACATATGGATCCATACAAAATAGTTACTGGTGGTCCTGATGACTTATTTACTAACGTCTGGGAGGTGGAGTCCGGTGTTCTCATAAATTCATTGACTTGCTGTCCTCCGGAGCTATCTAGTACCAGGTCGGGGTGTAATGCACTGGCTGTTGATGGGTGTCGAATTGTGACTGCCTGCTCTAGCGAGAATGGACTTTTACGCTTCAGAGACTTCACCAATGCTTCTTGTTCTGTCACTTCATACGAGGATGCTGTTTCTTCCAAATTCTGGAACTCAAACTCCTACGGTGATTCAGATTCTGATACGTAAAGTTTTCTCCTTGTACAACATAGGGTTTGTAAATAGTAATGTATGTAGTTAATTCCATTTACTCCTATGTTGTCATTCTTTTGTCTCAGGCTAAATGTAGTAGGATATATTCTTAGTTCTATATTGGTACTTTACTTGTTAAATGAGGACTGGTTGTTCAGAAGGCAGTGTGTGTTCGTCCTGATTATGTAGAAAGTGGAAGATACTAAAGGGGTGTTTGGATCAGAATCGAATTCTCACCATCATAATTGAGAGACGATGCTCCTACTATTCGATGAGGAGGAAAGATTGGAAAAAAGTGTATAATAGCAACTGATTGCATTCAGTTAGTTACAGCCATGAAGGGTAGACTTGATTTTAACAATAATGTTTCTGAAATTCTATGTGCTTGTAGGGTGTTCATCCATGGAGAGCCAGACGTTAAGTTGATCCATGAAGGAAGAGGAGTAAATATGCTTGCGGATGGACTAGCAAGAATGGCAAAGGGATCCACAAATGGCTATAATAACATTTGTATTTTGGAAGAACCACCCCGGGATTGTATGAATATTTATGTTATGGAACAACAAACTACTAGTAGTACACTGTTAACTAATTTGGATGATCCATGTATTGGGACATCAAGTATTGTAACAAACATTATTGGTACGTAATTAAATGCTCCTTTCTTCCAAAAAAAAAAAATGCTCCTAATATTCTCTTAATTTGTTGGGATAGTCTTCAACCAAACAATACCTCCTCTCCCCTTCGTCGACATAGAACTGCAAGGTGCAACCCTACCCCTTCCACGACTCTCTGATGTGCCACATAAATTAGTGATGGAGGACCTATTGTTGTAGTTGGACAATGCTCTTGTCTGTAATGTTTCAAGACCAACATTATCTTATCGGACAAAGAAGAGTTTAGAACCCACCACATTACCGACAGGAAAATCATTTGAAATTTTAAACTCATCCATATGATACTTTAGGTTGGGGATTACCATCCAAGTTGAACCTAGAATTTTCTTTGATTGGGAAATATCCAAAAATAACACGCTCTTCGTTTCACAAAACTTTACTTGTACTTTACGCTTGCTGTTATAAAACTTTGAGCATTAATTGTTCTAATTATGTATTTGTAAAAATTATAAAAAGTGATATTTCAAAAATACATATTGAGATGAATCAAACAAGATCATATAATTATATTTTCTTCGCATATAAAACACAAATGATGGTCAAAGCGGTGGAAATAAATAGTGCTAAGTTACAAAGTGTAACTATTTTTGTGAAACAGAGAGAGTATGGTAGACCACTAAAAGAAAATTCCTACTTTATAATCTTTATTAATGCTTTTCTTATGATATTGTCTACTTGTATATTTGACAACAATTATTGCATCTTGAGGCATAAATGTTGTACTTGAAATCACAATCTTCATATACTAAAATTAAGATATCACCATCATCGATCTATTAACTATATTAAGGTGGTGAAATTATTATTTCAATATACAACATTTGTTCTAACACACAACATTTTAATGAATATTCATTTTCAGAAATTGTTCTTAACCGTTGTGAACTCACTAAAAGTTGAACGGCAATCTAAAGTGATATACTCCGCTCTAATTCATAGACTACAGAAATTACGTGGTCATGCAAAGACAAAAGATCCCAAATTTGGCAATTTCCTAGAATTTTCGTTGAAAATAAGTTTGTGGCCTTGTCCGAGATTATACATTTATACTCCTATGCAACTTACTATAAAAAGTAGTAGTAGTACGGAGAAAAAATGCAATTGACTATAAAAACAATACTTACTTACGTTCGGAAAGGCTAAATAAGGAAGCCACTCTGCTGCATATCTTTGCAATTGGAAGGTGCTAACTCTCTCTGTCTTGATCATCACCAACATTTTCAGCACGTTCGTCCACTTTTCTTTCTCATTTTTATCTAATATGATGAATTACTATTTTTTCTGATTGGCTTCATTTTAGAATATGACTATACGCTTTAATTAACTTTTTTTTTCTTACACATTATCTAACTTGCTTGTGTTTTTCCTTTTCTTTTACTTTTTTTTTGGGTTCAGGGAGCCGCACTTGTTCTTCACAAATTAAAATAAGTTTCAACAAAAATAGAAGTTAATTTCGACAAAAATAAGTTAAAATAAATTATTAAGCTGAAGTAAGTGAAGTTTAGCATAAATAAATTAATTTCAACAAATAGAAGTTGATGTAGCCTCAGAGGATTTATCGTGTGCAATTTCATATTTTCCTGTCCTTATAACTTACACTTTAAATTTCGTTCTATATTCACGTAAAGATTATGTAAATGAAGAGGGAAAACAAATTGTACTTCCTTTGTTCATTAAAGTTTATATTATTATATATGAAAAAATAATATTATGTGGGATCTGGTAACTGGTAAGATTTGTTTCTCTTATGTGTAACATGATGCTTTGCTCTCAATGCAATAGAACCACCAACTTTCTGTACACTTTCACTTGTGAAGACTTCATCTACTGTGTTCTTTTTCTGCTGTGCTGATAGCTAATGATTTGATAATCACTTATATATATTGTTAAGATGTTCATGTGGTTGTAATCTTTAGGAGAATTACATAGCAACAGCCATGGGGAACCTGTTAGGTTGCATTCAAGTTGACCAATCCACAGTTGCTATTAAGGAGAATTTCGGGAAATACAGTGACGTGCTGCAGCCAGGGTGCCATTGTGTCCCTTGGTTTATTGGTCGTCGGGTAGCAGGCGAGCTCAGTCTTCGTGTACAGCAGTTGGATATACGCTGTGAGGCCAAGACCAAGGTCAGTTTTCTTAGTTTTTCCCTTGTGAGCTCTTGGACAATGACAATGAGTACTGAAGGGTGATCTGCTTGTCTTCGTAGGACAATGTGTTTGTCAATGTGGTTGCGTCCATTCAGTACCGCGCCATTGCTGAGAAGGCAAATGATGCATTCTACATGCTCAGCAACTCTCGTTCCCAAATTCAGGCCTATGTTTTCGATGGTGAATATAACTACTGCAATAGAACAAAGCAGTTTATTCCAGCTTCAAAAGCTAATGGAAGCTTGTATGTCTCTAACAGTTTCTGATTTTTTACAGTTATCAGAGGCACTGTTCCAAGGCTAAATGTGGATGATGTGTTTGAGCAGAAGAGTGAAATCGCCAAATCGGTTGCTGATGGACTCGAAAAAGTGAGTTAATCTATGTGGTAGTTCAACTGCATATATACTTCAAAATAGTCCAAACCCTTATATCTTGGTCACATATTCATGTTTAAAACTGAAAATTTTCTTCAGGCAATGTCTCATTATGGATATGAGATTGTTCAAACACTGATTGTTGATATCGATCCTGATGAACGTGTGAAGCGAGCTATGAATGAAATTAATGCTGGTAAGACTTCCATTTTAGTACCTTTGGCACCCATTCCCTCCCTCGGATTTCCATCCATGATTACTATCCAAACAAAAAGTGTAAAAGATAGAAACATAAGACTTTTGGTTGAATTGTTGATATTGTTCCATGTATCTCCCATTGCATTTTGAATGTCTGGTAACGGCTTAAACTTTTTCAGCTGCAAGAAACAGGGTGGCCGCAAATGATAAGGCCGAGACAGAGAAGATCATTCAGATCAAAAAGGCGGAAGGAGAGGCGGAGTCCAAGTACCTTTCAGGGGTGGGTGTCGCTAGGCAGCGACAGGCAATCGTCGATGGTCTAAGAGATAGTGTACTGGGCTTTTCAGGGAACGTTCATGGGACAAATGCTAGGGATGTTATGAACATGATCCTCATTACGCAGTACTTTGACACCATGAAGGAAATCGGCGCAGCTTCCAAGTCATCAGCTGTGTTTATCCCACACGGACCTGGTGCTGTGGGTGAAGTTGCAACACAGATCAGAAATGGACTGCTTCAAGCAGCAGCGTCATCTGAATGATAACAGATAACCCCTACCCAACTATGAAAAAACATATCACCTTGCGGAGATATAATTATAGCACTCTTCACTTCACTTAAAAATATAAGTTTATAAGGAAAAATAAGTGACACATAATTTCTAATAAGTTTCAATAAATTTAAAATGTTTAACAAAATTCAAGTGATGAAAATGCACCCTTACTTGGCTCTTCCACTTTGGAATTTTTTTTTTAGGGAAACTTTGTGCTTCTGTCAAGTTTTTACCTTCCCATAAGACAATGTTGTTTGTGTGAAATATAAGATATAATGAATCATACTCTTTTCGTTCTTTTTCTATTGCAATATGTGGGTTTGTAGACTATTCACGCACTATCTTTCCATCATCTATCGTGAAAAATATGGTCATGTGGAGCCTCGATTCATGTCGATATATACTTTCAATATATCAACATTTTACTAATGTTAACTGAAGGATAATTGAAAATATTAATATTATTAAAAGTTGTGCATTGGCAAGCATGAAAAATTATGTTGCAATCAAAAAGGAATGGAGGAAGTGATATTTTTATCTTGTTTGTTTGCTTTTGCACATTTTACATTCTTGACAATGCATATTTTGGACCATTAATTTCTTTAGTTAGGTTTCAATAAAAATCTACGGAAAATTGATATTCTAAAACTAGATGTTAAGAAGTGTAGAACTAGATCTCATACGATTATATTTATTCATATATAATAATCATTAAACATGATCAAAGATTTATGACTTTTACTAGAATATTTCAAGGGAGGAAGATAAAAAAAACTAGAGAGAAGGTACGTACAAGATTAGCTTTCAAAGGAAAAGCAAATACAAATGTTGTTATTCACTCATTTGTTAATTTTTAGTTACAACTTAGGCTATATATTTGGTATTTGGTACGTACAAGATTAATTTTTTTATAAAAAAAAGGTAAGAAAAAAGAAGGTTAGGAGACCCTCCGCATGAGGGGAGCTCCAACCTTATCGTTTACAAGAATAGAAGAAAGAGCTGAATTAGCATAACTTTCTATATTAAATTGAAAATCAACTAAATGACCCACATTGGCTATCCAATCTGCTGCTTTATTTGCTTCCCAGTAGACGTGACGGATATTCCTAGAAGTGAAAGAAAGTAATAGAACTTGAATATCTTTGATGATATGAGCAATCTGCTAAGGGGGTGACCAGAGGCCTTTAACTACATTGATGACCAAAAGATTAGCTCCTTCAATGTGGAGGTGCTGAATGTTATTTTGAATTGCGAGACGGATTCCTTGATGGAGCGCATAGGCCTCGGCAATGAAGACTTGAGAAGAACCAAGGTTGAAAGTAGCAGCTTTGCGGAGATGACCAAGAGAATCCTTGATAATAACACCTGCTGATGTGGAGTTTGCACGAACCGATCCGTCGAAGTTAAGTTTGAAGAAAGGGTTAGGAGGTGGCTCACAAGCTACAAGGATGGAGGAGGGGTACGCCGGGTTGGAAAGAGGAAGAGTATAGTGATGAAACGGGGAGCCTGAAAAAATGCAGTGGTCCACCGCATTCCTCAGTTTCCGTTCTGAAAATAGAAATTTGGCTTTATGAATGATCCCATAGATATTAAAAGAAGCATTGTGGAAGATTAATTATGTCATTTCTTTCTTTCCAGATACTCCATATAAGAAAAACATATTTGACCATAAAGGTTTTATCCAGGCCCGTCCCTGAACAAATCCAAAATGGGACTCAGAATAGGGCCTCCCTTTTAGAGGGGCCTCAAGTTTTAAAAAAAATAAAGAAGTAAGCCCAAGGTGACAAGGCCCATCAAAAGTACTGATGAACACCGATACACGCATAACCAGCAACTCAGCAAGAGATCTTCTCTCTCCTCACTCTCTCTCTCTCTTTCCATCTCCTCGATTTTCTCCATTATTAACCGCTGTGTCTTCGTTCTTCAGATCTTCTTTCTCTCTCGTTACCCGAAATTGGCGAAATCCAGCCCCAAAAAATCACTTCTTCCTCTCTCTGTTGTTTGTTCTTACACGCCGCGTATGAAGCTACTGCTATGGAAAATCAAAAATCGCATCACCGAGATCTTCTTCTTCAACGAGAAAAAATCAATTCCTATAATGGCTATAAATTTACAACTTTCATCTCCTCTCAATTCACATCAGAAATTCAGAAATTCAGGTAATTACACTTTGCTTAGTTTAATTTTATTTTTTTATTTTCATGATAAATTTTGTAAATACCAAATTATCCCTATTAAATTGGCGAATTTGGTGTTGGTTAGTTTAATTTACTGATTTTTATTGCTTAGTTCAATTTACCGATTTTTATTTGGTTTATGCAGATTTTGGTGTTGGAGGACTGACTTTGACGATTAAAACATTTACACAGAAAAATTGAGGTGGTTTCTTTCTTTGCAATTATATTTATTGTCTTGTTTAGTGATTGTGTGAAATTTTATTTCAATTATGCCTCCTCGATTTAGAAAATTTGATTCGGGCCATGAAAAACGTAAAAAGAAAATGAGAGTTGAAGAGTTAAATTTTATCCCTAAGAGGAGCTCTTGATAAGTATATTGTAAAAGAACCCCAAGTCTCTAATCCGAATGAAAATAATGCTACTAGTGACGGTGATCACAATTTGAATGAAAATAATGATCCTAGTGGTGTTGGTAATAATGTTAATGAATATGATGATCCTAGTGGTGTTGATAATAATGTTAATAAAAATGATGATCCTAGTGGTGTTGGTAATAATGTTAATGAAAATGATGATCCTACTCATGATAACAATGGTATAAATGAAAATAATGATCCTATTGATTATAGTAATGGTGTAAATGAAAATAATGGTCCTCAAGTTAATAATTTGGATGAAAGTAATGATGAAATGAATGTTGAATATGACAATGATGGGCAAACATACATGGTTGATATATTTGATCCACGAACATGGGATGGCCTTGATTCTAAAATGATAGATGTGTTAGCAACAAAGGGCCCTAAAAGAGACTCATCTATTGAGAAAGGTCCCAAAGATAAATTTTATAAGCGATTTTATGCTACTTTATATACTAGAGACTTACCAAATGGAGAGAAGTGTGATAGAGAATGGCTTGTTTACTCGAAAGAACTTGATAGAGTTTTTTGTTTTTGTTGTAAATTATTTAAAAAAGGGGTACGAAGAGGTCAATTAGTCAATGAAGGGTATAGTGATTGGTCATATATTAGTACAAGGCTTAAAGAGCACGAGACAACCATGGAACATTTTAAAAATATGGCAAGTTGGCATGAATTGCGTCTTAGATTCAAGAATGATGAAACTATTGGCAAAATGGCTCAAAACCAAATACAAAAAAAAGGAGCATTGGAAAAAGTCTTACTAAGAATTATTTCAATTGTAAAATTTCTTGCAAAACATAATTTAGCATTATGTGGTTCTAATGAGCGATTATATCAAAGTAGTAATGGAAATTTTTTGGGTTTGATTGAAATGTTGTCTGAGCTTGATCCGATCATTCAAGAGCATGTTCGGCGTATTACAAATGATGAAATTCATATTCATTATCTTGGCCATAAAATACAAAATGAGTTGATACTTTTGCTTGGTTCCGCAATTAAATGTGATATTATTAAGAAAATAAAACAAGCAAAGTATTTTTCTGTCATTCTTGATTGCACACCTCATGTTAGTCACCAAGAACAAATGTCTATTATTTTAAGATATGTCGACGTCTCTTCAAAGCCTATTAATGTTGAGAAGTCATTTTTAGGATTTTTGAATGTGAATGATACAAGTGGTCAGGGGCTTTTTGATGTTTTGCAAAAAGAGTTAAAGGATCTTGGTCTTGATATAGATAACGTGAGAGGGCAAGGCTATGATAATGGATCGAATATGAAAGGAAAGCATCAAGGAGTGCAAAAAAGACTTTTAGATGTAAACCCTAGAGCTTTTTATACTTCTTGTGGTTGTCATAGTCTTAATTTAGCATTGTGTGATATGGCTAACACTTGTAGTAAAGCTAGAGATTTTTTTGGTATCATACAACGTATTTATACAATATTTGCATGTTCTACAAAAAGGTGGCAAATTTTGAAAGATAATGTAAAAGTATTAACTCTTAAGTCTTTGTCATCCACCCGTTGGGAGAGTCGTGTTGAAAGTGTTAAAGCTATAAGGTTTCAAATGTCAGAAGTTCGAGAAGCTTTGTTACAAGTATCAGAAATTGATGATGGTGATTTTAAAATAAAAAGTGAAGCTAAATCCTTGGCAAATAATGAACTTGGTGATTTTGAGTTTATAGTGGCCATTGTTATTTGGTTTGAAATATTGTGTGCTGTTAATTTGGTTAGTAAGCATCTACAATCAAAGCATATGCTAATTGATGTTGCTATTGAAAAAGTAAAGGGGTTGACTTCTTTTTTTTAGCGATATAGAGAAAGTGGTTTTAATGATGCCCTTGATAATGCTAAAAAGATTGCCACTGAGATGAATGTAGATCCTATTTTTCCCCAACGACGTGAAATCAGACGAAAAGTATTTTTTGACGAGAATCCAAACACATCATCTATTGCTACCCAATCTCCTGAAGAATCATTTAGAGTTAATTATTTCTTATACATTGTTGATGAAGCCATTGTTTCTCTTACTAATAGATTTGAGCAAGTACCAAGAATATGAAAATATCTTTGGTTTCTTGTTTAATTCTCACAAGTTACAATCACTAGATGATGCATGTCTGAAGTTGTCTTGTGCTAATTTGGAAGCTGCACTTTCAAACAATAATAAACAATCTGACATTGATGGTAATGAGTTATATGTGGAGTTGAAATTGCTTGTGGAATTCATGCTTGTGGAAAAAATGGGACCTGCGGATATTTTAAAGTATTTAAAAAGTCTAGGTTTCTTCCCTAATTCGATTATTGCATATAGAATCCTTTTAACTATTCATGTGACTGTTGCTTCTGCATAAAGAAGTTTTTCTAAATTGAAGTTGTTGAAGACGTATATGCGTTCCACAATGTCACAAGAACGACTTAACGGTTTAGCCTTGATAGCAATTGAGAATGATATTTTGGAAAAGGTTGATTATGAAGATTTAGTTGAAGATTTCGCTTTCAAAACTGTTAGAAGGATAGCACTTTTTAAATAGAAGATTGTATTACTACTTATTTTGTAAGAAACAGTCATAATCTAATTATATTATAAATATTTTTGAGACCATTGTACGTATCTTTGAATTTTTTTATATAGAGGCCTTCAACTTTGAGCACATGGCCTCCATATTATTCGGACCGGGGCTGGTTTTATCTTGTCTTATTTTCGAGAGATGCTAAGGGAGGGTCTTTATGTAGAGTAGGAGGGATCCAATTTTTTAGTTCTAACAACTTGCCATAAGGGAGTGAGACAATCACAAAATCCAAAAAGATGGTCCAAGGTCTCATTTTGATGGTTACATAGAGCACATTGGCTGAAGGGAATAATATTTCTTTTCGCAAGAGTAGCACGAATGCCAAGACTATCGTGGTAGATTTGCCACATGAAAATTTTCAATTTAGGTGGAATATCTAAGTCCCAAATCCAACGATATTGCTATATTGGTTGATTTGAGGGCAGGTTATGGGCTAGCCAAGTAGCTGATTTTATAGTAAATTCACCTGACGAGCTGGGGCCCCATATAGGCTCATCAGGGAAGGGATGGACAGGATTGGATATGCCTTTAATGCAAAAGATAATGTGCTCAGGAAGTAATGTTTTTAGTTTGTCAAAATGTCAAGTTCTAGTAGGGAGGATAAATTCTTTTAGGTGAAGTGAGATATCCACTTGTTGCTCTGTGAGCTGCAATTTAGACACGAGGCTTTCATCAAAGCTTTAATTAGCTGTCAAAGGAAACTATATATTTGATTTTACTTTTATCTATCAATCAATAAGTATATACTAAAAGACGGTCAAGAATCAAACGTGTCACTTCCTAGTGTGATTTCTTTCCCGCTAAACCTATGATTTCTGTTTAAGCTAGGAAAATGATTATGGGGGCAATTTCGATCATTTTTTTGGCAATACCAGATATTAGCGAGAATCAAAGAATATAGTTATTATAGGACTGGATATACTAAGAATCTTTTAATAATCAATTTGATTTGATTGAAAATCGTTATATAATGATTAAAAATCATGTTGTGTCGTGCTGGCACATCTCCTTCAGAATTTCTATTTTGGTTGAAAATTAGTGGGTTAAAAGGCGGCCCAACTTATTCTGCTCTAGCCAAAAATTAATAATGGTATCCATGAGGGTAGGGATGGTAATAAAACGAACTTGGACCGGATTATGCATAATCCGACTTCGACCCTACAAGAATTGGATTCTACAATCGACCCAACATTGAGCCTTTCGTGCTGCCAAAGTAAGGGTATTTTAGACCCAAATACAAACCAGGGTATTTTAGACCCAAACACAAACCTCAGGGGTATCTGAGGAATTTCCCAAATGTGAGGGGTAATTTGGGAATTACGCCAAACCTCAGGGGTACCTGAGGAATTTTCCCTTATTTTTAAAAAAAATTTAACCTAATTTTTTTTAAAAAAATGGGGGAGGGGGACCGGTGCCACCCAGGTGCCCACGTGGGTCCGCTCTCTGTATACAACCATAAATTTTCTAAAAATGTCAAGTTATCTCGCTTGTCAAGGCGACAATAACCCTCTTTTGCAAATAAAAATCTTCTAGATGTCACAAGTCCATCCTTCTTACTCTTGTTTTCCCAATGCCTACGAACATTAAAACCTATCTTCCCTCCATAATTTAACCAAGAAATCCAAGCATTGTACACCGAATCAAATTCCATGCCAATATGAGAGATCCAATTCTCCCACACATCTTTATGAGCATTTAATTCATTAATTGTAGACGAGTCTTCCATTAAATTAAATATGAGGCACATGATTTCACAAGGGTTTATTTCAACTATCAATAACAATAATACTAATAGATACATAATATAAGTCATTACTGTGATGAAGTATTATGCAAATTAAAGTAAGACACATATCAGATCTACATGATTGTTAACTATGAGTTCTCATTCACAATATGTTAATTGATTCAACAAGATCATCCATAAATAATAAATTAAGAAAATGAAACTCCAATCACTTCTTTGAAACTGTTAATTGTCTATATAATGTTCATAAAAGCATTGAATTACATAAGAACAGTAAATTTGCATCCATAACATCATGAGCATTGAGCCATTGACACAACCATTTACAAGAAAAAATAAAAATTAAATATAAATACACCACTCAAATTAATTACGTAATCAATGACCTTCAATATTGCTTTTTAATCGTGTGATGAAGAACTTTTTAAAAAATTGTGCTTGGTACAGTAGATTGGTAGAGTAACTTTGATTTTGTGTTTGTGAACTATGGCAGCAAATAAGTGTCTAGTGACTAGTAGGGCGTTGAATCAGTTAGAAATCTTTTTTTTTTTTACATCGAAAATTATCTTGTTTTGAACTAATAATCGTAGATTTAGAGGTCCTTGTGGGAGCCCAATGGTTGGTGCTCCCACCTCCCAACCGGGAGGTCGGGTGTTCGACTCTCATCACTCCCCAATTTGGGGAGTTTGTTTAAAAATGTTTGCTTGTGGGTATAAATCCCACTAACTGTTTCATTTAAGAAGCTTGGTGCTTCGACCAATTATCTTTCCCCGAACAAAAAAAAAAAAAAAAAAAAAAAAAAATAATCGAAGATTTAGATGGATGGTTGATATTAGCCATGTAGAGTTCTCTTAAAAGCTACATGTAGGTAACTTATTTTCATTTCAAGTTTAGTTTTCAAAAAGAACGGGACCGTGGTAAATACTAAAGTGTAGTGTTTAATGTTTAATTGTCTAAAGTAGATACTATTAAAGTAGGCGAATCTCATCATCAAGACAAGATGAACTAGACGGAGCTCTCATTCAGTTGAGTCATTCTATTGTAAATTACTCGCATATCCACTAATCAACTGATAAATCAGAACTTCCCCGATCAAATGAGGTGAGACCGTGAGAGTCTCTCTCTCTCTCTCTCTCTCTCTCTTTTTCACATGGAAGAACTCATCACTCCTGTAACAACTCCATCAAATCAAACACTCCCACACCCAACACAACCAAAAATGCACACCACCACCACTACAAATCTCACCTTCATTTTCTCTCTCCTCTTTCTCCTCCTCCTAACCCCCACCACCACCTCAACCTCAGCCTCAACCCAAATCCCAGGCCTCGACTCCTTCCCTAACTCAACAATCCCAACTAGACCCTCACGCAACCAACGACACTCTCCTCTCTCTCCCTTCCCACCTCAAATCTCGTCTCTCCACAATCATCCAACCCACCATCTCCTCTCTCCTCTCTCTCTCCCTCCCAATCTCCGTCCACATCAAACTCGTGGGACCCTCTTTCACTTCTTCCTCCGCCTCCACTCTCTCCTCCTTCCTCTCTTCTTCTCTCTCCTCCTCTCTCCCTTCCACGTCATCACCTGTTCCCCTCACTACACCCACGTCATCTCCCTTTCTCACTCCCTCAACCACCACTCCTCTCTCTCTCCTCCTTCTCTCTCTTCTTCTCTCTCCTCTGCAATCCGGTCTTCCCTAAACGCCACCGTTTCGTCCCTCCGTGATTCTCTCTCCTCTGTGCCTCACTCCGTCGTTGACCGGATCATTTCCGTTGACCACCAGAGGGAGAAGCCGCTTCATGGGTATACTATTTATCTTATCAATTTGGGCCCCCAGTCCAAACCCTATGCTTACACTTACTCTTCCGGGTCTGGGTCGGATTCTTCTTCGGCTTCTTTTACTAGGTGTTTAGGGTCTACTTGGCAGAGTAAAGAGAGATATATTTGGGTTGATTTTGCTGCTGGGCCTGTTGATTATGGGCCTGCTCTTTCCGGTGATGGGGTCCTTCCGAGGGGGGAATTTCACCCGCTTGCCGCCTTCCATGGGAAGCCTAAGTCCGATAAGGCCGCTTTGGCCGATTTAGCTTCCTTGGTTTATAGTGCTTATCAGGTATTACTCTACTCCCATAACTATGCTCCATTGTCTTCGTTTTATATTTATGTCCATTAGTATGTTTTCTTATGTTAAATAATATAATGTTATGGCGAATCTAACACGATCCTCACATGATGATGATATAGGACTATAGTCTATAGGAGTATATACTTGCTCCGTTCCCTTATAAGTGTTTTACCTTGGGGTTGAGCACAAGTTTTAAAGAGAGGATATAGATAGAGGGGAATAAAAAAGGACCCATGTGATGGAGAGAGATAGATAGAATTCAATGCTAAATTAAGTAATGTAACACTTATTGTGAAGCGGTCTAAAATAGTAATTGTAACACTTATAAGGGAACAGAGGAAGTGTATTTTTTTACTTGTGCATTCTTTTGAGAATTCGCTTGTAATTTTATTGGAGATTAGATGTTACTAATGTAGTGGACCCCGTTGTGATGGAATTAAGGCCCTGACATTGTTGTTGTTGTCGTATTAGGTGCTACTTGTGCCTCCGTTGAGAATACCTGTCCCTTTTGAGAATTCACTTGTTGTTCAGTTTATACATGTTGTTGAGAGTGAGGTGAATGATCATAATAGTTATGGGTTGGATTGGAATGTTGTTGAGAAGGCTTTGCTGGAGGAAGGGTTGTTGCTTGGGGATCAGTCTTTGAGTTTTAAGAAGTATCAGATTAAGTACAAGGAGTGTGCTTTGTGCTCTTTTGCTGTTTCCAAGTCGATTAGCTCGTATACAAGTAGGTTTCTGTTTGATAACTATACTTTGATTGTGAGCGAGTATGTTGACTCGAAGAAGTTGCATCAGATACTGTCTGATTCTGCTGATGAGTTTAAGAGGTTGGCGGGTGTTCATGAGGAAGATGATTTCAAGAGGGTTATTCCCGTGTATGTTTTTGATTTGGATGATAGTATGTTGCTTATGCTTGATCGGTTTCATCAATCGGTTGCATTTAAGGATATGGTGATTGCGGTTAGGACAAGGAATACTCAAACTGTGAGCGATTATAGTTGCAATGGGCGTCATGTTTTTACTCAAACACGAGAGCTTGAGAGGCCGCTTATTGGGTCTATCTTGCAGAGTATGTGGGGTGTGTCTCCTACCCATATGATATGGAGCTCCAAGCATAATACCACTTTGGTTGATTATACGTGGAGTGTTGGGCATACTCCATTTGGACCGTTCTCAGAGGTTTCTTCCTTGTCATTTGTGCAGAAGGATGCTGCTCGGAGGAATGTTCTTTTAACCTCGTTGAATTATACTATTTCGAGTGCCATTGAAGTTCTTGAATCTATCAAGGCACATGGTGGCTATCAGAAAATTTTAAAGGGGCACCAAATTACTGAGTTTTCACAGAGGTGGTTTCTATTCAAGTATAAGCTGGACAAGATGATTTATAGTTTATCTCATTTGGAATTTGAGCTGGCCTCATATTACTTGAGATCGTCTGAACATGACCTGTATGCCATGCACTCTATCATCTATCGTGCATCACAGGAGTTGGAGGCTTCACTAGCCTGTTTCACAGATCCACCGGTTCCATGGGCTTCCGTGTCTATGTCAGTTGCAATTTTCTTCCTTCTTTGTTATGTTTATGTAAAAAGGGACAAGTTCTTTACAAACAAAAGTAAGCAGTTTTGAAGGGTCAAAAGGGGATCGGAACATTCAACTTGAAGAACCCATGTATCTTTATAGGAAGCAGGCTACCAGGTTAGAATTCATTACTTATAGACCTGTATTTTATTTTTAACAGCTCCCTTTACTGGCAACAATTACCAAGAAAAATCACATCTCAGGTTTGATATGTGCATTAGTTTGTCTCCGAATTTTGCTTCTTGTGCTGAGGCTTGAATATTATCTTGATGAGTTAGGCTGTCATAAGCCCAGATGTTAATCTAAATTCTATGTTCTACTGTTGATTCTCATTTTAGCCAATGCTAACAATGAACAGTATAACCAGTTGCCTTTGCCAAGTTGGATGTAGGTGAAATTTTCCTAGTGCATTTAGTTTTTTATAAATCATCCTGCTTATTTCATAGTAACCCCCCCACAGTTGTTAGCAGTATATTATCACACCTTCATGGTGTGATAGTGCATAAGGATGTCAGGAGAGAGTTCTGTGGCTTCCTGTGCTGTGATCATATATGGATTGATTGTGGGAATTGTATGTCAGCAATGTTTTACATACTGCTGATTATATTGGAGTTTGCACAAGAGAATGGCTACTTAGTTTGAAGACAACTACATTTGTGCTTGGAAACTGTGCTTTTCCATAGTCTTCACTCTTCCTATTATAGGTTGTGTGCATTTGTATTCACATCCAAATTCTTGATGGTTATATGAAAATTGTAGGCAGTATGATGTTGCCCAAGTCTTTTGCGTACTATGTATTTCACAGTACTGTTGTTTGATTTCAATCTTGGATCATATGCTAGTGAATTCGATTGTGAATAATTTCTTATGTTCTGTTTCAAGAATCAAGTATAAGCCTTGAGTGACTGTGGCCTAGTAACATTGAATTGACAGCTCACGTTTCTTTGCTTTCCGTCTCTCAGCTATGATAGGTTTGAAAATAAGACTTTTTCTTTTCAGTAATTCAGACCTTTTTTCCCAAAACCTCTATCCTTGACTTCCATTAAATTCCTCCTCTTTTTACCCAATTTGCACCTATATGCTACCCGAGTCTCTGAAGCATCAGTTGGCTTGTGAAGAGGGACAAGGACAACAAGTATCGGTTTCTTCTTCATCTCCCCCCCCCCACCACTCGCTCTTATGTTATCTGCTTGCGTTCCCACTGATGCTTAGTATTTTTAAGGCGCTTGTCTTGTATCAGTCCAGGTCTTCTGTCTCATCCCCTGTTTGTATACTGGTGAAGGACCGCATCAATTGGGTTTCTTACTCCAATGATTGATTGATTGAAGAGCAAATGTGTAGAGAGGATATGAAGAATTAGTTTGTAGGTTGAAAGGATGGTAGCTTTTGTAAAGATAGTCAAGGTTTCTTTCAGACTTGGTTAGCCATTGATATCTCCAATCTGTACTCATGAGCTGACAAAATATAGGCACAAGAATGACATATCGAAATAACGCCTAGTAATACTCTTTAACAATACGGGTTGGTGACTTGGTGTAGCCAATTCCTGCAGCATGGTTGGGAGGATGGTTCAGAAAAGTTGTGGTTGGAATTTGGCAATGCCATTTCAAGTGACTTCTGTATGAATATAGGCATACCATAACTGGCAGTACTTGCGTGCTTCGTCTTAAGTGGACTTTATTTGTTTTTGTTCATCATCCTAGGCTCTGTTGGACGGAGAATAATTTCAATGGAATTTGGCTTTACCCCTTTGCTTGACCTCTTGATGGAAATCACCGATAGGGCATACCATAACTTGCAGCATCTGCATGCTCTGTGTTAAGTTGACTTCTTGGTTTTATAGTTCATCGTTCTAGGCTCTGTTAGTTTGCGTAGAATTTAATTTCATCGTTCCTTACCAAGAAGTTTAGCGAGAGAAAAAATGAAACTGGAAGGGAGGGGAGGAGACAAATAGAACATCCGCTCATGTATTTATTGTTGGATGAACATCCGCTATTATTCATTGAACAAGTGCGAGTTTTGAATGAACAAGTGCGAGTTCTTCAATATTCAAGATGATCATTCCTAAAATCCAACCTTCAAAATGTTTATAGGTTGAACATAAAGAACATTATAATGTGGCTTTGATTATTATTAATCAAAGATTTTCTTTTGATTTCACTTAATGTTCATTTTATTAAACTTTGATGTTTATTTTACGTGGCGACTTTAATATGTCCATGCACTGCTCTTGCTACTACTGTGTGCGTCATCTAGGCGTCGTTGCAAAAAAAGCAAGTGATATATACGAATTTTTTCCTTGAATAATGCAAAATGGGGTTTTAATTCCCGAAATATGTTGAAAGGGAAATTAATTCCCTGCGTACCGTCCACGTAGGACGGCACGCGAGAAAATGTTTTTTTTTTTTATCCCAGGTAAACCGCTACTTGAAGTAGCGGTTTATTTTAATTAAACCGCTACTTCAAGTAGCGGTTTATATATATTAACCGCTACTTGAAGTAGCGGTTTATGCATGTAAACCGCTACTTGAAGTAGCGGTTTATGTGGTCAACACCCACACTGTATAATATGTAAACCGCTACTTGAGATAGCGGTTTATGAGAGAAAAAAAGCCCTCTCATTGTTGCTTCCCCATAACTGGCCCAAATGCCAGAAACATAAAAAAAAAAAGCTTTCCAACCTACAATTTCAACACCAAATTCCATCCAAGTCCATACAAAGTCTATGCACACATTAATCACCAAACACCAAGTTCATCCACATTCACATTTATCCAATAAGTAAGATTAAGAAAATATGTCAATCACAAACGAAGTTTAATATTTAACATAGTGCTAACGAACTATACAAACAACAAATGAAAGTGCTAAGACCCCCTCTTCTTCTTTTGTGAAGGTCTAGATGAACTAGGTGTGGTCTCACTAGACTCTGCAATGGCATGAAGAGAAGATGGAGTGGTGGCGAACCGGCGTCGGTAGGTCCTCCGACGGGACCGGGAGGCGAAAGCAAAGGTGTTGTGGTAGATGTATGGGCGGCAGACATAGAAGGTGTAGAAGTCGAAGTATGTACAGACAGAGGTAGGCACGCCTGTAAGATGTGGCCATGTCCAGCTCGGCTAATCGCATCAATACACGGTCCCCTCATGGTCGCAATGTGTCGTGCAAACAATCGGCGCCCCATATCCGGAGGCAATGACTCAGCGGCCTCTCAGTATAGTGTTGCCGCACCTATGAGCAACATCGAGATAAAGTTTGTGCACGCATAGAAAGAAAAATACATATTATATAGTCGGATAAATAAATAAAAGTATAACTACAAATCATGGCACTTACCGAGTACTACATGCAGGACGCGGGCGATAGTGTGTAGAAGGAGGTCGCCTCAATGGATCTTGTCATGCGTAACCTCGTGATGCGACGATACCACACCATATACTCCTCAATGGCATGAGTACGACCCATAAACGGAGTGCCACCGAACAACACGTCTCTCGCGCTCATCCCAGCGCTATGTAAGGGCGATGTACGAGCGGATAATTCTTGTTCTTCGACCTCCGATCTATGCCATGAAGGGCCGTGCTTGTATCACAGAGTCTTTGGAATCCTCTGCTCGAAGCCAACGGCGCATAACTCGATCGGGACAATGGAACTCCACAATGTCGAAACAAATAAGTGGAGCCAATGTGCGCCATACATGTCGATCGGCTCGACATATAGCGGCAACAACTCTAGTCTCGCATCGGTATATGGGCCGCCAAGTCATCTACAAATAAAGAATGTTGCAAATATTAGACACGTGAGAGATGTCTACCAATGTATATAAGTTAGGCATGTGAGACTCTATGTACTGCCGTCCGTCAGTCGATGGTCAAGTGCATCCCACAGTAAGATAGCCCACTTGCTAAGTGGGACCTACTAAGGTGTACCCGAAGCCAACCTGAAAAGAAATACACATTAATATCCTTCGAAAAATGAAACTAAATAATGTCAACAAATGTGAGACACTTGCATATTACACGGCAGTAAGGGGTCAACCCCGAACATCTTTGGGAGCCTAAAATAGGAACGGCATCGTCAAACCGTGGAGGTGGGTCCCGCAACCTCGAAATCTGAGGTCTGCCGATGTGTACGTGCTCCCATGCCCAAAGCTGTAACAACAACACAGGACCACCTAACTCCCTGGCACGCCTCTGAGATGCCCGACATAGCTGTCGATATAAGTATGCAAGGGTAGCACTACCCCGGCCTATATGTCCCCAAGCTTACGTCGAGATACGCAAAAGTGGAAGATAAAGCACCATCTTGTATCTCCACTCTTGTCGAAAAAAAGAATGGACCCCATCAAAACAAGAATATAAGCCCGTGCGAATCGGTGTCTTGTCACCTCATCGGCATCGTTCGCTGACAAGAAAAAAATGAAGCCAAGCCATGTCGACCTCAAAGACGAACCTGGAGAACTTTGGGCTCGTTCTCCGGGGTGGTGGGCCATACCCCCTAACAACTCGTGCCTAGCTACGGCCCAATTACCCTCGCCGCTACCAATAACAGGTGGTCCGTGCACTCTCAGTCCAAGGAGAACAGCGACATCTCCTAAAGTAATCGTCGCCTCCCCAACAGTCAAATGGAAGGTATGGGTCTCCTGCCTCCATCGCTCCACTAATGCCGTAAGAAGTGGTCGATCAAGCTCCAAACCTCCCCCTACCAAACGATGTATGCCAAGAAAACCAGCCACGCTCAACATACCGAAGAACTCTATCGTGAACCTCCCAGTCATGAGTGAGACTATGATGATGCAACCGACACGATAATACCGTGTCCGCTACTCCCCTCCAGGCATCCTCACTCCGATGCTTATCCTGGAGGGTGAGAACGCTTGCGATCGGTGGGGCGGGATAGATGGGCTGCGCCATCGGACCCGAGGAAAAAAAAAAAAACAAACGAGGTAAGTAACACATTCTTGGACTATGATAAGAATATAAATTTATGAGAGTTAATAAAAATTAGATTTACCCAGATGTTCCTTCATCATTCTTATTAGGACATCTTTGCTTATTGTGTCCCGAAGCCTTACAAATGCTACATCTATATTTGCCGGCCTATCACTGCATCCATTTCATTTGGTATTCGAGTGGACCTTGGACGTCCAGTGCACGCTTTAGCCCCTCATCGACTATAATTCTCGGACCATAATATGGAGAACAATTATGCATATCAGGCACAGGCTTGAAAAAGGACATATAAGTAGATCGATACTCGGTAGTCATAAAAGAAGCGTCCACAAAACCACTATATGACAAACTCCGGTATCGACAGACCGCAAGGACATGAGAACACGGCAACTTGTATATTAGGAGTTTCTCACATGTACATGTCTTCGCATTAAGTTCACCGTATGTTTCTTTCCACCTTTCCCCTGCAATACGGTTTCCACGTCCAAGTAGTGACCTCAAAATAGCCCTCGTTCATAGTCAAACACAATCACCTCATGAGCACTTGCCTTCTCCATGTTTTTTTCAATGATGGTAGTCGCCTTTGGACTATAATCATGGCCTTCCTCAAGTCTTTTTCTACCCAATTCTCTCCTTGTAGCAAAATATGAATTGACACGATAAAAAGTCATTCTTACCAAAGCAGTGATCGGAAGACATCTTGCCCCTTTTAGGACGCCATTAAACGCTTCAAGACATGTTCGTGGTTTGCACACCATATCTACATCCACCATCATGATGAAGAGACCATAGATGAAGGGGAATGTCCAACAGATATCTAGCTGCCTCGACATTAATGGAGCCAATACGATCCATATAGTACAAAAACTTCCTCTTCTGCCTAGCATATGCAGCTTTTCCGAAAAGATTCTTGATGGCAGCATTCTTATACTTAGTATTCAAGTTCGAAGCAAGATGTCGCACACAAAAATCGGTGATGGGCATATGGCTCTTCCCATCCACTTTGAGGCTCGTTCATAGCCGCAAGGATACCCCCAAAGCACGATCGGAGATGACACACAAATCCTTTCTATCTCGTGACGAACGTCTAATGCAAGCTAAAAACCAAGACCAGTCCTCCGTGCTTTCTTCCTTCACAACAGCAAAGGCAAGTGGGAATAGCTGGAAATTAGCATCTATAGTGATAAGAGGTCGACAATGACGGAATCCGGTAATAGAGGGTTTAAAGGCCCGGAAGACACTCTTAAAGATGTTCGTACTAGGATCTTGTGTTGGGATCGTCTTCCAATAAACGACGGTGCCTCGATTGGACTCTTTCAAGGCTTGCGAAGTACCTAGGTAACTCTTGATAAGACTTCTCCCAATCACCAAAAATACTGGTTATTGCCTTTTGTTTGGCTAACCAAGCTCTCTTGTATGTTATTGAAAATTGATATTGGTTCTTCACAAAAGTCAAGATGGATCGAACTTTGAATGAAGGATCGAGTCCTAATGAAATCCTCGATAAGATCGGCAACGAAATCCGATGAAATGAGAGGATGGTCTCCACATGTTATGTCTCCCAAACAATTGCTTGCATGTGGACCACCATATCGTACAATTTTGAATGAGTACGACTTAGTCATGATTGCACGCAACCTCCAAGGACAAGTGACACACTTCCTTTCGGGCACATTCAATGACATACTTTGTGGGCTCGACTCTAACACCCGAAACATCCGGTTTCTAGAGATCGACCAGGCTTTCACAAAATTCTTTAATTCGTTGCAATGAGGCAAACTCTTGTCCTATCTCAAATTCGAACCCACAGTCATGAACCAAGTGCATTTCCAAGTCATCCATGCATCTATTAACCTTTGATCAACTTCGTCACTCGAGCCAATCGGATGAAGGAACACCAGACTTTATTGCATTGTCGGTTGTTTCCCTTGCATCATCGTCCTCCTCCCTATCGAATCCACATGCTCCTCCTCATTTCCCAAAAAATCAACATCATTTCGATGTAGAGTATCAAGATGGAATGTGGACGGTATGTGGGGAGACGAAGCAGAGAACCGAACTCATTCATGTGCTCATTGACATAATGTGGGTCCGACAACATGCTAGTAAATGATTCAAATTGCATGCTAGGAGCCGATCTTGCCGTACCTCCATGCTATCCCTAAAGTCCATTGTAGGTACATAACCCACATTACTTTGGAGATTTATCTCCTTGGGAACTTGTTCAATGTACACCTCCATTGCCATGGCTGACGTTTGTGTCACTGATAGCCACATAGCACTTAGTGACTCGTCATCCTCTAGTGCAATTGGCACATATTTCCCAAGGCATCGGATATCTCATAAACAATTTCAGTTCCACATACATACGATCACATCCAACAACGTCATATACCCTATTCGGAATCTCTTGAAACATCATACCGTAATTGATGAACAAAAACTTTTTCCTTCCACCTCTATACACAATATCAACGTCATTTTGAGATAGTTCACCATTCCAATAAAGGTATAAAGGATATTTAGGTTGTTCCATATTCTACATACAAAAAACATAATGTTAAAGTTATTCTTATTCTACACATTCAAACAATATGAACACCATTCTTCACCTATACTAGTAGCATTTGCAACCTAAACACAACAATTCATGCAAAATCAACCATCACATTTGCTCAACACCATTTTTAACCAACCAATATAACCAATAAATCACCTTCCAATTCATGCAAAATCAACCATCACAAAACGATAAATTATGCAAAATACTAAATTATACTAATCAAACCAAACAATTTCCATCTAACAACATGCTACAAAGCTAAAATACATAACAAATATGGCATGCTAAGCAAATTAAATTAAAAAAAAAAAAAAAAAAAAGACTACTCACCCGGAGACGGTGGCGTGCGGTTGGTGGCGCGGGTGGCGACGGTGGCGTCTTTGTTGCCGGCGACGCCGGACGACGGCGGCTTTCAGGCTGGGCGACGATGGTCGGCGTCTTCGACGGTGGTGTGTAGCTCCGGTGGTGGGCGACACTTAGTAAGAGAGAGAGAGAGAGAGGGAGAAAAAATTTGAGATAACAATCGTCGAATATGAGAATTTGGGGAAGTTAGGTCTGATTTGGGGATTATAGTAAACCGCTACTTCAAGTAGCGGTTTCTATACTTCAGTCAACGCCATTGCTCCTGGTACCACAAAACCGCTACTTGAAGTAGCGGTTAACCTTATTAACCGCTACTTCGGGTAGCGGTTTATTTTTAATAACCGCTACTTGAAGTAGCGGTTTATAAAGGTTAACCGCTACTTCAAGTAGCGATTTTACTTAAGTAAAGAAAAAAAAAAAATTTCTCGCGTGCCGTCCTACGTGGACGGTACGCAGGGAATTAATTTCCCTTTCAACATATTTCGGGAATTAAAACCCCATTTTGCATTATTCAAGGAAAAAATTCTGATATATACATATAAAATTTAGTTTATTGAAATGATTAATAAGTAGTTCCTTAGATTGATAATTGAAGTGTCAAAGAAAATTGTGTTTGTTGATTGCCATTTTTGCGCATGAGAGGAGGAATAACTCCAATTATTATTATTTTCCAGACAACTAGTGCACATTTCTTTGGATCAAACAAAAAAATTGTATGAATTGAATCATCGACAAAAATAAAATAATGAAAACATATATTACATCTAGCAACTTTTACCAACCCTACATCTGAGTTGACCTGCAAAGCGGGTAAGTCTTCTCACATATGTTCCTGGTTTTGCTTTAATGAAATCCTTCTTGAAACGCTTCTCGTCTAAGGGATGTCCCGATTCAACAAAGTAAGCTCCATTTACGAACTGATCATTCTCTGATCTCCATATCCATTTTTTCCAATCATCTCCCACAACGTTATTCCGATTTGTAATCTATTCAACAGGTTAAAAAAGAATACACGAAAAAACGAAGAAACAAATATTAATATACTAAATGTTGTTGAGCTTCAAGCATATAATAACATAAATGAAATCTAAACGAAAGTCATAAGTATTATAATCCCCATAATACTTTATTGAAATTAGCTTATGTGCGTAAATTTGACTAGTTTGTGAAAATTTTCAATTGATTAGCAAGACTTTGGTTCATAATAATATCTCGAACAATTAATTTTGCAATTCTCTTAAACCCGTCTCCCTCCCTTAAAAAAATTAACGTTATCAGATATTTCACTAGGATTAAAGTTATTTTGGGGATGATTAGTTAAGTCTTATTAATGCTGGAGTATGAACAAATGACTATAATATACTTCTATGTTTTTACCATTTTAGCAGTAGGGTTTGGAGGAGCAATAAATCGGTTTCCTTGACTGATGATGGTGGGGTGTGAAGTACCACCGATAGCATACATTATCCAATGTGTGTAGTCATTGTTGAGAACGTGGAAGAACCCAAATCTACACCTTGGCATTCTTTGAACAAGCCCTTTTCCAAAGTGATTGAAGGCTAATGATACTTGCATGATCTCATCTGCAGGATCTTTATCATCGGCCCCAAACAACAAAACCTGTATATAAATCATTCCATAGTTGACATAGTTATTTTGATCGAATTAAAAAGGAACCACATAATTTGAGGCAACTAACAAATGCACTTGTAACTAATTGATGTGTTATTTCTTATTCATCTTGTTTTCCCGTCTTCATTACTTTTTGTTTACTTATTACTATTATTAATAAGAGGATTCTTCTTGTAATGGGTGATCAGAATCAGACTCCTATTACAAGGGTAGAAGGAAGACATGCGTCATGATACCGACCTTGATTTTCCCCATCTTCATTACTTGACTTATGGGATTGAAATATGATAATTCAAAATGTATATAAGTTGGTACCCTGGCTTTAATTATAAATTTATATTATAATTTGAGAAGGTACTAGTGAAGAAAAAATATAAATGAATTAGAGTTAGAAAAGAAATATAAAAAATCTTACAATGGTAGTGCCGAGTGAAGTGGTTGTTAGAAAGGGTGATTGCGGTAGAAGCCTTAACAATATCAATAAGTCCATCTTTGCAATTCCACATAGAAAGATGATCAAGCCAAATGTTGGAGGAGGCAAACACATTAATGCCATCTCCATCATCAGCTCCTCTAATACCAACATGGTTATGTGTGTCCCTAATCATACCTCCCTTAGATGGAACAATATCATGGATCTTAATGTTATGAATAATGACATTATTAGCAAATTGTATGGTAATTCCAGCTCCTTCAGCAATTTGTACTTGGGCCCCACGCCCATCAATGGTCTTATCACTTGTAACCATAAGTTCTCCCTTAAGCTTAATTGTCATGTCTTTAGCAAATATAATCCATAAGGGGCGAGGTTGAAGCACAGCAAAACGTAGAGTTCCTGGCTTAGGGTTAACCACATCATTGTCAGAAGGGTCAGTAACAGTATAATAAGGACCTTTTTTTCCACCGGTTGTTTGGCGCCCAAAACCTTTAACACAATCGGCCAACTTTTTTCGATCTACAGCCCAATTGGCCTTGCACCTCCAACAACGGTCAATTGGGTTTTGAGCCTTACATTCACCTTTGTACTTTTTGAGGCCTCTTCTTGTACTATTGGTGCCTTCCAATGCCCTATAAAAAAATTCATGGAGATTTTACTATTTTTTTACTTTTTATAATATAATAATAATAATTTCTTAATCATTAAATGTGATTTAAGGAAGGGATTCCTTTTTTCAAAAGACAATAATTGAAAAAAAATTCAATGTTCAAATGATTAAATCTCATTCGTGTTATATGTGAATAAATTAAAGACATGTGTAGTCTTATACAGGGAGATAAGGACGTTCAATAACTATTTTTTAAAGGCAACTTTTAGATCTTATTCTATTTTGCATGCAAAAAGACAAAATTATCATGGAGCAAGAAAGGTAGCTAAAACTACTAAATAATATGGTATTCAAGTTAATGATTCCGGATGAAAAATAAATCATGTATTAAGTTAGCACAAGACTCTAATCTTTAGATAATTTTTCTCATCTACCTTTGAAAATGAGCCAAAATCTTTATAATATTAATAAAAGATCGAATATACATAATTAATTACCTATGGACATGGTAGTTGAAGTGGTTCATGACTTCAATTGGGTCATGATGGTAGGCAAGCAATGAAGCATTATAAGCTTCCGCTAGTTTTCTTTGAAACCATTCATCATGTTCAGTGTGTTTAATAGTGTTATTTCCAACATGTTCAATGGTGTTAGCTTGTATGGTAGGAATAGCCACAAAAATTGTTGCAAAAATGAAAATGGGGATTTGGATTTTGAATTTTACAAACTCCATAACTGTACAATTGTAGTTTGCAGAAAAAACTCTTCCCTTTTCTTATTGAAAACTCTCCTTTCCAAAAAATAAATTGATAAGAGTAACTTTTGTTTGTATTTTTTTTTGTATTTTTTTTTGGCACAGGGCTCAGGGCACAGTAGACCAGAACATTTTAATTGGCTAAACACTTAGCATGGTCTTGCCCGGCCATGCACTCTTTCTTATTTTTTCAAGATAATTTTTACTTTTTATTTCTTTCAAGGATCATCATATAAGAAACATGACTTGTTATATATGGCCAAAAGGAAGACTATTTTTAAGGAGTGTATTTGAGGAAAATAAGGCATACCACATTTTCCTTTGATTGTCTTTTCAACTCTAAAACTGATACCAAATCACAATCTAATCTAATGATTATCTTAATTATAGGATTTTGTTTTTTTAGGTGTTAAACATAATCATAGGCTATTACTACGCAATACTATTGGCCAAGGACTAAAAATAGTGAGAGAAAAGAATTTTTTTAAAGATATTAGCTTTAAGTCATGACTTTGAAGTATTATGTTTGCCTTGTTTCCCCTCGTTGGCAGATATTAGGCCAATTTTCCCACAACATTATCATCTCAGCTTATTTAGACTAGAAAATCTCGCTTTTGAATGAGACTTTTATTTGAAAAATTTATCTATCTATATATTAAAAGACGTTCATAACAAGGAATGGTGTCGTGTGGTGCTTCCTCTTAGGCTTTTTTAGTGCATGTAATCCACATACAATAAGAAAAAGATTAAAAAAATGCATAGTATAAGATTTGATCCCATGAGTTCAAGCTTATATACTAAAGTCTTAACTACTAAACCAAGTGATATTTGATGTTTTTATTTTAAAGTAAAATATAATTAAATAAAAAGTACAATTACCCGTGCATATACCGGGACTAAAAACAAGTTGTTTGCCTTAAAAGGAGAATAAAAAATTAAAGGGGATTCCACAAAATTTGATCGTAGTACTTCATAATTACAAAAACTAGTTGTTTGTCACACATCTTGAAGTGGAAACAGATACTCAGGCTCTAAAGATAATGCTCTCCCATTCAAAAGATTTTATTTGGGGTATGTGCATCGACCCATCTTTTCACATAATGCCCCCCGTGTCCTCTCACTCTCTCAGCTACCTGCTTTTTTTTCTTTTTTTTATTTGAAAATAGATAAAATTGGAAGAATTCCAGTTGTCATCAAACCCGTGTCCTATCTCTCTCTCCTCAAACTCTTGTTTCTTCCATTCGAATTTTGAACAAACCAAAAATAATCTCAATTTCCTACTTTCTCTCTCTTCATCATCATCACCATCATCGTCATCATCGCCATTATATATCATCATCATGCGATATCTTTCTCTCTCTTCATCATCATCACCATCATCGTTGTCATCGGCGAAGCTTTGTCTCGCTCCCCTGTTCGCCCCTGCTCTCGCGTCGCCAGCCTGCTCGCGTCGCCTTGTCGCACTGGCTGCCCAGTCACGTCAGTGCTCACCGCCCCGTCGCTAGAGATGGCAATGGGTCCTGGACCCGCCCCAGACCCACTAATACCCGACCCATTTATAAGGGTCTGGGTCCAGAAATTTTAGACCCAACGGATCCGGGTCGGGTCTGGGTCTGGGTCCCGAAGAGCATGGGTCGGATCTAGGTCCGGGTCCACATATGCCAGACTTAGACCCGACCAGCAGACCCATTTACATATTAAAAAAAAATTATACCTAAACTCTAAGGTTTTATGAGTTGTGATTTTGTGAACTCGTTAGTGTTGTAACTCTATCTAAGACTTGTAACTTTGTAAGTTGTAACATTTTAAGATTTTATGAGTTAATTTCTAAAATTTTGTTTAGATAATGCTTTACCCATGGATGCATGATCTATATATATTAGTGCGAAAATTTTTAATTACATAGATTCAAAAATGTGATGAAAACTAAAAACTAAGAAGGACCCATTAAGGACCCAGTTAGGACCCGTGGACTCGCTAGACCCAGCGGGTCTGGGTCTGAAAAATCTAGACCCACTGGGTCTGGGTCTGTAAAAAATAAGCAGGTTTGGGTTTGGGTTTGGGTCTGGGTGGACCCGACCCAGACCCGACCCATTGCCATCCCTACCCGTCGCATCACTGGACCTGGAGCCCAGTATCGCCGGAGCCCCGTTCTTCCCCTTCCACCTCTCTGTACTTCGCTGCTCCTTAGAGAGCAGAGGTATGAAGTTCATGCCTTTGTTTTTTTTATTTTGTAATTTTTTTTTAAGTTTAACATTACAAGCCCAATTACTACCCATTTTTAGTTAAGTTTAGTTTGGGCCTGAAACTGATTTAATTCCTCAACCAACCCTTCTTAGCTAAATTTGTTAAATAATCATAATTCTTGGCTTAGAAACTGATTTGTTTAGTTAAACCATGTTAGCTTAGTTGTTAATTAATCATACTTTTGGGTTGAACCAGAATTACTTAGATATTAATTTATTTAATTGATTAGTTGGGCTAAGTTTATAAAAAACTAAAACAGATTTAGTTTCCTATTAAGCCTTCTTAGTTTAGATTATTACTTCTTGTTGTTGGGTCCAAATCTGATTTGGTTAATAAGGCTCCTTAAGTTTGGAATCTCATTTGATTGATGGCTTGTGACTTGTGGTTTCATAAACTCATGGTAAACCAGTGTTCTTTTTGTGGGTTTTCGGTTTTTTTTCACACATTTAATTATATGTAATTTCTTTGTTTTAATGGATATTGTTTGTGGGTTTTAGGCAAGATTGTATCGATTACTTGGGTGAGTATAGGAAACCTGAAAGCATGCCCTTACAAACCAAGAATGGCTACCAAAAGTAATAATTTTGAGGTGAGTAGACAAAATTTTCTTGTTCTTGACATGTATAATCATCTAATATTAATTTTGAGGTGAGTTTGTTTTCTCGAATTAACTTGGAAAGCGTTAATATTTACAACTCAAAATTAATGATAATATTAGGGTTCTCTTTATAATTATATTGAGTTATAAGCACAAATGTTAGCAATTAAGAAGTTATAACGATCATATGTTAATTAGTAAAGAAATACTATGAGAAATTAGATGGTTATTCTGATAAATAAGTATGTTGTTATGTTGGTTAAATTTTGTTTTGTTTTTTTGACGTGATGTTGGTTAATTGGATGAATGTGTTGTTGTAAATTATTGTTAATTGTTAGTTATAAACAATTAGATGTTTGGAGTACATGTAGATAATTTTTGTTTTAAAAGAGAAGGTTATCGCGGTTGGTTATTATCCACCAAAGGTGTGGAATAATTAGGTTTGCCAATTTTTGTTTCAAAGGAGAAGATTATGATTTTATTGCAATTCATTATTGTTCACACAATGTGGGGTACAATTAGGAATAGGTTGGTCATTGAGAATGTGTAAGCTAGCTCATGTAATCTAAAGGTGGGGGTATTGGTGAATGTGGGTGAGAATCAAATATGTGGCTTTCCATTTTCTCTTTTGAATTGGATTTAATTCCATTTAAAGTTTGGGTTATGATTAGTAGATTTCATTATGAAATTATGGTAATTTGATAGATGTAGTGTTGGTTGAACTATGATAAATTGGATGGTTGTGTTGGTTGATTGAGTAAGTGTGGTGTGTTCGTAGCATCTTAGTTATTCAACTACTATTGTTAGTGTTTGCTTCCTCATGTATATTCATGAATTTTTATAGTTTTTGGAGCAATTGAAGAATCGGTATAAGGATTTTCGGATAGGGTTTGTGGAATTAAATATGAGCTCTAAATCTCAATTCGTTGATGGCTTGTGCATTGTGCTTTCATATACTCATGCTAAACCCATGTTTTTTTTGGTGGGTTTTCACTTTTTTATTATGAATCTAATACTATATAATTTGGTTGTTTTGATGGAGATTGTTTATGGGTTTTAGACAAGAGTGTATTGATTACTTGGGGGGAAGTATAGGAAACCTCGAAGGATTCTTCAATCGTGCCCTTATAAACCAAGGATGGCCACCAAAAGTAATAATTTTGAGGTGAGTAGACAAAAGTTTCTTCTTTTTCATATGTATGATCATTTAATATCAATTTCCATTGTTATTGTGAATATCTAAGAGTCACAATTGTGTGATTTAACCATTTTTTTAACGATTGTTGCCAGCAGTTAAAATTGTGATATTTTCATTTCATTTGTTGATAGTTTAGTGAGTTTGTTTTATTGAATTAACTTTGAAAACGTTAATGTTTATATAGTAGAAGGTTTACTTAACATTGATGATAATACTAGGGTTCTCTTTATAATTATATTGAGTTATAAGCTCAAAGGTTAGCAATTAAGAAGTTATAACGACCATATGTTAAGTAGTATAGAAGTACTATGATAAATTGGATGGCTGTGTTGATTGATGAATGTGTTGTTGTGTTGTAATTGGATGAATTTACTACTGTAAATTATTGTTAATAGTTGGCAACGCGCCTTAAAAGAATTATATTTAACATAGATATATTATTCAGATATCAAAATCATATTACGTTGAGAATAACATGAAGTTTATTAGTTTAAGGATGTAACTTTTTTTTTGGGGAAGGATGTAACTAATTAGTTGTTATTACATTGTTCTGTGTCACAATTAATCATATAATACAATCAAATATTTTTTTATGTTAAAAAGAATAGTATAACATGGAATTTTGCATGGATGTCATATTGGAAGATGATGTGTCAATTTATGGTTATAAGGTATTGTAATAATATATGGAGAAGATATACATGACACCCAAAAAAAAAAAAACACACACACACACAAACAAGCGCACACACACACACACACACACACATATCAATACCTTACACTTAGTATTCTCATATTTATTTGTATCATAGAGTTTCTTCAGACTACCATCACTTCATAATTCCTTTTTATTTTTTGTCATGCCTCCTTTATATCTTACATGTCCAGTAGTTCCTACTGAACCGATCATTCTTCATCTTACTCAATTGTATGATATTAATAGTATGCACATCTTATGCATCCATTGCAAATTCATTTGCTGTGGATAGTAGATGTTGTGAATAATATCTCAATATATATTATACAAGTTCCTGGACATCCATAAACCAATAATTACGCTTTAGCTCAAAACTTACTTCATGATCAAAACAACCATGTTTTTTTTGGAGAGTATGTACAATATGAAGGTGTTCGTTCTTCCATCTCCACCAGCACCATTCAGTGTCCTTTCATTTCACATTCCCGTGTGTTCAATGATCCAACTAATGACTTCTATTATTCGTCCTCCACTTGCGCCACAATATTGTATACCTTCGTCATCACATCCTCAATGGGGATGTGCTTGGGTGGAGCCACTTTTTGGATCACTTTTAAGAAATCGAAATGTAATTTTCAATCTTGAGCACTTTCATGGAGGACGATTTCCATTGACAATATTTCCACAATTATTGTCTCTTCCACCTCCGCATACATCTCCAACTTATTATTATGGATATTTTGGACGTCAAAATGCAAGTGAGTTTAACGTGTCTATTAAGATTCGTCAAAGAACAATTATGTCTTTTTTCTTAGACTCTCAAGTTTCCATAGCCGAAGTTGTTATAAGATTTTGTAGAGACTTCAAGGTTTATAGGAATGCACATCACTTTATTACAATTCATCCTTATCGCCATTAAATGTTACCCTCATCAAGTCATAATTTATCGTCATCAGCTTCAACTAACAGTTATTCCATTTCGAATTGTTCACAAGCAATAGTATCTATTATTGCTTCTACAACTTCTATCTGTGTACTTGTTTGGAATGTCTGCAGAAGTAATAGAGAAGTTTTCCAACATACGCCCTTGAACTTAGCTTGTTAGAATGTACAATCCTCATATTTTTGTTGTGTTGGAACCTTGAGTTCCAATCCCACAAATGAATGATGGTGCTCGAGCTTTTGGAGATTTTCTTGGGTTCAATTGTTGCGCTTTAATGGTAGTAGTTGGATATATTGGAATGATATTCATATTTTCACATGTATCTTACGTGAAGATGGAGAGATGGTACATATGCATTTTTCAAATCTTGATATAGATAGTTGATTGTGTAAACTTAGCATCTTGAAAAAAGTTATTTGTAAATTAATGTATTTTGGTTGATGTTTTGTTTATATTAGAGTCGTAAAAAAGTTGTGGTAATTATCTGTGAAAGTAAGCTTTTACTTCCATTGTACATTTTTTTCATGTAATGTACTTATGTAAATTTAGTATCTTGAAAAAAAATTATTTGTACATGTGAATATGTTTGGGTTTATGTTTTGTTTCTATTAGATTTGCAATAAAAAAATGTGGGGTAATAACCTATAAGAATAAGATTTTATTGTACATATTTTATATGTGATATTCTATTTTGTGTTATAGCTAATTTGCATAAGATGTATGTCGATTGTTAAGCAATATAAATAGTATATTTACCTAAAGACATTATGATTAAATTAATCTTATTGTAAGTTCTATGATGATATCAGTTTGTGTTTTGATGGACGTATGAAATAGTACCACAAACATGTAATACATGACATAGAATCACATGTTGTTTTCATATGTGATTTGACAACACCATGTACTTTTGTTGTTATCTATGTTTTTCACAAGTTCCAAAATGTGATTTCATGTTTACCTTTTGTTACCAGTATTGTTTGCAATGGTTAAATTAAACTACTATAAATTTTTTGCACTTTTATATGTGTCATAAGTAATATGGTTTTTATATATTTTTTTTGTTCTTTCAATTACATTTCATAACTTGTAATGATGTATATCAAATAGTAAATATGCTTTGCTTTCATCTTTTGACTTTATTAATGTGCTATATATTTGTATATAACTCCCCGATGTTTAGTTTATGAAATTTAATGTATGTTGTTTTATATGCTCAATTTTTTTAACAATTATAAATAGTAATTTAATATAATAATATTTTTTACCAACATGATGTATATTTAAGAGATACGAAATACATTTGTTTAATTAAATGGACTTGTCTTCTTTTAAAAACTTATAAGTAATTATAAGAATTTGCTGAGCAAACCAAAACATAATAACATACGAAAATTCAAAACAAAAAGAGTATATGTTATTACAGGTCAACCACTCAAATTTATGTTATTATAGTTTAGCAATTGAAATTTATACTATTACAGTTTAATTATTATAGTGTAAGTATTGAATCAATATATTTGCATATCTTTGATGATTACCATATACTCCATCCGTTTTCTTTTGTTATTCCTATTTGGAATCGAGGAAGAAACCAATGCAACTCAAAAAATGGGCAATATTACACTATTTTAAATAAAATTAAAGATTCTAGCCCTTTTGAGTTATTCTATGTTAGACAACCAATGATATAAAAGAGTAAAGTAACTACAAACTAGTGTGAACACATTTATTACTCTTTGAGTTACTCTATGTTAGACAACCAATTAGGTAAAAGTTTGAGGGGTTAAAAGGTAAAAAATGACTACTAAATAGTGTTAACACATTTATTGCAACATAAAACTAATAGGAAATTTAATTCATAAATTATATTATATATGAAAATATTCAAAATAGGAACAACATATTGAAATTTCCCAATGGGGAATACAGGAATAACAAAAGAAAACGGACGGAGTAATATTTAAGTTGATTTCCCTTTTTAAATGTTATATGTACGCTAAACTACAATGCTTGTGCATCATATTTCAAATATGTGAATGTTGTTATGCAAATGTCCATATTATTGTATGTTTATTATAGCAAATTTTTGTTAATAACTTTCTTCTCTAAATTGCTTTAGTTGTATCCATTAATTTTTATTTACCAACCTGACAATAAGACATATTTTTTGTCTTTTTGCATAATCTTAAAACATTATCAGATTTTGTTTTACTCAAACTTTTGTTGTTTTGAATAGTGTTTTCATTAGTCATTTCTTAGGTTTATACCTTTTTTTTTTGTCTTTTTCAAGGTTTCACAAGTGTAATAGATCTATATTTTTTTTTCATCAGTTTTGAGAATATATAACCTACCGTAACATATATGAACTATGTGTTTTTCTTTCTACTTTTTCAACTTGATATAAACCATATTACTTCTTTCTATCCAAATCTAAAATATGAAATACAATTTTTAGCCATCTAGCATCCTTATATCTGCTGTCTAAATATAGTTTAGTTGTCTATTTGTCTACAATGATACGTGTATGAAATATACGATTTCGTGGTTCTCCACAAAGCAACGTGTGCGATGGAAAACTTCATTTCAGGTCAATGAGCATCTATATATTGTGTCCAACTTATTCTTCTATTCATTCAAGCAAGTTCTTGACATATGTTATTATCTTCATACGACTTGAAGTTATCGTTATCTCATATAGATGCACGTGAAGATTGTTCTGCTTCAATAAAGTTATTAAATATGTATGTGATTGTTTTTATACGGCTTACATTATCGTGGTCTTCTTTTGTTTGTATTGAAATGTTTGATTGGAGATCATTTCATCTTCCACTATGAGATGAAATTTAGCTACGTCAATGCAATTATATTTATTTTAAACAAGTATTCTAACAAATGCTATTGTATGTATTAATCGATTTGCATTTGTTTTGATTTCACATGGATGGAGATGAGAATTGTATTCAATAAAAAAAGTTTCTAAAAAATCATGTACTTGTTTTTATACAGTTGACAAATGTCATAAACTTGTCATCATTGCACGAGAATGTTGAACTGAAAATTATCTATTACGATGTTTTGAGTTAAGTATTAATTATATAAATATAATAATATTTGTAAAGTTTCTTTTACTCGCACGTCTCTCCTGGTTCCACAGTCTCCCCACCCAACACCCATTTGTTACATGCACTCCAAACAACCCAGTTCATCGTTTGAAACCTCGCCCAATCCTCCTAATCCAACTTGTAAAAAATATCATCCCACCTATATCCAGAAGAGAAGCATAGTTAGGGGTCACCATCTCCTCTATCGGGCTAGCAAGCCAACAGGCACGAGCCATCGGACGAGCCTTAAGAGCATGAAGCGAAGACTCACACTGCAGGTTGGTACAAAGTTCGATATGCGCCTACACAAGTTTAATTTAGTTGGCAGAATCTCCTGACACGCTCGCCACGCAAAGATCTTCACTCTTGGGAGCACACAAGTACCCCCAAATATTCGTCCAAAGTGTGTGAGAATGCGAACTAGACTCCGAGTTCCTGCCAAAATCATCCTAAAAAATAGCTCTGTATCCCGACTTAACACTATAATTCCCATGTTTTTTCCAATTCCCAAAATACCACATCATCAGGGCCACGAGTGCTCAGAGAGATACTAAGTATCTTATGCTGCTCGAATGGAAGGAATAAGTCCGAAATGAGATTTTTATTCCATCCCCGCAAGATTGGATCAATGAGAGCAACCACTTCCAAGTCTTCACTAGACCCTCCTCGTGGGGATATCATCTTCCTTGATTGGGTTCCCGGGATCCAACAATCTTTCCACACCTTCACCTTCTCTCCATCACTAATTCTCCAGCACAAACCTCGCTTAACCACCCATCTAGCTTCTCAAATTCCCCTCCATGTATATATAACTAGGAAGGTTCCCTAGTTGAGCATCCATAAAAGAAGAGTTCGGGAAGTATTTAGCTTTTAAAACCCGCGAAATAAGAGAGGTAGTGCAAGTCACCAACTGCCATGCTTGTTTCCAGAGAAGAACCCAATTAAACATCTTAAAATCTCTAAAGCCAAGACCCCCATCTTTCTTTGATCTACACAACTTTCTCCAAGCAAACTAGTGAACCTTTATCTCTCCTTTTTTTTTGCCCCCACCAAAACTGAGCCACAAGAGGGGAGTTCATCACAAAATGAGGGTCGACACTTAAACACACTCATCGCGTAGGTAGGGATAGATTGAACTACAACCTTTATGAGGACCTCCCAACCCGCCTTAGAAAGTATCATCCCCTTCCAGCCTTGAAGCTTCTTCCATAACTTTTCTTTAACCCCCTTTGTAATCACGTTCTTTGCCCCGCCAACCATTGTAGGCAACCCCAAATATTTATCATGGTGCCCCACCACTTGCACCCCTAAAAAAGCTGCCACAGCCACTCTCCTCTGCCCAGACACCCCACTACTAAACAAAATATTAGTCTTATCGAAATATACTTTTTGCCCTGACGCTTGCTCATATAACTCCAAAGAATTTTTGATAATCTCAGACTCAGTTTGTGAAGCTTTTAAGAAAATAATACAATCGTCAGCAAACAATAGATGAGACATAGTAGGAGCTCCTGAAGCTACCCTTATACCCCGCAGGCCATTATGCTCTTTCGCCTTCCTCAATAGGTTCGAAGAAACCTCCCCGCAAAGAATAAAAAGGTAAAGGGACAATGGACAAGGGGCCCCCTTGCCTAATACCTCTAGAAGGAGTAAAATCCTGTGTAGGTTACTGGGCGGGCGCGGATGTGTCGTCGTTGTGCACCGCACCCGGCCAAAGATAAAATTTCTCCTACTCTCTTTTACACTAAAGCAGTATAATGGAAGTAGGGGTCGTATCCACAGGGAAACAGGGACGAGTTTAATACTTAGCGTGATTCAAAACCTAGATTAAGCTAAGGGCCGAGAAACCTAATAATAATTACAAAGGGGGGTTTCAAGTAGATTTATGAACAAACTAAAACTAACTAGCATATAAACAAAATGAGAAATCAATTATGGAAAGATCTTGAATCTGATTAACATACACTTCAATTCATTATCGATCCTTGAACCTCCACTCTAATTATTTCCATAATTATCTATTGTCGAGAATTAATCTCGTGTTCTCCTTATTCTTAGTTGAATAGCACGATCAGCGTGACTATAAAACCCTAACTAAAGGATAACCTAGTACGATCGCGTCTAAGTTCAATCCAATAGCAGCAATAAACACAGAGAACCAACAGACCTGCTAACGTCATACAAGCGATAAACATTCAACAGTTGATTCAATTTCCCCAAGAAATAACCAAGATGATCAGCATCTGAGTTACTCCCTAGTTTGCTACAAATCGATAAAAGAATAAAACAATCCGATTCTATTCTTAAATCTAGCATTAGATTAATTACACAATCAAACTAGTAACATTCCTAGCATAATCATGCAAAAATCATAGAAAGCAAGCATAGAAATTAAACCATAATCAAAGGAAATAGAAAGAGAGGAAAGATCTCACAATAATGCTTGAAGCTCCATATTAATCTCGTTCAAGAACGGTTCAAGCTACAATTGGCATAGCATAAGCCAATCCCATAATTGAAATCTACAAAAACTAAACTAGAAAATAAAAACTAAAAGAGAAGACAACAAGAGAGGAGTGGAGTTTTGGAAACTCCCTCTCCTTGTGGCTGCTGCCCCCCTAGGTCCAAAAACAACTTTAGTATTTATGCTAAAGCTCAAAAATCAGCCGACATTTAGACCGACCTAGGGGTCGCGAGGTGCGAAGTAGGTCGCACCGTGCGAATGATCTCTGCCTTCCAACACGAGCTGAAGAACTGGGCCAAGCCAAGAGGTCGCACCGTGCGAGATTCCTCGCGAGGTGCGAGCAAGGCAGGTCGCGAGGTGCGACCATTATCGCGAGGTGCGAGCTGCTGGGCTGCTGGGCGTGCGGTGCTTCGAGCGCTGGGCGAGCATGCTGGGCGCGCGCAAGGCTTGCGGTGTGCGAGCGCTGGGCGTGCATGCTGGATGGGCGAGGCTTGGGCTTGCGGTGCTCACGAGAGCTTGGCTTGGCGAGCTTGTGGTGATGCTTAGGCTTGCGGTGATGCTTGGGCTTTGCTCGGCTCAAATGCACTTCACCTTGGAAGCTCGGAATACATGACGTTAACACAAATTATCTCGCAAAACTCCGAACTTCCGCTAAGAGTTAAATAAAACACGAATGTTAACAATTACAATCAAACCCTTAGCAAAGTGCACCCAAAGTTACGTAAATACTACGTGTAACTTGAGCGTATCAGTTACCCGTTGATATAAGAACCGAGAAAGAGACCGATTTAACACACACCATCACTCTATTTCATCAATCGCGTTCTAACCCAAACTTCTTCATAGTAGCTTCAAGAAAGTCCCACTCAATTCGATCATAAGCCTTTGACATGTCTAACTTCATCGTCATACAATCCTCCGCATACTTCAAAATTTTCATATAGTAGAATAATTCAAAGGCAACAAGGATATTGTCTGTAATCAAGCGCCCCGGAACAAAAGCACTCTGGTTAACAGATATAATATCAGGGAGGAATTTTTTAAGCCTGTTGGCCAACACTTTAGAGACCAATTTATACACTACATTGCACAAAGAAATTGCCTGAAATCCCCCATTTTCTCAGCTTTGCTCTTTTTCGTAATAAGAACAATAAAAAGTTTTATTCAACTCTTTCGGAAAGGGGCTCTATTCAGTATATTAAGCACAAGAGTAAAACAACAACAGTATGTTCAACAACATACCAATATGACTGGAAAAATAATGGACAAATACCGTTTGGGTCTGGGGCCTTTATAGGTTGCATCTGACTCAACGCTATTCTCACCTCCTCCGTTGTATAGACATCACTCAAACCAGCATTCATGGAATCTGTGACTCGAGCATCAAAGTTCAGCAGGGACTAATCTATTCTTGGTGGGGTCGAAGTGGAGAACAAACTCTTAAAATAATTCACATCCACTAGACCCACCTCTTCATCTCCTTCATGAATCACGTCACCATCATCCTTAACTCTCGCAATCATGTTCTTCCTTCTAAGGTTCGACGTCCGTTGATGAAAGAATTTTGAATTTTTGTCCCCCTCACGGAGCCAAATTGCCCGAGACCTTTGTCTCCAATATATATACCTCCTCGAGATGAACTAAGCTTGCAATTTCTTTAATAAGTGCTCTTCGTTGCTCCATCTACCGCTGAGTGAGTCTACCCTTTTTGAGATGGCTCAGCTTCTTTCTTTTCTTCTTTAACTCCTTGAACATATGCCCATATTTTAAGTTACTCCATTCATTGAGTCCCGAAGCACATGCAACAAGTTTCTCCCCAAGAGGTCTCCTCTGAATTGCCATTGCTTTGTAACCACCTCCTCACACCCATCATCATTTGCCCATAATTGCTCGAACCTGAAAGGCTTGCTTCCCAACCCCACATAACCCTCCCTATAACAGAACACTAGCTTAAGGGGCGCATGATCCGACCATTCTCGCACTAGATTAAACAAGTGGGCCTGCAGAAAAATAGCTAACCATGATTATATAGCCATCACACGATCTAAACGACATTGCACATTCTCCTCACCTTCTCTCCCATATTGTCGTAAGTGAAATGATATACCGAAAAAGGCACATCCCTCAACCCACATGCATCCACAACAAACCTGAAATTGTGCATTTGCCACTCTGCCTCACACCCCTACCATTCATCTCATCTTGGACTAGGATCTCATTGAAGTCTCCCATACACACCCACAGTAATTGTGAATGAGTAGCAAAGTCCTCAAGAAGCTTCCAAGATAGGTGTCGATTCAAAGTTTCCGGTGACCCATAAAAATCGGTCAATCTCCACTCCTCATCACCCAAACCCTCTCTCACCACCACATCAATATGATGAGAGGACATCGAACACAAAACCACATTCAACTCCTTTCTCTAAAGCAAAGCTAAACCCCCTGCCCCTGACCTTCCCCTAGCGTCTACAGCCAACCCCTCAAACTCTCTAAACTTATTATTTTTTATTCTCATCAATTCTCCCGAGCTCAACTTAGTCTCCAATAAGCACACCATAGACGGGCCCTCTCTCCGTATCAAATCACGGAGACCTGCAACTGCAGCGAGATTGCCCAACCCCCTGCAGTTGAGGCTTAGACAACTCATTCGGCCTGGCGGGGTTGGGATTCACCAACCTCCGCCAACATGCCACCAGTATACAGAACAATAACTTCAACACCAATCTTCTTTGTAGCAGGGCCCAAGCATTCCGAGATCTCATCCAGACCTCGCTCATGCTTGCCAAGTGAGGGTGGACCACTCATACCCATTGAAGAATTATTCTCAACCTTTCGCACCAATTTCCTCCATTTTTTCGCTTTAGAGGGGGGAAGTAAGGTAGCACCAATCACCTCACCTTCCACGCCCTCCTTGTCATTGTTTTCATAAATCCTATTATCATCAACGTTCACAGTGACCTTCGGAAACACCCCTACACCACTCTCACCTGCTGCCTCACTGCCAATGGCGTTGGCTGAGCCTAAAGACAGTAGCCCAGACATCACCCCCTTACTCTTTTCATTCGGTTTTTCGGCCCCCTCCACCACGAGCACAACACCATTATCTTCCTCCACACCTGTTAGATTTTTGGATGAAGCCTCAGAACTCTCAGTACTCCTAGAGACTTTAGGAACAAAAAGAGTCCTACGACAAGCTTCACTACAACCACCTCCTCCAACAGTTTCTATCTTCCTTTACGAGTGGAAGCTCGCAGCCGAGCACCCCACCCTAAACAAACCTCGTGCTCATCCTGATCACCATGTTCACAATCTTTTTCACTATGTCCCATTACTGCGTAAAGAAAGCAGAAAAAGGCAATCTCTCGTATTGAAATTACACTTGAATCTCTCACCCATCCCTGCCCTTGATTCGTTGTGTGCGTCGAATAGGTTTAGAGACATCCATCATGACGCGCACACGCCGGTAATTATCAAGCCCAAATTCATCCGATTCTACCTCCATTACATGACCTAAACTCCTAGCTACAACCCTTATATCGCCATCCGCCCTACAATTGAACGACAAGTCTTTTATTCACACCCAAAAAGGAGAAAATTGAAGAGGGGTCTCTGCGGGTTGTTCGTTACCCTTAATTTCACTAAGTACCAGTAGCTTTTGTTCGAAACACCAGGGTCTACCCTATATGATTCACTCCTTATCACGCTAATGGAATAACTGAATCACAAATCGATTCCACCAATAACCCTAATCACTATTTTATTGGAAACACCCCAAGATTGCATCATAATCTTTTTGAAAGCATCAATATTAAAAAGCACGATCCGTAATTAAGCGCCCAACAAGCATTAAGGACACCCTAGATTGAGTCTCCTCCGATTCTGTGCCACCCAAGTCGACAACCCCAGAATCTGCATCCTCAATTTGTAATTTATTGTATCGTTTTGCTAACTCGTCAGCCATAGCAACCTAGAATCAGCCCACAGTCACCCAAGAAGAAACGGCCTAGCCTAGGAAGCGAGAGAGCACCCTGTCTATCGAGGGAGTTTATTCAACTTCTTTATTAAGACATATTAGATGCGTGATCTCTTTTTGAATGATTGGTTAATATGGTTGGGCGTGCAATAAAGGCCCTAAAGACAGGATAAGAAATTGTAACACCACCTATGGAGGAATAAATAAAGGAAATCCAGGCCTTGGGGTGGGCTAGGCCCAAAGCTAAAATGAAATAACTCTTATTTTTAGAATTCTTCACGAGAGGGGAGAGTCTCTCTTCTTAGAGTGAAAAAGAATTTTTCAGCGTAATCCTTTCTTATTTCATTTATCTACTTAAACAACAAACATTTTCCTTAATATGAAAAAAAAGACAATGATCATAGACATGAGTGAATATAAAAAAAAATTAAACTCAACAACTTGAATTTCTTTTCGGTAAAGAAACAAACCAATTCCCCTCACCTAACTTTTCCATCAAGAAAGCCAAAAAAGAACAAATTAAAAAACAAAATAATCAGATCAACGGTTTGATTTCAACCCACCCCATTTTATATCATGAAGATGAACGTCTCTGATTTTTCAGAGCACGCCGCTTAAAATGTATATAAAAATAAAAAATAGTCATCGAAGATTTTATACAAATGCTGCCCCTTCTACTAATTGGCAATTCAGTTTATCTAAAACTAACCTTCATTCCTCCTATTCTTCTTCCTCCATAACAAATAACAAATAACAATGGCGAAAGGTCCTGGTCTATACACCGACATTGGCAAGAAAGCTCGAGGTCGATTTTCTCTCTCCTCTTTTGCGAATCGTTTTTCCGACTTCTCCAGTTTTCGAATGGTTGATTCATTTTGATTTTTGTTTTTTTGGTATGAATTAGATCTTCTTTACAAAGATTATCAGACTGATCACAAGTTCAGCATCACTACCTACTCTGCTACTGGTGTTGTAAGTGCTACATCACAATTTCAGATCGTTTTCTTTTTTTTATCGCTAGTTACATGATTTTCTATTTTGTTAAAAAAATTACTTCCGATTTTCTTGATGATTTGATAATTGTGATTGAATATACGTATTAAGAAATGACATATTTCTAACCTTTTTTTTCATGAATGTCTTATTTGATTAGTCTTGTTTTAGCATACTGTTTAGATTTGTTAACAATGTGATTAGTTTACTGACTTTATAGTGAATTATTCAGTTTTATTTATTTGATTTACTTGCACTGCGACTAATTAGCGTTCATTCTGAATGTATTTAATGTTGTGATTATTTCGTTGGCTTATGCTGAATTGTATCGTTATATTTATTTGATTTTCTTGCGATTAATTACCGTTGATTCTGGATGTAGTATGTTGTGATAACTTCGTTGGCTTATGCTTGAATTATTTCGTTATATTTATTTGATTTTCTTGCGAATAATTTTCTGAATGTAGTAATATTTTGATTAATTTGCTGGCTTATGTTGAATCATTCCGTTATATTTATCTGATTTACTTTCATTAGGATTAATTTGCGTCGATTCTGGATGTGGTAATGTTGCATGTTGTTTTCTCATAGTCTAATGCACAACACATTTTCTTTTCCTGATTCTTTGATGTTTAATGTTTTCTTGACGCAGGCTATAACTTCATGTGGCACTAAGAAAGGTGACCTATTCTTCGGTGATGTCAATACACAGCTGAAGAACAATAATATCACAACTGATATTAAAGTGGACACCAACTCCAATGTGAGTCGACGATTGTCTTGAAATCTTATTGGGAAGATCAATTTAGATATGAGAATTTGGTTAGTTAAATATGATCAGCGATTAACTTTGTTGATTATAATTATGACGAGTCCATAATTTTAATTAGTCAGCTTGTTTGTTTATGTGCTTTTCGTCAATTTCTTCTTTGATGTTTCTGAACCAGAAGGCATTCACACAATCAAAACTAGAATATGTTAGTCTTTGTTTAAATTGGTATTTAGCTCCGTGTAATTCAAAAAGACATAGTGTATATTCAAATGCATTATAGTTCACATTTGAAATAATCTCCTCCAAAGAGGGAAAAAAAACTTAAAAAGGGATCGAAAAAGAAAAACCAAAGAGAAGAGGGTCGATTCATTATGTATGTCCCTGAGTCTCACGCATGCATTGTATATCTGTCAGTTGGTGACTACCATCACTGTTGATGGGGCTGCACCTGGATTGAAAACCATCTTGAGCTTCAAAGTTCCTGATCAGAGATCTGGCAAGGTAACAATTAGTTATGTCTATGGATGCATTAGTCCGTAGTAATTGTTGAAGGTTCTGAATTCTAATGTCTTGTGGGCCTTTGGACAGCTTGAACTTCAATACCTGCATGACTATGTCGGTGTATGCACCAGTGTTGGTGCGACTGCAAATCCAATTGTCAACTTTTCTGGTGTTATTGGGACCAATATAGTAGCATTGGGAACCGATGTTTCCTTTGATACTAAAACAGGAAACTTCACCAAATGCAATGCTGGACTAAGCTTTTCCAGTGAAGATTTGATTGCCGCACTTACCTTGTGAGTGGTTTCTTGTAAAGTTCTTATTGCACAACGTCATTTACGTGATACTCTTTGTTGAAGTGTTGGTCAAAAATGTCTATAGAAGAGAATATGGAATAATTTTTGAACGAAGAATATGTTGTACATAGTGTCATATACTTGTAGCTATATGTATCGTGGAGATGTGTTGTCCGAGCTTACCATTCTAAATAACTTTCTAAATGGCATATGAATAATATCATACATGCATAAATCAGTTGTCTGTTTCTTTCGAAAATTCACATATTATCCTGTTGGACAACTTTAGCTGGGAGTTGAGAAAAAGTGATTGGACAGAATGGAAGTGTTATCAATTGTGTATACTGTCATTATCTCCATGTAATTAGTAAAAAAAAAAAAAAGGTTCATTTCCTTATCAATCTTGTCTTCTTTCAACAGTATGTTCTTTGTATGTATCTTGTTATGTTTTCCTTTAAATTTTTTTATGTTGGCTAGTAATAGGCTAATAGCTGTTATCACCTATTCTTGGGGTTGTATATTCCTTAATAGTAATCCTTTTGTTCTTGCTTTGAGTTTGTAATTCAATGTATATTTTTTTGTGAACTTGTTCATAACTATTACCGTACATCTTGTGTTAATGTAGCAATGACAAGGGCAACAATCTAAACGCATCCTTCTACCATTACGTTAATCCCATGACCAAGTCATCTGTTGGTGCGGAAGTGACTCACAGCCTCTCAACCAAGGAGAATACCGTCACTCTTGGTGCTCAACATGCATTAGACCCATTAACCAATGTGAAGGCACGCATCAACAACCTTGGCAAGGCTAGTGCACTTCTTCAGCACGAGTGGCGTCCCATGTCAACTGTCACTGTCTCTGCCGAGGTAGATACCAGAGCCATTGAGAAGACTACAAAAGTCGGATTGGCATTGGCTCTTAAGCCATAAGCTGCCATCGTCATTGTGATATGCCTGAGTACAATATGCCTGGGCTAGTGGTAACATACAGTATTACAGTTGCCTGTTCTTTCCTTGCTTGCTGACATCACTTTAGGTGGATTTTGTTCTGTAAAAATAATACAAGGTTCACAAGCTCATCGGCTCTCCTTAATTTTTGTTAATTTCCCAACCAACTATTACTGAATGGTTGGGGGGACCCAGATTTTTTTGAGTATTAGAGGATAGTTTGGAGTTGAACTGGACTTACTCAGATTAGATCATGATCAAAGGCTATGTCAATCGAGAGAAGTTGTTTTGTCATGTGGTATGCACCCCACCCCCTTCAATTTCCCTTGGATTATAATGTTTGATGCAGCGATTTTGCTCATAATGGATGCCTTTCCAGCATTTTGGAACTAGGATCATTGCTCAGATGATTGATGTTTGAGCAGGTGGATTTTGGCATTTTGGTGCTCTTGTGATTGTGTCACATTCGCGGTTCAAGTTTTGGGCAGAACTTGGCAAATACACATGCTTTGTTTGATAAATTGATGTTAGTCTGATTTGACATGTCAAAGTTGGGCTTAATATTTTCAATTTATCGTTGAGTAAATGTCCAAAATGTACACAAATTGTTGGTGGTTTGACATTTCTCGTGAGGTAGCATCACTTTTGTGAGAGAATGAAGTCCCATAAGGGAGGGTGAGGCAATGCCAGTAATGTAGATAGAGGAAGGACGAAGGAAAATAATTATCTGGGTGGGAGTGCTGCACACAGAGCCACAATGGATCATTGTGCATGCTAAACCTCTACATATATGCTAAAACATTCTTCAACTTTATTTTGGCAATCAAAAGAGAATTACCAAAACTGAGATATTACAATAGCAACTACATTCAATCATGCTCACTAGATCAACCAACCTTCTAGGTTGGATTGGGACAAGAGACTCTTCTTTTGCATTAGGAGTAATGGTTCGACATTTTTGGGCTCCAAGAAATGGTACTTTGGTGACGATGGAGACCTCTAGGTTGTTACCTTCTATTCCCCCAAGTAACAAAATTCATTTTTTGGTAGTATTGGTTAAGCACTCCTATTCCATTGCACATGAAACAAACACCCCATAAAGCCATAAAGGTAACAATTATTGTTACCATTCTCCTCCTCTGTTTAATTCCATTCCATGACTTGAACCAAATATTGAACTAATTAAGATCTCTGTCCTTTTCTTGGCACTTACAAGAGACTTTGAAAACTGATCTCCTTACAATGGCCTCCTGCAGATATATTTGCATTCCTTTGCAACCATATACTATGCAGAGCTTGAGAGAAGAGCATGACATACATGGATACACCCCTGCAGTAGCGGAATTCTTCCTACACAATTTAATAGCAAGCTCTACCATATTTTTGTTTTTCAGAAGTATAAATCCTAGTTATTTCAACTACGAGATTTTTCTCCAATGAATGATACGTGTCCAAATAAAACTAAGAATTTATATTAAGGATTAATTTGATATATAGAACATACTCGGAAGTCGGAACATTGTATCTTAAAGTTTCTAATTCAGTTTATTGTCTATGATTCTACAGACTACACATTAAAAGCCAAAAACTTCATTAGTAAAACATGATACTATTTCATTCATTTGCCAATAGGCGAGAAATTGAGAACACAACAAATATATATACACTGACAGTACATAACCACAATGATACTTGCTTTTCCATGAAAGCTGATCTGCTGCTATCTTATTTATTTTCTATACAAGCAACATTGTACTACATGATATAAATCCTGGAATTTTCGAGCAACAAAACCATATCTGCACAAGGTGTTATATTAATTTATGATGGGAGTTAAACGTAAGATGATGATGATGCTTGAAGCAGTCCATCTCTGATTTGCGTTGCAACATCACGCACAGCACCAGGTCCATGTGGGATAAAGACAGCTGATGTCTTGGAAGCTGCACCAATTTCCTTCATAGTGTCAAAGTACTGTGTAACAAGGATCATGTCCATAACATCCTTAGCACTTGTACCAGGAACGTTGACTGAGAATCCCAACACGCTATCTCTAAGACCGTCAACGATTGCCTGTCGCTGCCTGGCGATGCCCAGCCCTGCGACGTAATTGGACTCTGCCTCTCCTTCGGCTTTTTTGATCAGTAAGATCTTCTCAGCCTCTGCTTTGTCATTTGCAGCCACCCTCAATCTTGCAGCTGCAGAAAGTTAAAGCCCTCACCAGAATGAGATAATTAAAATACAATGCCAATGGATGATTAGAGGAACATTCCAGCTTAGTGTTACCTAATCAGTACGTGCGAGTGGTACACTTTTGGGCTGATATAACAAAAATAGGCAGCGAACCGTATTCTCGTACCAAGCTTGTACTACAAATTAGGTAACATGGTTCCAGCCAAATTCTTGTGCAAATGCAATTTGCACAGATGCATAAATAATGTACAAATGCTGTTAATTGCTTATGTTGATTGTTAAAAGGCACTCTACAAAAGGAAATATTGCACACTCATAGGCAGCTTGATCATTCATAACCCCGCTTGCATTGGTCTCATTCAAAGGCGGCAAAGAAAGACGTAAATGTATGTCTTACCTGCATTGATCTCATTCATGGCCTGCTTGACACGTTCATCTGGTTCAATATCAACAATGAGCGTTTGAACAATTTCAAAGCCATAATGACACATTACCTGAAGAGAAATTCTTAGTTATAAACATCAAATTCTGACCAATATACACAAATAATTTTTCCATAAAGATAAACTTACTTGAGCAGAAGGTGATAGCCTAGTGGTGTTGGCATCACCTCCGATCCTAGAGATCCTGGGATCGGAGTCTCACCCCTTGCAAGAGGGATCCCCAAGTCCCCCCCCCAACTTACCTTATTTATAAAAAACAAAAGAAGAACAGATTAACTTACTTTTTCGAGTTCATCAGCAACTTCTTTGGCAATGTCATTCTTCTGCTCAAACACATCATCCAGATGTAGCCTTGGGACACTAGCTCTAATCACTGTAACAGAAAACGAAAAGGTATGAGAAATACAAACTTCCAATATCTTCTGCACTCAGAAATTGCAATGTTTCAACTGATTGTCATAGTTACCATCAAAAACATAGGCTTGAATTTGGGAGCGAGTATCACTAAGCTTGTAAAATGCATCACTTGCGTTCTCAGCAAGGACGCGATATTGAATGGACGCAATAACATTGACAAAGACATTATCCTGCACAACCACAATCAAATCACTTGTCCAATAATCCTATGGAAGGAATGTACAGGCCTGGGATGGGTACCTGTATCAGGTTGATCCTGGCCAAGTTACAAGCCCAGCACTAAGCCCAAACCCCCTCCCTCCTGCCCCCACCCTCCCAAGAGCTACAATGCTCTTGCTTGGGGTCAAACCCAAGACTTCCTTGATGAAAGGTGGAGGAGATACCATATGAGCTATGGTCATTTGTCAAGTTAAGATTTCCTACTAATACATTACAAAACAGTTAAGACAACTTTTTTTTTTCTCAATCATTTTGTATTTTTCCTACAAAAGAACTCACATTTAATAAGACAAAAAGGGAAACCGACCTTGGTCTTGGTCTCACAGCGCACATCTAACTGTTGTACACGAAGGCTAAGCTTGCCTGCTATCTGATCACCGATGAACCAAGGGACACAATGGCACCCTGGTCCAAGCACATCATCATATTTACCAAAGTTCCCCTTGATAGCAACCGTGGATTGGTCAACTTGAATACAGCAAAACAAGTTCCCCATTGTTGTGATCTATGAAAGTTTCTTTATGTTATAACCACAGAAAGATTTTACAGTATAAGGTACTGTAAGATTATTGCTCATGAACAGAACATGAAAAAGAACACAGAAGATGGCAATTTGACCAGTAAAAAATGAACAAAAATTGAGTATTATATTTCCATCATATTGAGAGCCAATCATTATGTCTTTATTCAAAGTAAATGTTATACTTATCTACAGTTACGTTCTTAATATCCTCTAAAGGGAAGTTCTTCAGAAAAAAATCATAATAGAAGGCCATGGAATCCAAACCGGGAGAAGTACTTTTTCTTTCACCAAGCTTCTACAGAAACTTGCCACTAATTGAATTTTAAAAACAACTGAACACATAAAAATTGATTTAAGCATGGATACTGGCCATTGTAAGTTGTAACCATCAAAATCAGGTATTGTACATTGGTTCTTTCTTTTCTTTTGCTCCTCTCACTCCCTTGTACAATTATCCCAATGATTACCTCGCGGTCCCAGCTTCCGTTGGTGGTTATCATAGTGTATCAACCATTGAATCGTTTCTATGAGCATGCAGAGTGGCATGCATGGTCTGAATTGTGGAAAAGGCAAAAGGCGAGGGTACTTGTCAGGGGCAAAACAGAAGCAACCAACATACTTGTTAGCAAAACCGTAAGAAAAGAAAAAGGAGAAGTGGCATATATTACGAAAATTTGTTGACTAGTAGCAATTATCTTAGAAAACAATTACTTTGTATGGACTCTCCCTTATAGTAACACTACCAAAAGCCGGAATATGAAAGATAAAAATCCGGCAAATAGGTCGGCCAATATAATTCTTTCCCTCCAATGATAAGTTCTCCCACCCATTTATTTGACTTTATTTTGAAACCCTTCACATCTCTTTCATACTCACATATAACCCGAAACCTTTCACACACAAAATTGAGCAACCTTGATCATTTTGGCATTTTATTGAAGTAGCCCGAATTTTGAAGTTCCTTGAACTCAAGGGTTTCTAATTTGGGGATATATATTAATTCGAAAACGAGATTGAAGGATTGGATTTCAATTAAAATGCGCCTAGGCAACTTACATTCAATTTTCATAAAAATATGATACAATAAACTCTGTTGAGTCAATAAACTAATTCAGTTAAAATTTGAGGTCAAATATTGAAGGGATAAACAATAACTCATATTCTTTCACCTCTTTCATTTACTTTTCCGAGTGAGATTGCATAGGAGAAAAAATTTTGGGTGGAGATTGGAAAGTTAGATGAAGTCATGAAGACAGAAGATCATGTATATGGAAAAAAGGAGGAAAAGAGAGGAGCAAAAGCAAAAGTTCGGAATTTTTCCGCCGGACTTCTTTTTTTTTACATATTCCGTCTTGTGGTAGTGCTACTCAAACAAAAAGTTCATACAAGGTAGTTGCATTTGAAAAGTAATACTTCCTCCGTCTAAAATAAATGAAACACGTCTCATTTTAGGCGGTTTTAAAATAAATAAAACATTACTTTATTTGGTATTCAGCTTCTCTCTGTCTATCTCCTCATCACATGGGTCCTCTTTTCTTTTCTTTTTTTATCTCTCACCTCTCCTTAATCCCATGCCAAGACCCTATCGGAGGAAGTATATATTTAAATTCCGAGTTGTCAACAAATTTCCTAAAAATCAATTAAGAATTTTTCTTGGACTTTGAAACCACTCCCAATATCTACTTATATCAAATTCTCAAAAACATATATACCAAAATTAAGTTTTCAATTTCATAGAAAAAAAAAAAACAGATTTTCTTTGAGTATTCTATACAACTAATTTGTTTCCCAAGGATAATACGACGCAATAGGATTACCTCATTTTTGCTATCCAAAAAAAAAAAAACAACAAAAAGAGAGAAATTAAAGCAGATTAATCAAGGTGTATACGGTCTATCGATCATTTACTAGAAGCAATATCATCATTCATCAACCTAAATAATATCAGTAAATATCTTAATAGACACTTGCCAATTTTATAAATTAATTTTTGCGCCTACGTATAACAACTAAGTAATATATGATTATATCATGAAACATAACGGATTGATTATGCTAAAGTAAAGATCAGAATCACTAACAAATAATATAAAAAAATTGATGAAAGATTCTTACAATTAGAGAGAGAAAGATGGATGAACGTGTTGACAATGCTGGTGGTGAAGACAAAACAGAGGATAGTTGTTCGTTAAGAATGAGTAATGACCTAGCAAAGGCAAAATTATTTAGCAGACTGATTTTCCTTTTTATATCAGTGGCCAATTTGAACAAGTTTCTTTCTTTTTCAATTTTGTTTGCCCCTTTTATATTGACTATTGAGTTTAGGTTAATAAGTAATGACTGACTAATCCTCCACCATGTATCTCGAGTCTAGACAACATTTTCCATTAAAAAAAGGAAAATTTGTAAAAAAAACTTTTACGAGTTCACTTTTGCGAAAAAAAATTTTATAAAGCGTTTTTGCGAAAAACAAACCAAAATCAAAATTATTTTGCGAAATGAAACTCAAGGCCAGTTTTCGTCGTTGGCGACCATCTCAATTCCGGCGTTGACCACCACTTAGCCACCATTATCACCACTTGCCGCTAGCACCCACCCTCCCCTGCAGCCCCCACTTCACCCCCACCCGCCACCCCCACCACCCGCATCCCTCCCCTCCACCCCCTCGGGCGCACCCCCACCCCCCACCCCCTTCGCCCCTACCCTCTCTCCTCTCCCTTCTTCCTCCCCTCACGCCATCTCCCTCTCCCTTCGTCCATTCCCCCCCCTCCATGAACCCCCTCCCCCGCGGCTCCCCCCACCCACCCGGTCAAGGTTTTTCCAGCGCCCTAAAGCATAAAGATAGGAGAGAGAGAGAACGGTAGATAACGAAAATGGGGTTGGGGGTTGCGGGGGAGGGGGTTGCGGGAGGGTTCTCGGGTGGCGCAGCGATGGGGGGGATGGACGAAGGGAGAGGAGAGGGGGGGAGGGTTGCCCTGAGGAGGTGGAGGGAGGGGGGTTTCGGGTGGGCGCGGCGGTTGGGGTGGGGTTGGACGAAGGGAGAGGGAGAGGGGGGAGGGGTGAGGAAGGGAAGAATGGAGAGGAGAGAGGGTAGGGGCGAAGGGGGGGCGGAGGTGCCGCCTGAGGGGGTGGAGGGAGGGTTGGGGGCTGCTGGTAGTGCTGGCTTGGTTTCATCTTGCAAAAATAATTTTGATTTTGGTTTGTTTTCGCAAAATAATTTTGATTTTGGTTTGTTTTTGCAAAAAATGCTTTATAGGTTTTTTTTTGCAAAAATGAACTCGTAAAAGGTTTTTTTTTTGGCAAAAAAAAACCTTGACTGAGCCCACGAGCTTATATGCATAGGTGATAATATAAAAAGTATAGGTAGGGTGTCACAAGATTTAAACCCGTAAATCGTATTTTTATGAAGTCGACCCATATCGTATCATGACCCACAATGTCTAATAAAAACTTATAGTGTTACACTTACCCCATACACACAACCTCTTTACTAGAGGAATGTTGTCGTTTTAAAGAAGATGATAATGGGTGGTGCGTTTTGTAATTGGCAATCAGCAATCAACTGCGGGCCGCCTTGACCAATTATTTGTATTCATTGTTTATATTGGTTAGTTGATTATTGTCTCTTTTCTTTTGAAACTAGCCTCTTCTTTGTGTCGGAAGAGAATATAATTGATTTGTATCTAGAACTCTAGACAGTTCCCTAAAAAAAACATACTCTCCATTTTAGCGAGAAAAGTTAATTATGATGCAAATAAAGGGTATGATATAGAGAACTTCAACCAGAGAAACACATCTATAGTGATTATTAGAGTAATATTAAGGACAGTTAGGTCTTTGTATTCTTTTAGGTCTGTAAAATACTTATGCATATATACTGCCAGGGCCACCTATTCTAGGTGAGTCAGAATTATTGTTCAATCCTCGCACATGGTATCAAAGCCCTAGTTTTTTTCCTTTCTTTCTCCTTCGATTTTTTTACAACAAAAAGCTTCGATTTTTTTTTTTCTTTGCCGTCGATCATGGCCTCTGGTTCTCAGTCAGCGCCTCTCTCCTTGGCTGCTCCCTCCACGCCCTTGGCTGCCACACTTGGCCGGAGTTTCTCCTCCGCCCTAGCCTCGACGCCGCTTCCGCACTCTTCTACTCCCTTGACTGCTGGCTCGTGGACATACCTGGTTTCTTCGTCCACTCGATCAGGTGTGTCCACTCCGACGCAGACCATGTCCTCTGCCGTGCAACCGCACCCCGCACCGCAGCCCTTCAACGCTGCATCCACTCTCGAATCTCGACAGTCACAGGCTCCCCCTGGGTTCGCCTCTAACGGGCAGTACACACTGCCCTTGTCGGGTTTTCCGTTCTCGCTGCCCACTTCGCAGCCCCCCATCATTCACTCGATGGTCTCCACCGCTGCCTCTTCGCAAGGTTTCTCCATGCCCTTGTTCAACTCGGCGGCCTCGTCCCCTCACCCACTCGTCTATCACTTGGCGACCGATTGTCCGTGCCCAACGTCTCCAATCTTTGTGACGGTGCAATTAAATACACCGGAGGATTACTTGCCTTGGAAGACTCAATTTACATGCCTTTTGGTTACAAATCGGTTGCTTGGTTTTCGTGGATGGCTCGGCTCCTATTCCGAGCCCGCAAGTGCTTGACGCACAAGGTATCTCTCAACCTAACCCTTCTTTTTACGAGTATTTGAGGATTGATCAACAAATAAAAGGGTGGTTGTATGCTACTTTATCCGGGATGTATTAACGATATTCAAGGTTTAAGTACTTGCTAGTGCTATTTGGAATCGGTTAGAGAGTCGGTTTTTGCATGCTAGTATGGCTCGTTCTATGGAACTTAAGGGTCGTCTAAGTCTTCCGCGTAAAGGGGAAAATCAATCTTTAGATGTTTTTTTACGAGAAATCAAGGTCATTCTTGATTCCCTAGCTGCTATTCGATTGTCCGCTATCCGATTTTGATTTGGTTCGAAGCACACTTTGTTTGGTTTGGGTCATGATCCCCATTATGATACTACGGTTTACGACTTTGTTGTTGCAAACTTTTCAATTGACCTTTGATGACTTGCGGCCTAAATTGATGATGCATGAGCAACGCCTTAAGTTACGAAATAGTTATGATGATCTTTGCCACCTCACAACATGCCTTAGTTGCAACTACTTACGGTTCTCCTGCTCCTCCTAAGAATCACGGGGGTGGCAAGAATAAGGGTCGCAACAATCGAAACAAAAATAACAATGGACACCGTGGCAATGGTGGTCGAGGTAATAGTTCGGGACGCGGTAATGGCCCTCCACAAAACAGGTTCGGGTAATGTGCAACAACCTCGTGCCCGTGGTAGCAGTATGAGCAATTTATCTACGTGATCCGTTGTTAATTTGCCTTGTGTTAATCCTACTACTAATAATTTGTGCTCGGCGGGCAATAACTCGTCTAGTGGACAATTAAGCTCTACCCCCTCTTCCGATACTTGTGGTTTGTGTTGGTATCCCGGCCATCGGGCCGCCTATTGTCCTCACCGTTTCAATCCTAACTTTGTGCCTTCTAGCTCGGATAGTGTCACTCGTGCCTTTCTTTGCCTTGTCTGTTGGTGGTGAGACCAATGACTCGTCTGTGCGTATCCTGATTACGGAGCGGCTTCCCATATGACTCCTCGGGATGGTAAGTTCTCTCATGTTGTCCCCTATCTTTGGGTCTCGTTCGGTTGTAGTTGGTGATGGTAACTTGCTCCCAATTAAAAACATTGGTAATCTCAATATTCCAACTAGTGGTCGTTCTCTTACTCTTGTCATCCGTCTGTCATGTTCCTAAACTAAAACATAATCATTTGTCGAGTCAATAAGTTGTGTCATGATAATGATTGTGTTGTGATTTTTGATAAATCTTGTTTGTGTTAAGGACAAGATAACGGGGCGGTTCTTCTCAAGGGTTCCGGTAAAAATGGTGTCTACCCCATCCGGCCTCGGGTTGTTAGCTCAGGAGTCCCCAATCTCTGCTTATGTAGCTCTTAAGGAATCGGGGAGATGTCCGGCATTCCCGGCTTGGTCATACTTCTTCTAGAGTTTTAGGACATTTATGCTCAAACAATAATATTTCATGTACTTCTAAGTTTAAAGATGACTGCGTTCATTGCAAAGTAGGAAAAATACATCGTTTACCTTTTGAGAAAGTTGAACATTGTTCTCCGTATCCCTTATATTTAATTCATAGTGATTTATGGCAATCTCCTATTTTGTCAAATCAATTCTATAGATATTATCTTTGTGTTTGTTGATGATTTTTCGCGTTACTCTTGGATTTTTCCATTACGTAAGAAATCGAATTTTATTCCCAATTTATTTGTTTCCGAGAAAATGGTGGAAAACTTGTTTAATTCGAAAATTAAAATTTTTCAAAGTGATGGTGGCAGGGAGTTTGACAATGGTCCCTTGCTCGATCATTTTCGAGAATGCGGGATTATGTTTCGTAAATCTTGCTCGGGTACTCAAGAGCAAAACGGGGTCGTAGAGCGAAAACATCGACACATTGTTGAGATGGCTCGTACTTTTCTTATTCAATCGGACTTGCTCGGTCAATTTTGGGTTGATGCTGCGTACTCCGCCACTTATATTATTAACCGTTTGCCCAGTGCTGTTTTACAAAATATATCCCCTTATCAAAAGCTTTTTCGACGTTTACCCTCTTACTCTTTTCTAAAGACTTTTGGGTGTGCTTGTTTTCCATTACTCATGGACCCTAAAATAAATAAACTGCAACCTAAATCCAAACATTGTGTTTTTATCGGTTATGCTTCTAATTATAAGGGATATCGATGCTTAGATCCTATTTCTGGCAAGGTTTACGTGAGTCGCCATGTTCTTTTTCTTGAGCACAAATTTCCCTATCGGTCTCTAGTCATATCCAAGCCTAGTTTGTCCCTCTTGTCTTCTGACACATCTCCCACGTTATTTGTTCACTCTTGGTCTCCGACTCTTGTTGCGCCTTCCCCGTCCTCGAGTTTCCCTATGGTCATCCCCTCGGTTCCCCAGCATGCCACTCCTTCTCCGGAGACGTGTGTCTCTCGTGTACCTAGCTCTGTGTCGTCCATAGTCTCACCTACTAGTGTGTCCCCTAGGGTCCTGCCTTCCTCCCCACCTGTTGCGTCGTTGTCTAGTGAGCCTCTAACGCCTAGTGCGTCGTTACCCACATCGCCTTCTCTACCCATTGTTGAGTCGCCCCTGGTCGAGTCATCTATTGTTGAGTTGGCTGTCGTCTCCCCTGTGTCGGTTCATTCTAATGCTCCTGCATCTGTTGCTTCTAATGTGCATCCTATGGTCACGCGTCTTAAATCTGGCATTGTTAAACCTCGTGTGTTACTTAACTTGAAAACCGATGTTATTGAGTCGGAACCCTCTAATTATAACCATGCATCTAAGGATTCTCGATGGCGCCAAGCCATGGCTGATGAATATGATGCGCTGATTAAAAATAATACTTGGGAGCTTGTGCCTCGCAATTTTGACTGTAACGTTCTTGGTTGTAAATGGGTCTATAAGATTAAATACCATTCTGATGGGTCGGTGGAACGTTTCAAAGCTCGACTAGTCGTTTTTGGAAATCACCAACAGGCAGGTATTGATTATTTTGAAACTTTTAGTCCTGTGGTCAGATCTACTACTGTGCGTCTGGTCCTTACTCTTGCTGTTACATTTAAATGGACCATTCGTCAACTTGATGTGAAAAATGCTTTCTTACATGGTTTCCTCAATGAGGAGGTTTACATGAGACAACCTCCTGGGTTTGTTCATCCTGACAAATCCAATCATGTGTGTCGCCTTCATAAGTCCATTTATGGTTTGAAACAAGCTCCCCGAGCTTGGTTCTCTCGTTTCAGCAATTTTCTGCTTTCTATTGGTTTCAAATGCAGCAATTGTGACACGTCCATGTTCACACTCAAATATCAGGGTCATCTCATAATTCTTCTCTTATATGTGGATGATATTGTTCTTACCGGCAGTGATCCTTCTCTTGTGCAAAAGTTGATTTCTGTCCTTTCTTCTCAGTTTGCCATGAAGGATTTGGGGGATTTGCATTATTTTCTGGGTGTTCAGGTTGTGCGTACTTCTTCTGGTTTATTTTTGTCTCAACATAAGTATGTTCTTGATTTGCTAAAAAAATTTCATTTGCATATCTTGTCAAACCCGTACGCACTCCCATTGTCTCCAGAGTTACCTTGTCCCTCTTGGATGGGGAGTTGCTTGCGATCCCACAGTATCGTAGTATGGTTGGCGCTTTGCAATATTTAACTATGACTCGTCCCGATATTGCTTATGCTGTTAATATGGTGTCACAGTTTATGCATGCTCCCCGTACTGCTCACCTTCTTGCTGTGAAAAGAATTTTCAGATATCTGCAGGGCACTTCTGATTATGGCCTGTTTCTTCATCGTGATAGCTCTCCGACAATCGTTATTGCCTATTCGGATGCGGGTGGGCTGGTTGCCACGATAGTCGTCGTTCCACTCTTTTGGTTATGCGGTTTTCTGGGTAAAAACTTGATATCCCGGCGTTCCAAAAGCAACCTACTTGTTTCCAAGTCATCCACTGAGGCCGAGTATCGTGCGATTGCCTACCTTTGCGGCTGAAACGATCTCCATTCGCCAACTTCTTGCTGATGTTGGTTACTTCCTTCGTCGTCCCGTTCTTTTGTATTGTGATAATGTCTCTCGCTACTTATCTTACCGCTAATCCGATTCGGCATGATCGTAGCAAACACATAGATGTTGATTATCATTTTGTACGAGAGATGGTGACCAAAGGTGGTCTTCGTGTTCGGCATATTCCGACTCGGTTGCGGAGTTCTTGATATTTTTACTAAAGGCCTTTCTAATGAATTGTTTTCTAGACATCGTACCAATCTGTCCGTGCTTCCTCCCCGTAAAGATTGAGGGGGTGTATTAGAGTAATATTAAGGACAGTTAGGTCTTTGTATTCTTTTAGGTCTGTAAAATACTTATGCATATATACTGCCAGGGCCACCTATTCTAGGTGAGTCAGAATTATTGTTCAATCCTCGCACAGTGATAACTAGGGCTCGTTCGGTATCACTGTGGTTTTCAGTTTTTTGGTTTTTTTTGTATTTAAAAGTTATATGATATATGTCCTATAATGGAAAAAAATAGTCAAACTTATTAAATCATGATGATTTTGAAAACTGACAACTAAAAAATGAAAACACTTTTCTAGTTTCCCTGTTTTTAGTTTTTAGTTTTCAAAAACCAAAACTGAAAACACAAAACGATAACGAACAGGCCTTGGAGCCTTTCTCATTGCATTCATGTTTTCTATTGTACTGTTGATTTGTAGTTCAAATTTTTTAGACTGAAGTTTATTTCTTTGATTCAATAAAACCCAACTTTAGAAGCTTTCCCTCTCTTCCTGCATTCTTCGTTCAGGTACAACAACCAACAGGTCCAAAATGCACGGATTTGCACAACAATACATGATATATTTCCGACCATGACGAGGAGTTGAGGTCACCACAAATGTACAGAAATGACAATACATAACCATATATACTTGCTTGCATTGCCATGAGAATTGTTTAATTAGTTGGTACTCGAATATTTCTTTTCCTTACAAACCCACATTGTATAACAGGAGAGAATATCAAGAAGCAAAAGGTTTCCTTGCATCAAAATAAGCATAAATGAACATAATATAAAGAGTCCAATAAAACCATGTCTGCACAAGGTGGTATGTTTTTTCACAGTGGGGTAAGAGTTATCATTGAGATGTTGATGATGCTTGAAGTAGTCCATCTCTGATCTGCGTTGCAACATCACGCACAGCACCAGGGCCGTGTGGGATAAACACAGCTGATGTCTTGGAAGTTGCACCGATTTCCTTCATGGTGTCAAAGTATTGTGTAACGAGGATCATGTCCATAACATCCTTAGCACTTGTCCCAGGAACATTGACCGAGAATCCAAGCACACTGTCTCTAAGACCATCAACGATTGCCTGTCGCTGCCTGGCGATACCCACCCCTGAGAGGTGCTTAGACTCTGCCTCTCCTTCAGCTTTCTTGATCTGTAATATCTTCTCTGCTTCAGCTTTATCATTTGCAGCCACCCTCATTCTTGCAGCTGGTAAATTAGAAGCCTTTAGCAGTGAAACATTTAAAATGACAAAGGCAGCAATAACTGAAGCTAATGAGTTTCTTACCAGCATTAATTTCATTCATAGCCCGCTTGACACGTTCATCAGGTTCAATATCAGTAATCAGCGTTTGAACAATTTCATATCCATAATGAGACATTGCCTGAAGAGAATTTCACAGTTTTAAGCATCAAAAGCTGAGTCACATACAAGACTTTATACTTTTCTTAGATAAACTTACTTTTTCGAGCTCATCAGCAACTGATTTGGCGATTTCACTCTTCTGCTCAAACACATCATCCACATTAAGCCTTGGGACAGTGCCTCTTATAACTATAAAAAAAATAGAAAGGGTATGAGAAATACAAGCTTACATTCATTAGCTTTTAAAGTTGGAATTTGCTTTGTTCTATTGTAGTTGTTATATTTACCATCGAAAACATAGGCCTGAATTTGGGAACGAGTGTTGCTGAGCATGTAAAATGCATCATTTGCCTTTTCAGCAATGGCGCGGTATTGAATAGACGCAACCACATTGACAAACACATTGTCCTACAGGAAGACAAGCAGATCACCTTTAGTACTCATTGTCCAATATGTCTAGACCACATTTCATCATGGACAAATTTCTTGCTTAGACATCTACATCATTACTAAACAGTGTATTAATTTTTGCGGGTCTTTCTATAATATAAGGTGGCCCGGTATTTGTTGAAAATCTACATTGTATCCGCAACTTTTTCAAACTCTCCACCATATCCCTATCGTTTCAGAAGTGTCTCAATTATGTCAACGACTACTATCTCTCAGTAAGTTTGTCATTCTAAGACTATGAGGTACTGTGGAGATTATGAAAAAGAAGAGCGCACAATGTAGATTTTTATCAAATACAGCGACACTATACAGAAAACTCCTTTTTACTGCAAACGATTAACAAGGCAGGAAAGCTAACAGCATAATCGATTCGAGTACTTATTGGTTAAGGCTACATATAATGCAAGGCATATATATATATAAGGAGACCGACCTTGGTCTTGGTTTCGCAGCGTACATCCAACTGTTGTACACGAAGACTGAGCTTGCCTGATATCTGTTGACCGATGAACCAAGGAACACAGTGGCATCCTGGCTCCAACACATCATTGTATTTTCCAAAGGTTTCTTTAATAGCAACCGTAGATTGGTCTACTTGAACGCAGCAAAGCAGGTTTCCCATTGTTATAGCTATGTAATACTCCTAAAGGATATAGTCACAGACGAGAAATCAATATAAAAGAGTCATCAGATTTAAAGAAGAAAAATAGCATGGTAGTTATAAAAGTGAAGGGTGAATATATCTTCTAATTCTATCTTATTAACTGAAAGAGAATAATCCCTTGATTATTTTCATTAACCAAAACAGTTTATATACCATACACTATTCTAGGCTATACAAATCAGGAGACTAATATATACTTGACTAATAAAGAGATATGCTAATACATACAATATATTACATATTCTAACACACCCCCTCAGTTGAAGCGGGAGGTTCACGGAGGCTGAGACTGTTCCTGAAATCCTCAAATAACACTTAGGGAAGGCCCTTAGTGAAAATATCTGCAATCTGATAGCGGGATGGAACATGTAAGACGCGCACCTGGCCACGAGCCACTTTTTCACGGACAAAGTGAATATCCATTTCAATATGTTTAGTGCGCTGATGTTGAACAGGATTCCCAGAGAGATATATTGCACTAACATTATCACAGTAAACCAAAGTAGCCTTAAGAATAGGACAATGAAGCTCCACCAATAGGTTACGAAGCCAACATGATTCAGAAACCACATTAGCAACACCTCGATACTCGACCTCGGCACTAGACCGGGATAGAGTAGGTTGGCGTTTAGCCGACCAAGAAAGTAAATTATCGCCAAGGAAAACACAATACCCAGATGTGGAGCGCCGGGTATCAGGACATCCACCCCAATCAGCATCAGTATAGGAAATAAGAGTGGAGGTGGAAGACGGGTAAAGATGCAAACCATGATCCAAAGTACCCTGTATATAGCGAACAATACGTTTAAGAGCAAGCATATGAGCCTCTCGGGGGTCATGCATGTAGAGACACACCTGTTGCACAACATATGAAATATCAGGTCGTGTGAAAGTGAGATACTGGAGGGCCCCAGCCAGACTCCGATAGTGAGACGGATCTACATACGGCTCACTAGAGGTAGCACCCAACTTCGGCTTAGTGTCAACAGGAGTGGGAGATGACTTGCAAGTAGACATCCCAGCACGGTCAATAATTTCAGTAGCATATTGGCGTTGGGAGAGGAAAAGACCACCTGCATGACGGGTAACAGCAATGCCCAAAAAATAACTCAATGCACCCAAGTCCTTCATAGCAAACTCAGAACTAAGGCGAAAGATAATGGACTTGAGCAAGACATCAGATGAGGCTGTCAAAATAATGTCGTCCACATAAAGCAATAAATAAGCCATAGAATCGTCGTGGCGATAAATAAATAAAGAATGATCTGAAGTGCTGTGAGAGAAACCAATAGTGGAGACATAATCTGCAAATCGCTGGTACCAAGCCCGAGGGGCTTGTTTGAGGCCATACAATGATTTCTTCAACAAACATACATGGTCCGGATGAGCAGGGTCCCTGTAGCCCAAAGGCTGATGCATGTAAACTGTCTCACTAAGAGTCCCATGTAAAAAAGCATTCTTTACATCCAAGTGATTAATAGATCAACCCTTAGAGAGAGCCAGACTGAGAACCGTGCGAATGGTGGCCGGTTTAACCACTGGACTAAAAGTTTCCTCACAATCGACACCAACCTGCTGGGTTTTACCATCACCAACAATACGAGTTATGTCGCTCAAAAGAACCATCAGAATTATGTTTATGAGCAAAAATCCACATAGACCGAATCACATTAACTCCCGAGGGACGGGGTACTAATTCCCACGTCTCATTTTTAATAAGAGCATCATACTCAGCATCCATAGCCAGTTTCCAATGGGGATTTTGTAGTGGTGGTGTGGAGATTAAAAATGGTTTTGGGTTTAAAAAACCCTCGTTGGTTGCGGGTAATAGGGCCTGGGCGTGTTTGTGTCTAGGCTGGCAGATTAGAAGATGAGGGAGGTGATGTAGGATGTGGCGCTGGACTTGAAGGAGGAGAAGTGGACTGTGGGCTAGGGACCTGATCCAGGGAGGGAGTGATATGCAGATGGGGCGTGCGGGTAAGAGGAGATGAAGTGGGCTGCTGGGAAGCAGGCCAAATACGGGGGGATCCATAAGGAGGAGTGGGGGGAATGCGGCTTGGGTAGGCGCATTGGGCTCCGGGGATGATGCGGGCCCAACAGAGGAGGGCACAGGTGTTGAGTGAGGAGAACTGGGCTGAGATGGACCGGTGTGGGCCATCTGATGAGCCACATAAGGTGACAGACCATCATCCAGAAAAGTATAAGAAGGAGTAGGATTGTGAATTTTGGCAAATGGGAATTGTGTTTCATCAAAAATCACATGGCGGCTCACTATGATTTTTCTAGAGGATATATCATAGCACTTGTAACCTCGATGATTAGGAGGGTATCCCAAAAATACGCACGGAGTAGAACGAGGTTGAAGCTTATGAATAGTTTTGGAAGGATAAAGGGGATAACATAGACACCCAAACACCCCGAGATGAGAGTAAAGAGGATCCCGTTGATATAACATTTTGAGTGGAGAGTGGTAGTCTAACAATTTGCTTGGAAGTATATTGAGAAGATAGGTTGCCATGGATAAGGCATGATGCCAAAAGGAAAGGGGTAACGAAGCATGAGCCATAATAGTCCTAATGATGTTGTTAATGGTGCGGATTTTTCGTTCAGCTTTACCATTTTGTGAGGATGTATAAGGACAAGATAGACGAAAATCGATACCATTAAGCTTACAAAAGTCCCAAAAAGGTCCATTATCAAATTCTTTTCCATTATCACATTGAATGTTTTTGATGTCTCTTTCAAATTGAGTTTGAATGAAAGCTCGAAATGAAATGAATGTGGAATATGTATCAGACTTTTTGGAGAGAGGAAATGTCCACAAATAATTAGAGTAATCATCCAACAATAACATGTAATAACGGTTACCCGAAGAACTCAAAATAGGAGAAGTCCATAAATCACTATGAATAATATCAAACGGCAACATTGTAGTAGAAGAAGATGCTAGAAATGGTAATTTGATATGTTTTCCAAGCGGACAGGAATTACAAAAAATAGAACTACTAGAACCACTACACTCAATGAGTTTATTTTGTTGGAGAGAACAAAGAATAGATGGCCCCGGATGCCCAAGACGATTATGCCACACAGAGGAAGCTAAAGCCGCAAAAGGAGATGGTTGAGCAGAAGTGGAAGTGATAGTGGTTGTGATTGGATAAAGTTCACCCTTACTATTGCATCTCATGAGACACATCCCCGTCTGAAAATCCTTCACAGAAAACCCAAAAGGATCAAATTCAACAAAGAATAGAGTTGTCGGTGGTAAATTTCCGAACAAACACTAAGTTTTTAATCAATTGGGGGGCATGAAGGACATTTTTTAACGCTAATGGTGGGTTTGAGGGAGGTAAGGTTGTATGACCATAACCACAAATAGGAATAGAATTACCATTACCAACTAGAATGCCACGATTGTTGCTCAAATTAAAATAAGACGAAAGATTACCTTGCCCGGAAGTCATATGAGACGTCGCTCCAGTGTCCATGTACCAGTTGGAATCCGGAGGAGTGAGGCCAAGTGTATACATCGCAACCTCGATGTCCGTAGGAGTAGGAGCTGGCCCAGTGGCAGCATAAGCTTGTGGTCTAGGCCCCAACACACCAGACCCTTGCTGCTGTGGTCTGGGAACAAAATTGGGTCTGGCCCAATATGGCTGGCCTGCTGGATATGGACACGGAGGTGGAGTCCAAGGCCATTGCCAAGGCCAAGGACTGCCACTGTTCGTCCACTGCTGCTGCAACCAAGGTTGCTGCTGTCCGGTGGACTGCTGCTTACCCCCACCACGTCGACCGCCTCCACCACCGCGGCCACCGCCCTTGCCGCCACCCCGACCACCGCCATTCTTTTTGCCGGAATAACGGTTTTGATTCTTTTTCCCACCCTGATGATTATGATGAGATGAAGAATCATGAGATGAGTCATCGAAATCAAATGACGAGGCAGCCACCATGGCAGAGGTGGCGCCGGCGGTGGCTTGTTTTGCAAGACCCGATTCCTCTAGAGTAAGCATCGATCGGGCCTGATAAAAGGGAGGAAGAGGGCTTGTTTGACAGATGAACGTACCTACAGTTTTGTAGGATGGTGTGAGACCCGAGACGAGTTGCAATACAAGACGGTCATTGGAAACCGTAGTGCCGACTTGTTTGAGTTGATCCGACAACTCTTTGAGTCGTTGGCAATAGGCCGATGCATTAGGGAAATCGGCCATATCAAGATGAGAAAATTCATGTTCAAGAACAACGGCCCGGGAATTCTTGTTGTCTTGAAAGATGTCACGCAACCTATTCCACGCAGCCATGGCAGTCATATCTGGTTCTATAATGGTGTGCAATAGGTCGGTGGAGATTGTGGAATATAGCCACTGCAGAACTGTTGCATCTAGCGTGGCCCATAAGTCTTTCTCATCAGCAGTGGTCGGCTTGTTAACCGACTCATCGGCAGGAGGGATAATGTGGTGTAGAACACGATGAGATCGCGCATGAACTTTAAATAGTTGAGCCCACGTCCCGTATTGAACATGCTTTAGGTCAAGAGTAATGGGGATATTGTTCTTGATATTGGAGACGGCGAGGGCGGGATGAAAAGTGGAGCCCTTGGTGTCAACCATGGTGATTGCCGTGAAGAGGGACGAGGCACAGAGAAGAAGAGGCGGAAGAGAAAAGAATAAGAATCTAGGTTAGGCTGATACCATGAAAGAGAATAATAATCCCTTGATTATTTTCATTAACCAAAACAGTTTATATACCATACACTATTCTAGGCTACAAATCAGGAGACTAATATATACTTGACTAATAAAGAGATATGCTAATACATACAATATATTTGAAAGAGAATAATCCCTTGATTATTTTCGTTAACCAAAACAATTTATATACCATACACTATTCTAGGCTACCAATCAGGAGACTAATATATACTTGACTAATAAAGAGATATGCTAATACATACAATATATTACATATTCTAACATTAACTTTAATCATATCTTCTCGTACTAAACTTCTAGTTTTCTATTATCACAATAATATCATATATGATATTTTATCACTTAGGATAACTACGTTATCCTCAACAGTGAAGCATATATTTCTGCCGTTTCTAATTCTGATCACCGGAGTTATTTAGTTTCCGAGCAACAAAGATTTTGCCACTTTTTGTCCAAACTTGAACAAGGGTCCCGGAGAATTTCTATAACAGATATGATCATATGAACATGTTTTTAACAATTAGTCATTAGTGGCTGTATATTTGACAAAAAAAAATTAAATGTTGTATATTGAATTATGAACGCTGTATATATAGATTTACAAATCTTGTACATGTATCAAGTATCAACATCATCTATTAGTTAGCGTGTTGTCGTGTTGATATCATGCAACTTCTTTTTGCCTAATTGGCTGATTATCAATTTTTGAGGTTTGTTGGCCAGATTTATTATGCCAATATTTTCAAGTTATAAAACAATTATTGATAGCTTTAATTTATACATATTTCCTTCTGTTTCTAATTAGTGCAACACTTCCCTTTTTTTACGAATTTCAAAATTCAATATACATTTTTGCTCATTATTATTGTTATGGGGATAAATTAGCCTCAATGACATCACTAAGCCGGGTCAATGTAGTGTATGGATTAAGGTCATTGACTGAGTGAAAGTCAACTAAGAATAAAGCAGCAATTTTATCATCCCCTCACAAGCTCAGTAGTAATTTTACAAACTAAAAACTCTTGTTTTCTAGTAAAATTTAGTTTTCTATATGAAATGTTCAATGATTATTGTTAATATGGTATTTCATAGAATATACAACGAACCTATCTTGGGGGTCCAACCATAAGCTTAACCTTTTGATTGGATTAGTCTTTTTGATAGTTACTACTTGTAATCTTTTGGTTGAGAATGTAAGTTTGAATTTGTCTAGTTTTTTGTTAAAATTAGACCGCATGACGCCTATTTTAATATGATTATAAAATTGATCAAACATGCATATTCATATCTAAATTTAGAATATCTAGTATTTTCTTATAAATTAGCGAATAGCAAAACTTTAACGCTTACCAACATTAACTAAGCAAAGCAGCAATACATCATTTTATGGAGATATTATAGAAAGATTTGTTTTAATATCTTCAATAAGATTACATAAGATACGACTGATTAACAAACTTACAAGATCATAACAAGTATCAAAATGATGAAATAAGAAAATTTCTTACAGATAGGAGAAGAGAAGGAGATGGACGAACGTGGTGACAGTTGTAGATGAAGACAGAATGGCGAATATGGCCTAACAAGCTAGCAATGGCAAAGAAATACAGCAAAGTCATTTCCCATTTTATATTAGTGGTTGCCTTTCTGAACAAGTCTTCGAGTTTTTTGGTCAACTTAATTTTTATTTCCTTATAAAGAAAGGAATGGGTGTAGGATTACACTGACAAAGTGACAAGTGACAAGATGTACCAAAAGATCAAGTGGTAGGCTAATAGCTTTCACCTTTTAGTTATGTGATTAGGGCTCGATTCTTATTAATTTCGACTCGATTGTTAAATTCATTGATGAAAAGGGCAAAAAAAACTAGCTTTGAATTTTATATTTTTAAAAAAATTGCCACAAATTAAACAAATCAATTTTTTTTTATCAATGCATGTATTTATTCTTCAATATCTATTAAGATCTCTATTTTTATTTTGAATGCAATTACTTATTATATATTCGATTTTTTTACGAGAGAGTTAGAAATAAAACGGACTTATTTAGGAGGAAACTTTGGGAAAGAACTTTAGTGCTTTTGTTTTAGTATATACTTCCTCCTTCTTTATTAGTACTTACCCTTTCTTTTCTGAGTTTTAGAAGGAATAGTATTGTGGGGCATACTAAGAGAGAGAAAAGATTATTTTATACTAAAGTTGAATGTATGTGTGATGGAAAGTTAGTGGGTCCATTCCAAAAATAGCAAAAAAAGAAAGGGGTAAACTAATAAGGGACACCCTTAAAAGAAATAGGGGTAAACTAATAAAGACCGGAGGGAGTAACTAGTATTTTGGCCCGAGCGATGCCCCAAGTCAGTTACAACTAGCTTTTTATGCACGCGATGTGTGCGACGATATTTTGGGCATAACCGTTACTCTGACCGTAGTAAAACAAACCAAAACTAAAGTTCGTATCTAAGTTCACCTCCATTTTGTGAATAAGAAAGATCAAAATACTTACAAATAGTACTTAAAAACACTTCATGATTTTATGTAATATTGTTGTTTCACTCATAACTAACTGAATAACTGCGTTAGTTGTTTGTTAATAGTCAATAATTTTTTGTAGCCCAAAGCCACAAAGCCACCTATATGCAAGTAACAAACCCACATAATTTTTCCCACCTACCCATATGACTATCAATCCCACCTACTCATATAAGTATATAACTGTCCACCCCACATACCCATATGAATGATGAATCTCACGTATTTTTTCATCTAATCCTCCACATTTTCATCTTCCCATCTACAACCTTACATCTTCCCTTCCCTAAGAAAATAAGAACAACTCATCTTCTTATCTTTACTATCTTTCATATTCACTTAAAAAGATTTAGATTTAATCAGATCTAATGGTTATTTTTACAGCAAACACCACATTAATAAGCTAATTCTAGTGTCAAAGTTAACCCCATCAACGCTCCATTAATTTTTAGGGTAACTTTGATCTACTTCTTTGTGGGTGTTTTTGGGTTTTCATTGTGGAAATGTTGAAGAACGTTCGTCGGAATTCATTTCGATTTGGGTGGAAGTGTTGAAGAACGTTCGTCGGAATGGGGTTGAAATTGGGGTTTATTTGGTTGATGAATTAAATGGAGGGCCTTCAATTTGAAGGTAATTATTTACGTTTTATGTTCCTGATTTCGTCCCAAAAAATTTAATTGTCAACTATATTTCTCAAAGATCCGGTTACATTATGTTTGAACTGTTATTTGTGAAGATGGTTTTTAAAAAAAAATTCGTGGCTGAAGTTCAGAATTTGGAATCTACGAAAATCTAGTTACAATCCTAGTCGGTTCTTGAATCAACCACTTTTCCTTTTTCTTTCCCTTTGTTTTTTTCAAGACTTCTTCTACGGCTTTGGAAATTTTTGTATGCAAAGTAATTAAATTTGAGCATAATTTATAGCGTAAAAGACCTTTTGCTTATGGGTTTTCAATTATTCATAAGAAATGTCAGTTTTGTACTAATGGTTTATAAGATTACATTTATTTTTCGAAAAATTATTGTCGAAAAGTTATTTTTATACACTTTTTTTAAATTATGAAATACTATTTTTTTTCAAAATTCATATTCGGTTTTTTATATTTCATTCCACGTACTACTAAAAGAAAATCAATCGTTTTCATCGGTTTTCAATTTCACTATTTGTTTTGGCAAATTAATGTAATTTATTTTTTAGTTTGATTTTTGTGTCATTGTTATTGTATTCGAAATTAATTTAGATTTTATAATGCCTTTTTTTGTTACAAACATGTACTGATTTTTTAATAATTATTTCAAAATTTATACCATACGATACAGACTTAAATTATTCATGTATCATTTTTATTGTATTTTTTTTTTCTAAAACATGTAATTATCGATACTACAATTGAACATGCATTCGAACATAAGAGTTGCTAGTTTTTTTCAAGTAATTTAAAATAACTTGCAAGATTAAAAAGAATTATGTTCCTTTTTTAGAAGTTCGCAAATCGCCAATGAAAAATGTGTGATCTCCCCGTCGAAATCATATGTTTTTCTTAATTTGTAATTTGTATTGACGTTGTAGTGTATTGGTAAATTTTCTAAGGATGTAATTGTAAATGGTTCTTGAGAACGGAGTATGTAATTTTTTTTTTGAAATTAAAAATTAATTCATTGATTCAAAGTCATACGACTTCTACAATAGAAGTCAAAACTAAACAAATACATATCAAAATGAAATAAATACAATTCTAATATGACAAAACCACGATCGTTGAGTAGATCTAACACTTCTAAAAACCCTCGTCCTTCACATCGCTGTCTGATGCAACCTTCTGCAAGGGGGTCTATCGATCTTTTGTAGTTTTGAAGTAGAACTAGATTCAATTCAAGTGATTGTAAACAAAGTACTGACATCTGTTACAACCCCGCACAAATTTCAATCAACAAATCAACCTCTTGAATTACACAAAAACCCAAAAACAAAGTCTCCAAACTCTCACATGGAGAGAGATAAAACCCAATATATGGGTAGATATAACCCAATAAATGGGTAGAAAAACTCTCCATTAGAGAGAGACTGAAGTTTATTAGAAACATTAACATAAAAAACTAGTAACAAAAGGAGAAAAAGGGGCTTACCACCGCCCAAAAGGGTGGCGGTAGCCCCTAGGTTGAAAATTACGGTTTTGTGGGAGATGAGAGAGAAGAGAGAAAAATAGGGGAGAGGAGGCGTGAGGGTTTTTTTCTTTCTAGAATGGAGTATGTAATTGTTAATGGGTTATAGTTTGTAATTGAATTTTTTATTTTTGTAAAGTTTCCTCATTTGAGTGATTTGTATAACGTGAATTATGCAATTCTATTGATTTCAGTTGACTTGGTGATTGATTGTTATAATTGTATTTCCGGCAGTTTTTTTTTGAAGCCCCGCTTTGATTGAAATTAGTTTTGTAATTTAGAAATGGAGGGGGGGTAAAACAGTCTCTTCAAAGGGGGACACCATAGCTCTCCCCTTCCCTTATATAATAGAGATTATCAAATATATTATTATTCATAAATTTCATAATTGATTATATTAGTTATTCGTAATATTATGTCTAGTGCGGAATTGGAAAATGGATGTTATGGCATGATAAGTTGTTCAAAAAAATCTTCTAAGGAATTGGAGATAAAAATAACAATTTCAATGGAATTTGGGTAAGAGAATGTTATTAATTAATAAAAAGGTTAAAGATCAAAAATATTGTCTACATGTTTTTATAATTACATATAATGATATAATTAGACTTTCTTATGTTTTACTTTGAAACATTAAGCATCAAAATTGTAATGGATCAGTTGTTAAACTCTCACATTTCATTTCAAAGATCATGTGTTCGAATCCTAGTAACTACACATTTTTAATATTTTTGATTGAGATTATAAACATGTGTAGTGTAGTAGAAGCTTCTGAAGAGTGTAACGTGGCACCGTTCCATTGATAGGAACACCTTTTAATATATTTATATAGGTACTAGCAATTTTTGCATGCTATGCGTGCGTGTCATATTAACGTTTTTTTCACAATTAATTATTCATCAGTGTTACAAAAAATTTAATTCGAACAACCATTTATAATTGTTTTTAAATTTTTTTAATATGTTTTCTTAAATCAATGTTTCGTTGGTTTTTTTTAGTTATTTGTTCATCATTATTTAAATATAGTATTGAGAGAAGGAAATATAAAGCAAAAGAAAGCTTGTGCTCAAATAAAGTGGAAGAATTTGTGTATCAGGTTCAATCCTTGAATATTAATAAAGTGGAATAGTTTGATTTATATAATAGAGACTACCAAATGAACATTTAGGTTTTAAAATATTATCAATATAATTATTAATATGAATTCAAGTTTTTATTTTTTCTTCTAATTGTGTCAATCAAATTATATTGTCAATTTAATTTTTTATCAGAGTTTTTCACACATATGTAAGAAGAGGAAATCAGTCTCCTTAATTTAGTATTTAATTGAAATTTCAAATTCAATTCCATTGTTAACTTTTTCAATATATATGGCAAGTAGGAAAATAAAAAGATTATTTAATATATATGGCAATTTAAATTCATTAAGGGTATATCATACTTTTTGTAAGGGGGACACCATCTTTTCCCCCTCTTCGCTTATATAATAGAGATGGATAGATAGATGGTTGCTGTTGTTTACACTTTTAGGTACATAAATTCTCTAATTCTAGTATGAATGGTTAAGTTTCCTTGTAATAAGTTGAGATTCCTTTATCTCCCTTCACCTTAAAAGTGTTGTTTCTTCTTTGATCTAGTGAGTTTAGTATAAAAAAAGATTTATCAAATTATCCTCTTCCTCTTACATGTTCGCTAGTGACCAATTTATCCATATAGTCTTGCTCTTTTTATTGCTCCCTCCATTCACAAAAATAAAATATAATATAAAAGAATAAAAAAAAATGTTTGTGTTTTCTATGGTCAAAGTAGATTTTGACCACAAAATTTCAATCATATAAAGCTCAAAATATTTCAAGTGATATATCGTATATCTTTTTTTTTTTGTAAGATAAGATGAAATCCTTTGCACAAGTAGAAGGGAATTTAGGGATTCCACTTTGTAAAATGTAAGGGACAAGAATCGAACTCTTACCACAAGGATGGAATGAGGGCCTCCAATCAAATAGGCTAACCTTGATTCTTATATCGTATATCTTGTTGAATTCATCCTTCTTTCTTCATTTTGAATAATTGTTAATTAGATCTTCGTGTTTCATTTTGTTCAGTGTACTTTCTATAAAAAAAACTAAAATGTACATTCAAAACTGTAAAAATTAAATAGAAAATACACCTAAAAAATAAACAAGTAATTAGAAAATTTCTTTGGGCTAGTCTTGTGTGGACCTGGTCCACACTAATATTAGTGTGGACCAAAGTCACCCATGTGAAATAATGACCTTTTTTTCCATATAGTCACCCTTTACAATCTAACATTTCACTAATCTACTATTATCTAACATAGTGACAATTTTTTTCATACAATCACCCTTTCTTACATTAGTTTATTATAATGAAAGTTACAATTTATAATATAGTAACTTTTTTTTTCTCTCACATAGCCACATTTTACAATCTATAGCTACTTTTCTTATATATCTATTATTTTTTATCATTGTGACCTTTTTTTCATAAATCACATAAACTCGCATTTAGCCCACACTAAATTTAATATGGACCGACTAGGTCCATATAAGTTTTTTTTGGCAATTACTTGAGTTTGCTGCAGTACTAGACTACTAGTTTTTAGCAAGTTGCCCCTTTTTCCGTTCTAGTATTTTTTTTTTTGGTGTTCCCATCCGGTTCACCCTTCGGGCTAATCCGGATTCGGGGTGAGTTCTGGGTGGATAGGTTCCAGTCCCCTCCCAATTGTTGTTGCGGGGGGATCGAACACGCGGTCCGCCCTACCAAGTTCAGCCCCAATCACCACTGAACCAACGACCAATTGGTTTTTCCTTCTAGTATGTCATTAGGAGCTTGTTGCTTGTATGATGAGTTGATGACCAAGTAATTGCTTTAAATAATGTGGTTTGAATGATTCTCCTACAACTTCCAATTAATGAATTCATTTAGTTTTTAAAACGAAATTGGGTAGATATTGAAGATCCTTTGCCTCACCAATTTATACGGAATGTTTCCTTTGGCTTAATTTTATAAAGGAAAAATGGATCAGAATACCCCCAACTTTAGCCCATCCGCTTTTAATACCCCCAACTATGGGTTATTCCTGTATAATCCCAACTATTGGGGAGGTCCGCCACAAATGCACCATGACCTGAAGGAAACCCGGCCAATTTAACCGGTAAATAGGCTACGTGTCACCCCCTCCCCCACCCTCCCACCACCCCTGTAGCCCCCCCCCCCCCACCCCCTGCAGCCCGCCCTCCCCCACACCCACGCCGCCCGCCCTTGCCCCCCCGATTTTCGAACAACCCCCCACCCTCCGCGGCGCCCTACCCCTCTTCTCATCGACGGATCCGAGCCCCCCCTCGTTTTCTCGTCGGATGAGCGAATTCATTACGGGTTGCCAAAATCGATTTCCGGGCTGAAATCGACGGGGTGGGGGTTATTCAAAACGGTTTATTAATGGGGGGTTATTTAAAAAATCCGACGGGGTGGAAGGTTCAAAATCCGACGGGTTTGGGGGGTTATTAATGGGGGGTTATTTAAAATCCGACGGGATCGCCAAAATCCGACGGGGGGTGGGTGAGGGGGATGTTCGAAATCGGGGCGCGAGGGCGGGCGGCGGGGGTGTGGGGGGCTGCGGGGGGTGGTGGAGGGGGGGGGTGGAGGGGGAGAAGGTGGTCAAAATGGTGGTGGGTGGGAATAGAATTTGAAAATAAAAATAAAAGAGAAATAAAAAATAAAAAAAATTACCTTGTTAACATGTTACAAGTCATCTGGGGGCCTTTGTGGCGGACCTCCCCAATAGTTGGGATTATACAAGAATAACCCATAGTTGGGGGTATTAAAAGCGGACGGGCCAAAGTTGGGGGGTATTCTCATCCATTTTTCCTTTTATAAAAGACATCATCTCTGCAAACTTCTATTAAATCAAAAGGGATAATTCTTAATGTAATCATCTACTCTTTGGTTACTTTTTTTCTATGTAACTTCCTTGTTTTCATCCCTTTAAGGACAGGTTCTCTTCATTAAAATTCGGCTAAACTTATCTAAACTGAATTTATTTAAACTTATTAAAACTTAATGAAACTTATTAAAGTTCATTCTATAAGGGGTTAGTACTTATTTGAATTTAACTGAACTTATCATAACTTATTAGATCTAAAACTTATTTCTCAAGATTAAGAGTATGTACTCCTAATGTAGAGATCTCTAGCTATGAGACCTCATTAATTTGGAATGAGAAATCTATCAATATTATGTTACTAGATTTAAACCCATACGATGCATGGGTTACTTTCTATCTGTTTTTTATCGTATGATTATTTTTGTAACATACGTCAAATGTGTATGATAAAACTTTTTTTATTAATAAAGATAAGTATAACGGACTTCAAATGATAAATAGACATATAATTCACTATTTAACATGATAAAAGTGCAATGAAAATTATACAAAAAACAAACATATCAACTTATAGAAAAAATGAAGTGAGTACCACTTTAATTTATGTTATTCATAATTTAACAAAGAAAATATAATTTTCTATTCATAATTGGCCTACATACTCTTTCTTTTTCTCATAATTGCGTAAATTAATACTCTTTCTCCTCCTTAAAATAAGCGAAGGAAGCATGCAGACCCAATTTAAGTACCCTAGCTCTCTTCTCTTGCATAAAAATGTATCTCTAACTAATGACATCCACTTCTAACATGCACTTCACTTATTATATCTTATTAAACTTTATCTTTAACTTATCTGAACTTATTTGTACTTATATGTGAGTGCGTCCAACCTTATATGTGCTTATTTTTGTTGAATTGAACTAATTTTTAACTTGTATGAACTTATCATACCTTATACGTTCTAATTAGACCTTATCTGAACGTTTTATTTTTCTTATAAGGACTGAAAAATAGGTGAAAAGAACAAACCAATATCATTGGGGGTTGGCATTTTGTCATAATTAAAAGTCATACTTTGGTGGCTAGATAATGACTTGCAAGCTGAAAAGTCAAGAGCCTATCACAAACATCTTTCTTATTTATAAGAGTAAAAGAAAAGTCTTCTAAGAAATGTCACGTTGTTGTGAAATAAAGAAAACAAGTGGATTGTATATTGAAAGATAGTAAGAGAGTAAAGTTTTCCTTTTTATGTTGATGTATTGGAACTCATGGTAAATGCCATATTTATACTAGAAAACTTCACGATGCTTCGAGTCAATAATATACAAACTTAAGCTTATATAGGTTTGGTAAATGTAAGCCAAGCATTAAATGATTTGTCTAACTTATATAGTCAACAATGGTGGACGTTCAATTATTTTTCTGATAACACTCCCCTTTGAATGTCCACATAACAGGTTATTAGTTGTCTTGTTAAAAACCTTGTCAGGTAAGACCCACTAAGATAAAAACCTAATAAAAGAGAAAAAGAGTACAATTTTATTTCCTTAATTATATGCTTAAATATACTACCTCATTAAAAACCTTGTTAGGACAAACCCAGCAGGATAAAAACCTGATCGAAGGGAAAAAGAGTTAGTGCATATAATACTCCCCCTGAACCTAACAACGGTCACGAATATGACGCATTCCGATTTGTGTACCAAGTGTTCAGATTTCTTCAAAGGAAGGGATATGATAAACAAATTAATGAAATTTTCACATTAAATTCGTTGGATGTATGTCTTCCCTTCTTTATGGAGATCATGTGTGAAGAAGAGTTTTGGAGATAGATGTTTAGTTCTATCTCCTTTGATATACCTTTCACTGACTTGGCCGGTGATGCAAGCAGTGTTAGCTTTATAAATCAATGCTGGATTATCTGTAACTACATCCATCCACATTCCTTCTTAAATATTACTGATCATTGACCTGAGCCAAACACATTCTCGTCCAGCTTTATGGAGAGCGATCAATTTCAGCATGATTTGATGATGTGGCAGTCAATGTCCGCTTCGTTAGTCTCCATGATATTCTTGGATCTCCATAAGTGAATACATATCCTGATTGTGACTTGGCCTTTTGAGGATCTAATAGATATCCATCATCTACATATCTTATGAGTCAGGCATTTTGCTTTCATCGATAGAATAATCCAAGATCTTATGTGTCCTCGAAGGTAACGTAGTAAGTGCCTAATTCCACTTCTATATCTATTTGTCAGTGAATTACTTATCTAGCCAATAGGTTAACTGAGAAAGTTATGTCAGGTCGAGTGTTGTTAGCCTGATACATCAAGGCACCAATTGCACTTAATATAAGTATGATACTTCAGGACCGAGAATTTTTTTGCCTTCTTTCTAAAGGTCCAAATGGGTCGTCTTTCATCTTAAGAGATCGGACTACTATCGGAGAATTTATCGGATGTGCTTTATCCATATGAAAATGTTTTAAATTTTTTCAGTGTAAGTTCAATTGATGAACAAAGATCCCATTTCTCAAATTGTTCCATTTATAAATCAAGGCAGAATTTTCTCCTCACAAGATCTTTCATTTCAAATTCTTTCATCAAGTATCTTGTAGTTATTTCAAATTCTTTAGTAGTTCCAATGATATTCAAATTATCGACATAAACTGCATTTACAGCCAAACCTGATTGAGATGATCTCTCTGCTCTCCTCAGAAAACCTTCCACAGATAAGATTCTTCATGGCATCATGAAGGCAAGTCGCGGAGGCCCTAAAATCTCTCACCTCCTTTTTGCGGATGATAGTTTACTCTTTGCTCGAGCTAACCAACAGGAATGTACAACTATAGTTGATATTCTCAACAAATATGAAGCAACATGTGGTCAACAAATCAATATTGAAAATTCGGGAATCTCTTTTAGCAAAGGTGTTAATTCTATGCAGAAACATAAATTCACGAATTTCTTAGCCATGAGACACGTTCATAAGCATCCGAAGTTTTTGGGGATTCCTTCACTAGTAGGTCGGTCAAAGAAGGGTATTTTTTCGAAGATTCAGGATCACATTTGGAAGAAATTGCAGAGGTGGAAAGAGAAGCTATATCATCAAGAGCAGGTAAAGAACTCTTACTGAAGTCAACAGGCTATCCCGACGTATTTGATGGGTGTCTATAGGTTCCAGGTGACGGTTATAAAAACTATCCACTCCTCTATGGCCAAGTTTTGATGGGGGTCAAAAGGCTATCGGTAATTTATGCATTGGAAGAGTTGGGAGTCGCTCTGTTCCCCGAAGTGTCTAGGTGCACTAGTACATAATCGACGTTTTGCGTCGGATGCGAGGCGCCCATTTGCGTCGGACATGGGTCCGACGGCACAGGCCTCGACGCAAATCAGGATACAGGATCTGCGTCGGATAACGACACGACGCAGTTAATTAGCTATTTCCGTCGGACCCTGCCTACCATGCGACGCAAATGGTCTATCATCTGTGTCGCACATTGCTCAACATGTGACGCAGATGGAGACACCAAGCCGGCAAGCCCAGACTCATTTGCGTCGCACATTAGTCAATGTTTGACGCAAATTCCAATTTTTTTATTTTAAAAAAGTCCATTTGCGTCGGACTTTGGACTTTGTCTTACATCCGACGCAAATGGGTAATTTTTGTTAAAAAAAAAAATTCACGTATATACAGGAATGAAATACAATGGAATACAAACTGAATCTACACAAAATTAAACCTAAAATACAAGAATGAAATTTCTGAATGAGATACACTGCCCAGAATTCGTGTGATACAAAAAATTAAAGAATGAAATATACTTTTGTTTTTCGATTAACAGAGATTTATAAACCACTTAATACAAAACAAGGAACTAAAAATTCAAAAAAATTAAACCTCTGGGAAAATCAGGAACATCATCATCAAATTGAAGAGGTAAGGCCTGAGTAGGAGCAGTATCACCAGATTTTGAAGGTTTATTTTGGCATTCTTCACCAGATTTCCTCTTCAAATTCTTATTAAATGGCGCCACTTTTATATAGCTTCAATTTTAAAACAAAAATCAAACAAACCCAATTGAATCTATCTAATATAAGTACAAAAATCAAAAGTATGTATACATATATAATACATATAACAAAATTAAAATGAAGAAAAGTCAGTAATTTCAGCAATATAGGAAAGTGAAAGTAAAAGGTGAAAGCAAAACACAAGAGAGAAACTCACCTTTGTAGAGGAGAGAGAGTGAGGGAGTAAGGTGGTGAAGCAGAGAAGAACGCATAGCAGCAAAGATAGACAACAATCAGCAGCGCTGAAGAAATCTCCTTTTCCGCCATTTTTGTAATCTTTCAAACTTGACGCTCCTTCAATTTGCAACTCAGAACTGAAAATTCGAACGTATCCTTCAATTTGCAATTCAGATCTAAAAATTCGAACGTCTCTTGTATTCGTTCATTCGTTCAAAATCTAATTAGCGATTCACGACTTGAATGAAATTATGAGTTTAAAATCCAAAAATATTAGTGGGTTTGAAGGATATTGGTAGGGTTAGTGGGTTTGACGAGAGAAGAATTGAGTGGGGGAGAGAGAGGAGAAAGGAGAGAGTGACGGCTGGGTTAGTGGGTTTGAAGGAAATTGGTAGGGTTTGAAATTTTATTTTGAAAGGGGAATAGGCTATTTGTGTCGCACTGACATTAAGGTCCGACGCGAATAGTTGGCCCAAATGCAATTTCACGCACGACAATAAGAAACCCATCTGCGTCGGACGGGCTTAAAGATCCGACGCAAATCATGGGATCCAGCCATGTGCGTCGCACTATAGCTGTGTTTGACGCAAATCATGTTCGTCATCTACGTCGCTTTCTCAACCCCGTTCGACGCAAATGACCCTACCACCCATCTGCTGTCATTTTGTGCGTCGCACGTTCTTTAATGTGCGACGCAAATAGGCTATTTGCGTCAGTTCTTCTAGCATGCGACGCACATAGACTGACGCAAATTTGCATTTTTCTACTAGTGGTGGTATCGGGTTTCGCTATCTAACTGTTTTCAATGAACCTCTCCTTAGCCGCAATTGATTCAGTTCGAAAACTCCCTCCTTGTGCGAGTATTTAAAGCTAAAAACTATTCGAGGACCTCCTTCCCGGAGTCTTCCCTTGGCCATGTGGGCGCTTCTCGTGGAAGCGCATTTGGGGTTTTAAGTCACTGGTAAGAGAAGGTGTACTTTGGAGAGTAGGCAAAGTAATGAAAATCGGGATTTGGGAAGACCTAAGGGTGTTGAACACGGACAACTGTTTTTCGGGGTGAATTTTAATGTAATGGATCGTGTATGTGATTTGATTGACTTTGGTTCAATGGAGTGGAATTCGGAGCTAGTCCTCAGTTCTTTTGAGGAACGAGAGGCTCGAGCCATCATGTTTGTTCGTTGAGTGAGAGATTGCTGGAGGATTTAGTTTGTTGGGAGTTCATAAAGGATGTTCTTATTTGGTGAAAATAGCTTACATGGTTAATAAATGCGGGAACTTGGACTTATTCCATAAATCTTAGGTGAGAATCTAGAACTTGAACGTCTCTCCTAAGGTGCTTCACTTTCTCAAGTGAACTTGTTCTCGCTACCCAACCTGTTATATCTTTTATGAAATACCGCCAAATTCTACATGACGATACGTGTCCTATGTGCAAGGCTATTTCGAGAGAGCCTTAGCCACACCCTTTTCCACTATCCGGTTGTGTTTGACGCCTCGGAGCCGACTGGTTTCTTTGACATAATTCCGCCACCCGATAGCAATTTATTGGATGTTTGGGAGGTTTGGGAGGAGGTGGATGACTCGGTGCATGCTCGGATGGGATTTCTTGCCTATTATTTGTGGTACACGAGAAACAAAGTTGTCTTTTAAGACTATATCTTAGACAAAATGAGCTAGTGGTGGAGTTTTCTAGCAAGGCGAGAGAAGGACTTTGGGGTATACACTACACGCATCTACGGGAGATCGATGGCCGCAACGCTCAAAAGCTCGAAGGACTGGGTTCCGCCTGCGCGGCTGTGTGAAGGTTAATACGTATGCTTTGGTTAGTAATGATGGTTGGGTAGGGCTATGAGTGGTTGCTAGGTGTAGGAATATTTTTATTGCCTACACGGTGTGAGCGCGAATTTGACCACCTCATTGAAGAGTTTTAATTTTAAGAACGTTTTGAAGTCGCCAATAAGTCTTTAAAGGAAGACTCATAAATTAAACCTAATTGGATATTTGGGAAACAATAAGGACACCTTAGGGACTCATCCAATGTAGATTTCCCTATCATAAATGATCTAAAAATTGAGTTTGGGGGGTGAGGATACGAACATGATCATGAATCACGTTCACCCAGTGCTGGCCTCTACTTAATGCGATCCATAGATCTAGCTTTATGCAATTAAATAACCAAGCAACATATTTCAAAAGCTTAAATAATTCTAAGTTGGTTCATTAAACACAAAAGACTAATTTTGGTAATATGTTTATTAACAATCGAATTACTAGGGCCTTAATCAATTATCCAAATTTTCTGGCTTTAATGTTAGAATATTTATTTAGGTCTTTGGTTAGCAAAAATAAACATATGACGTGATGAAAGCAATGAACCCATAATCATGAATATATGTACAAAAAATATAAAGAAAAGATTAGAGATTTAGAATATACAAAAAGACATGAGTTGTTTAAGATCTACATTATGGAAAATGCGTTGGTAACTTCACGCAATTAACTACGAATTGAAAGATTAAGGATCCTTACACTAGTGGAAAAATGCTCAAATGCTCCGGTTAAAAAGCCCATCAATGCTCCGTATTTGACCCGTAGCAGAAGTCATACGAGCAGTTGAGCACTTTACAAATACTCCGGTTTTCAACCGAAGCATTTATTTTCTCAAATGCTCCGGTTGTGCTTAAAACCGGAGCATTTGAGCTTTTTATATGGGTAAAAATCAACAAATGCTTCGGTCACTAAGAAAAACCGAAGCATTTGATGCTATAAATGCTTCGGTTTTACTCAACAACCGGAGCATTTGTAATTTATGAATAATAATAAAAAATTCAGCGAGCTACTGCCAGCCAGCAGCATACGTGCTAGCAGTAGCAGCAGCCACTACTCTGAACTGATGCCAAACATCACAAAATAGGGACTAATGATGAGTAAAAAGAAACAGCCCCAAACAAAGCAAATGCCATTAACACAGAATCAACCATGAATATAAGGAACAACCCTAAACAAGGCAAATGCCATAAATAAAGGAACACCCCCAAACAAGACTAACGATGGAAAGTTAGAAAACCTGAAACCTCGTAAAGAAAGTAATATCATATAGTATAAACTATTACAGCTCAGAAAGATAAAAAGGAACATCCATTAACAAAGGCGAAGCGCTGATCAAACTAAATATTAAACTACAAGTCTACAACATTTGAAATTACTCCTGTGCAATGCCCCAAACGTACTACTGCTGCAGGCAGCGAGCTGCGACAACGAGATGCGGCTTTGGCTGCTGGTGCTGCCAGCGAGCTGTTAGTGCAGCGTATGGCCTGCTGGTGCGGCGTACGAGCTCTTGATGCAGTGTATGAGCCCCAGTGCAAAGATAAAGCAAAGCCAATGAACAAAACAATAAAACCAATCTTAGGTTTATGTGCCATGTAATAAACTTAAAATGGCGGTTGTAGACAAAAGAAAAGAGAAGTCAAAAGAACTATCAATGGCTCAAAGCTCCTGATACACTTGAGATTCACTTAAGAAGGAAGCACCGAATCTTGCAGTGCCAGTGTGCCACCCTTTTCTTGCTGGTTTGTTTGTGCATCTACGAGAGGAGGTAAGGTAGGATCCCTATAATCCCTCCCCTTTGCTGACCACCACCTCCCACAGCCAATTTACGAAGCAAGAGTTCAAAATAGGTTATTACTTTTCGCCCTCTATCGACTTCCAATTTCTGTTATTCACATAACGGAAAGATTACTTGGGGATACGGGAGTAAATTTTAATGAGCAAAGAAAGCCGAAACAAGGAGGATATAGAAATCAAGCAAACAAAAAAAAAATGAAAGAGGAGGTGCACGTCACATTGCACATCTTATTCTTACATGCACCTCATCGTCCTCACGGTAGGTGGTGTTACTCAATAACACAAGGGTAACGACCTTCTACAGTGCAATTATACACCCAAAACTAATGATAATCTACTACGATATGACGGGGCCAAGAGATAGGGATATATAATCATTTAATAGAGGCAGAAGCATCATAGAAGATGACAAAAAGTTCATCGTACTAATAAGGAATAAGCACATGCAAGTTATTCGGGTTGGTCAGATTAATAGTAACACCAAGCATAGTTTTAATCTTTATGGCGGTGGTCAACCAATGCACGGGAGAGGATCTCCGAGAAGAGTCCAAACATCGGCATCTTAGTTCGGGAAGCAATCACTTACGAACTTCATCACAATGCAATTTCTTGGGTTACTATAATAGGCACATGCTTGAAATCTAGATATAATTAGGCCACAAGTAGTAATCACTTATACTCTTTCAAGTGTACATAAATATAGTGAGGGCGTATTTTATATTATCATGGACAAGATATGTAAAGACCTAGAGGCCCGATATCCTTATGTAGCTCTCCCTATTATGCCTATTAGCATCTATGTCCAACCACTGGCCCTCAACAAACCCAAAAAATCAGAGTAGAGAAAGGGACACACAGAGAGAGAGAGAGAGAGAGAGAGAGATCACTTCCCCCGAAGGGCAAGCCGAACACAACAATTGATTATTTAGCAACAGGTGCATTATGTAAATATAATAATCGAAGATTATCAACCCGATTAACTAACCTGGTTCTTAAACTTTTCAGGATTCAACTTCCTCTCAGAATGAAATGCGTATGACACTTGGGTATCCAATCCTGTAGAGAAAATTAAAAAGATGTAATAAGCATACAAAGCCGGAGTATAGGGAAAATTAAATGATCACATAGCTAGCAGTAAAGTTAACAAGTATACATATTCCGAAGAAGACAAGTTCATTTATAAAATGCGAAAGAAAACGTAGAATCCCCCATTATCTTAATTCATAAAAGATATGATTCAAAAAAAGAATCCACAAGAATCAGATAAACATTGCAAATATTTACAAAGGCTTTTTCCAATGTTAGTTTGGGGGAGGAGGCCAGGGGAAGTAAAGAAGAAACTATAGTTTGGTGATAAATTCTTTTACCTAGCACATGCTACATCAATGAAGCAAGACATGATTTGCATCTCAATATCCATGTAGTACAGGAACCCTATTGGTAAAAGAACAGCCTAACATTTAATTTAAACTTCGTTTGGATTGGAGAAAATGGAGAGAAAGGGAAGGAAGGGAAAAGAAGGGGAACAAGTTCCCTTGTTTGGATAAGGGATTGAAGCAAGGAAGGGGAAACATGATAGATTTGGAGGGAAAATGGAGATTCATCTTCCCCCTCCCTTTTTTCCCCTCCCCTTCCTCCTCTATCCTTCCCCTTCCTTTCCCTCCTATATTGCAATCCAAACAAAGTGTAAGAGGTTAATGGGAAATGATGAATTACAACTGCAAGACCTGAACGCTAAATAAAAATGAAATGAGACAACAAAAATGTACTTGAAAAGAGGAAAAAAATACACGGAGCTTTTGACTTCTACTATGTTAAACTTCGAGAAAAAATTAGAAAGATGAAGATAACGGTGAACACTACTTGGCCATGTAGGCACATAATCATGAAATATAAGTAGAAAATCTTGTATACCTATATCTTAAACAAAGAAACAAATATTTAGCATGTCATATGTTACCACATCGAAGACACATAGTTCAGCACCAGAACAACCCATCGTCCCACCAAAAAAAGAATTCTTAGAATAAAATAGATGCACATTGGAAAACAAAAGAAATTCTCAGATGATTTATGTTAAGGTCAAAATTTTAAGCAAGAGAGAAAGAGAGACAAAATCACCACCATACCCATGCTAAAGTAGTTCCAAAATCCACCACGAAAAGTAAGGTAGCCTTCCTACAGATCATAATCATTAGAAGATTTTCATGAGATCTCCACATACGATGCTAAGGAATTCATTTTTCAGAATATTTATAGTTGTACATAGATGATCACCTGTTAGATGTATAGTTAGAAACCTGCATACAATAAAGTTCTTTTAATGATAGTGCATGACAGCATTAGTTTTATGGGTCCCCCTTTTAGTGAAATTACAATACTTAGTCCCTTTTAGCAATTGATAGGATATAAAATAATCCTCAGTAATGCTAAAATTAAAAAATCATTTTGCATTGGTCTTCAGCTTATTTACGGATCTACTGTCCACACAGAATTTGAAGAGGCTCTTTTTTTCACGCTTAGGTAAAAATTTGATAGTTCTTCTGCACCATATATATTACAATCACATAAACCAGAAAACAATACACCAGATACAAGGAGCCCACATTGAACGTAAAAATTTCAAGAGACTAGCCACCTTATCATACGTAGTGCACTAGATTTAAATCGATGGCAATTACATAGCAACAGGTAATAGTTACAATAAACAAAGAAGACAGTGAACAAACTATAACCTCTTCATCTAGGACGCAAAACATCAAAAATGCATACTAAAAATTAGAGAAATTCAACAAGCAAAAACTCATGTAAGAACCTTCCTGTTATGCGCCTATATTTAGCACTTCTCCACATCATAACAACGAGATACTTATCTAATCTACACATATATATTACACCTAACATGTAACTCCACTTTTCTAAATGTAACTACAAGAAATAAAAATAAGAACAAAGCAAAATAAGATCATTGAGGCAAATCAGGGAGAGTTACGGGTTTGTGATGGCAGATAGGAGGCTTACTTATACCATTCCTCTCCGGCCTCCACATCCGACAAAGAAACGCCGACGACACACCTCTAGTCGGGTCATTTACATCCGAAGAACTTGCAATCACACAATCATATCATTAAAATGCAAAATAATAAAGCAAATGGAGATCCTGACCTCTTTCGCTTGAATAGGCTTTGTTTTCTGGTTAGGAGGAGCCTTCTTTTCTACACCAGTAGGATCAATTGATCCTCTCTATTTTCTTTTGGATATGCCTGGCCCAATTCTTGCCCATAATTGGGGAAAATATAGCAGTTTCAGCTTTCGGGAAAAGAGAAATTAATAGGACAATAGACGTACAATTCAATTTCAGGGATTCTGGGCAACGTGTATAACATCAATCAGAAAGTTACTGCAAAAGTGTAAATACTAAGCCCTAAGTTACGATCACTCAACCAAATTTCATCCTACTAACTTCATAAACTAAAAAACTAAATTTCGACAACAAACAGAAAATCAACCAACCGATTTGAAGAACAATGAAAACAAACCTTGCCAATTCGCGCACGAGCGACCAAATCACAACCATTAACAATATCAAAGGTCATAGCTTGAATAGGAAATAACGACTAAATCTCTTTCGAAATCAAAGTATCTTTCAACGGCTTCGAAATACGAAAATTCGAAAGTGAATTAGGGTTTCCACTTCATCTTCTTCCTCCGCCTCATCCATTAATTTAGGATTTGTAGGCTTCAAATCAACAACAGGTTCAACTAATTCAGAGTTTATTCGTCTCCTTTTCCCCTTATTTATCCGTCTTTTTACTGCTCTTGATTTTCTTCTCGGATCTATTCATGCTTCGTGCTCTTGATTTTCTTCTCTGATCTAGGGTTTCATGCTTCGATTGGTCAATTAGATTAATCCCTAGAATTAATTCGCTGAAATCAATTGAGAGAGCAGGGGACTTGAGAGGGAGGGACGGCAGAGGAGTTGGGAGGTTTTAATTGAGAGAGCATGGAACTTGGGAGGGAGGGAAAACAATAGACAGGGAAGGACTGATGAGGACTTGAGGAGGGCCGAATTTAGTATATGTATAATTTACGAGGTTTAATTTCATGAATTGAAAGAGGATCCAAATGCTCGGGTTGATTAATTAGCCGGAGCATTTGACATCAAATGCTCCGGTTGATTAATCAACCCGAGCATTTGTGAATTTTTTAATTAAAATTTTCACAAATGCTTGGGTTGATTAGTCAACCGGAGCATTTGATAAGTAGCAAAAGTAGTTTTTTCCACTAGTGTTAGAAATATACCGGTGTCGCCAGGGTTTTAATGAATGACAACCTTTGGGAGGAGGAACAGTCTTGGAGCTTGGATTGAAATCAATGGAGATTGAAAAGGTGTATGAGTGTTTGAAGTGTTTAGGAGGTGTTTGGAGTACGCTAGATGAAATGTGAGTTGAAAGTCGTGCCAAAAACAGGGTGGAACAAGACCTATTTATAGGAAAATATGAAAAATAAGATAAGATCTAAGACTACGCAACAATTAACCAAACACGAAGAGCTTGACGCAAAAGTGTTGCATCGGGGACGCAACATCGATGCATTTCCTAATTTTGCTAACTATTCAAAGGTAGCGCGTGTGCACCATTGGTGCGCAGGACGCAAACACGGCTGCGCGTCGCGCAACCGTAGATCTGGCCGGGTTTTATTTGTTATCTGAAATTAAAAGATTCTGTTTATCCTTTATTATATATTATCATTTAAATCCAGAAATCATCTTTTTATAAGATAAAATTTAATTTTCATAATAACCTTTATCTTAGAAAATATCTATCAAGAAAAATAAAAAATACAATTATTTATCAAGAATAATTAATTCGTCAAAAAATGGACTAGGTTAAAAATACAATTAATTATCAAGAATAATTAATTGGGCTTTTAAAACTGAGTTTAGAACCTTTAAAAAGAATAAATAGATTTTGCATTCTTAAAACGATTTTGGGTTTAGCTCTTCGGACTGCTCCCTCTCGGATCAGACCATTAGTGGGTAGATACGAGTATGTGTCTACACTATGTGATGCATGAGGTATGCTCTTGCATCACTAGAGACCATCTTGGACGTGTCTTCTTCGCGGCAACTCATAGAACACGAGCATGGTCGCCACCTGCGGTTTCTGATAGCAAAGCGCTATGCCTAGCCATCAAACTTGCTCGTGACTATAACCTCCCAAATATGAAAGTGGAGTTCGACTACAAGGTCCTTGTTACAATCTGACTTGCGTGGACCCGGTTCACGTTATCATTAATGTGCACCAGGCTAAAAGCACGTATCATTTCTAAACAATCCACTATATCATTCAGAAACTCATTATATTATGCAGAAACCCACTATATCATGCAAAAACTCACTATGTTATTCAGAAACATCATATATCATGCAGAAACTACATCATTTCTAAACAATGCACCATATCATTCAGAAACCCACATCATGAAGAAACTCACTATATCATTCAGAAACATACTATATCATGCAAAAACTACATCATTTCTGAAAAATCCATAATATCATTCAGACACTCATTATATCATGCAGAAACTCACTATATCATTAAGACACTACTATATCATGCAGAAAATACATCTTTATATATTAAAGCACGTGTCACTGTAGGCGTGGATTTTTAATTCTTTTAATGCCTACACGCGGTGTGAGCGCATTTATTTGACTACCCCATTGTTAAGGTTTTATTAAAAATATGCTTTGAAGGAAGTCGCCAACAATTCTTTAGAGGAAAAATCATAAACCTAAATGAATATTGAAACGGAAGGGACATCTTAGGGACTTATCCAATGTAGATTTCCCCGTCATGACTCCATATATGGTCGGGAACCAAAAATTGAGTTCGGGGGTGAGGGTACAATACAATCAGGAACTATATTGCCCATTGCTGGCATCTACTAAATACCGATTCACAACAGATTTTATGCAAAAGAATATTCAAATAACATTTTAAACACCCTAAAAATTATTAATCTAGATTGGTTCAGGAAACACACAAAAAGATTAATTATTTAGTGACAAGTTATTATATGCAATCATTTTACAAGGTTCCTAACAGGTTGTCCATATTATCTGAATTAATTAGAACAGTTCTTTAGGTCTTGATTAGCAATAATAACATGTGGGTGATAAAAATTCATGCAGGATAATCATAATAACATGAATATTATATACAAAAATAAAAGAAGAGAGGTTTGAATATACAATACTTACAAATCGTAGGAGAACACGTTAACAATCTACATCACGAATAGAATGTTAGTAACTTCAATAAAAAAATAAAAAAAAATACAGAAATAAAATAAAGATGGTTAATTTAGTTGACCCTCGGAAATTATACCACCGTTCGGGGTCGTTGATTTGTACGGATCTTGGAAAATTGAATTGAATAAGCCTGGAAAACAGTTTGTATTTGTCTTGCAAAATATTGATGTTGTCGAACAAAATAAATTGGTGTGTACCACTTATTGCGTGGATGATAGGATAGTGCAGGGATCAAGGTTTGATAATTTAGTGTAGATACTTGATGATGATGCAATGATCAATGATTGGTAATGATGATTATCAGGGGGCACTAGGCGTGAGATTTGTATGTGTTGATGAGTTACTGATGATGAATTATGGCGGTGGATATGTGATGGATGATTAATAGGTGAGAATTGAGATGACGCAAGTTGGAGTAGTTTGTAGCAGGGAATATGGCGTTTTGGTGTATGGGGTTAGAGAGTGCCGAGTAATGTAAAAGTATGGCTGTAGGTTTTGTGTGAGTGCCGTGAAATATTATCAGGTGAGGAGAGATTAATGTGAGATGAGTGTATTATATAGTGTAGGTAGGTAGTTGAGTTGCAATAGGTTTTCGAAAATTAGTAGGTCTCTAAAAGATTTACTTGTTAAAAAGATTTTAGAAAAGAGATATTTAAAAACACTTTAGGAAAAGATTATTTTTATAAATGATATTTTTTTATTAATAAAACTAATCAATAAAATTAATTAATTCTATTAATTAAATTGGGCTAGAAAAGGGGTTTTATAAAATGGGCTTTCATAAAACTATTTTTAAAAGGTTTTCTCAAACATGGACTTTTAAAAAAGTTATTTTAAAACGTTTTAGGAAATGGGCTTTAATAAAATTATTTATAAAAAGGGTTTTTAGAAATGAGTTAATAAAACGAGTTAGAAAATGGATTGGGAATAAAACATTTTATTTTAGACTCGTTCTTTATTCTTTCCTTGATCTGGACCAATTGGAGCAAGGTATTGGTCATCATAGGGTACTAAATGGGGAGACACGATTATGTGTCTACAGAAGCCCCCACTTTGACTGAGGTTTGTAAAACCGAAAGTCAAAGTATACGAGTCGGGACGGGGAATGATTCTAGATGCTCTGCAATCCAAAATCACTCTTTTGCGCCGGTACCTGCAAAATAAGCAAAAGCTTCAGGAACAGACATGTGTGAAACATATTTGTAAATATGTAAAATGAGATGGTGTGAATGAAGGTGTCATGAGCTATTTCCGGCCCGGCTCATGTCGGAGTTATCCTGTCTCGATTGATAATAGTTCGTGGACCTGGCGGTGGTATGTCGCCTCTTTGATTAATGATGGTCTGCAGACCTGGCGGTGGTATGTCCCCACTTTGATTGATGATGGTTCGCAGACCTGGCGGTGGTATGTCGCCTCTTGATTGAAGGTGGTCCGTAGACCTGGCGGTGGTGTGTCGCCGTTGTTGTCTTGATACCTGTTGAATGCAATGAACACAAGCATGCAAACAGAAAAGAGTAACTTTCGAAAATTTCATTCGCTTAAAAGCGAGAAAGAAATGTGTAACTTACGAAAAAGTTCATTCACTTAAAAGCCAGGAAGAAAAGCATAACTTATGAAAAGTTCATTCGCTTAAAAGCGAGAAAGAAAAGAACAACTTACAAAAAGTTTATTCGCATGAAAGGGATTATTCGAAGTAGATTGATTTGGGTTAAAAGCAATTGGAATAGGAATAACTTGCGGAAAGTTCATTCGCTCAAAGCGAGAAGGAATAACTTGCGAAAAGTTCATTCGCTCAACAGCGAGAAATATAACTTACAAAAAGTTCATTTGCTAAAAAGCGAGAGATATAACTTACGAAAAGTTCATTCGCTAAAAAGCGAGAAATATAACTTATGAAAAGTTCATTAGCTAAAAAGCAAGAGATTTAACTTACGAAAAGTTCATTCGCTAAAAAGCAAGAAATATAACTTACGAAAAGTTCATTCGCTAAAAAGAGAGAAATATAACTTGCGAAAAGTTCATTCGCTAAAAAGCGAGAAATATAACTTGCGAAAAGTTCATTCGCTAAAAAGCAAGAAGGGATAGGACATACTGATGACCTAAACTATGAGGATATAGTGTAAGTGTGCAACTGTGTGACACTAGACTGCAGAATGTGTATAATATGTGTGTGTATATGTTACTTGATGATTGATGCTAGGATCCTATGGCTAAGGATGAAGGATGCATGTAATGATTGACATAGTGTTTGTATAATGCAAATGCAGAGATATGACACTAATGCAAATGATATGATATGATGCTTTGTTGTTCCTCTAAGCTCAATTTTTCGTTTAGAAAGCTGTTTTTTTTTAAGTGGAGAAATGGGAAGCCCCTAAGGATGATCCATGTAGATCATGATCGATTCGAAATGCGTTATAGTTGTTACGGGCCTAAGTGAGCCCATAAAACAGTTATAATCTCGTATGGGTCTGGTGCCCCCAATATTTTGTATGGACTCATAATGAAACCCTGATCAATGGAGCCTAATGATCTTCTATGCAGTCAATGGATTATATATTCGATTTGGAGTACGTTATAGAACGAGCTTTTATAGCGCTTGAGTTGAATATGATTCGAGGTTTGTATATCAAGGGCCTAAGTGAGCCCATAAAGTAGGTACAACCTTGTATCAGTGCGGGTTTTAAAACCCAAGATTTCATGTATGGACTCGTAATGAAGTCCTTATTACAATAGGCCTAGACTTGGAGCCTATGATTTTTTGTGTGGACCAGTGATGAAGCCCCCAGTAAGATGGAGTTGATGAAGTATTCAGATTGATTGCTTGATTTTGAAGATATCTCGTCACGCTTAATGGATGTTTCGACCAAAGATTCTATATAGGGTTCCTAAGGTGAAAAGACAAGAAAGACCAAAGAAAGAAACACTCGAAAGATGAGGCGCGGTCATAGCGCTGAGTGTTGAAAGGTTTTGCTAATGTTGGCTTAGAAGCGATAATGTAGCTGAGAAAACGGCAAGGGATAAGAATTAGAAGAAGGCGGAGTCATAATGACTTGACTCACGCAATAAGGTAGGCTTATGATGCAGGTTCAAATCCCAGTCTAATTCTGAGGGTAGGGGATGAGCATTGAAAATTCATGATTTTTTGGGCGATCGCGCTTTTCTCATGGGCCTAGGTGAGCCTTAAAAATATGTTTTGAATTAAAATGGCCGGGCCTCAAAAGAGGTTGCCTACGTATCCATGATAAAATCAGGCCAGTCGTAGCTCTTAGCATTTTAATTGGTGGCCGAGCATTTTGATTTGGAGCCTTTTGCAATGAATTAGGCATTGATTTGGGAGAGGTCTTTGGCAAGGGTGGATAATGATATAGGTTTGGTTTGGTTTAAAGCGGTCGGACCTCAAGGTGAGGTTTCCTACGTATCTTTAGCAGAATCAGACCATTCGTAGTTCAGGCCATGTGAATGAGAAGGTGCCCTGACTTTTGCCTAAGTCGCCCTTATGGGTTTTCGACCTAGCGGGCTTTAGTTTGTCTTTTGTGGCTTATTGGGATGCAATGTGCATGGTTGTTAAGAAGGTTTATCACAGAGATTTGAAGTTGGAGATTTGGAATCGAAGGTTGAAGGTTTTGAAAAGAAAGTACTTTTGACAAAGCTATTGATGGACTTATTTGCAACACTTCTTCCTTCTTTTTCTTTAATTAGACATTTTGCACTTTTTTTTTTGTTCATCATTTTTGCTTTTGCTTTTTCGCTTTTTTTTTTTGCTGTTGCTTTTTTATTTTTTTGCTTTGATTTTTTTTTGTTGCTCTTTTTCTTTTACTTGCCCTTTAAGTTGAATTGTTGTCAAATGTACTTCCTATGAGGTAGGTTAATGGGAGAGGGGTGTTATGTATTTAGGTTGAAATGGATGAATAGTTGTAGTGAAGGGAGGAATGCCTCTTTTATACCCATTGTTCATTGCCTTTATTAGAATAGTCATGAGAGAATTAGAAATTCATTTCTTTTAAGGCGACAATCGTGATTTCCATTAATGCTCATTAGTGCAAGGTTAGAGAGAAACACTCATTTATTAATTGAAAATCATGAGTACAGGCAATAAAAAGGGAAATCCTATATCGACTGGGAAAAAAAGAGATGAAACAGAAAATGAAATCCTAAGTCTAGACTCCTACATCATGTGACAAGTGATCTTAAATCTGAGGCCTTTTTGTGGTAGGAGAAATTGGAAGTCTCCCATCATCGATCATGTCCTGAATAAGGCCTCGTAATGGGTAGCAATTATCAGTCTTATGTTCATGGCCTCTATGATACTTGCAATAAGCATCTTTGTCCCAATTTGGCCCCCTTTTATCTTCGTCTGGATCTGGAGTAGGCCCAAGTGGGGAAAGTGCGCCTTTTGCGCGAAGGCGATCAAAAGCTGTTCCATAACTTATACCCAATGAGGTATATTCTCTCTTGCATTTTCTTCGAGGCCTGGTAGGAGCCTCTATGACATTAATGGTATTGTTCTTGTTGTTGTGGGCGTTTTTCAGTAAATCATCCTCAATTTGCACGCCTATATCGTACAGCTTTGTAAAACTTGTGATACCTAAATACTTGAGATGGTTTTTGTATTCAGGCAACAGGTTGGCGATGAAGATGCGAATTAGGTCTTTTTCAGGAGGCTTGGAGACCATGTGAGAGAACTTCTCTCTCCACCTGTTGAGGTAGGTAGTAAAGCCTTCACTATTTTCCTGTTTCAGTACTTCCAATTCCCTTAGTGAGGTTTGGATTACAGCATTATGTTCATATTGTTTCATGAACTCCCTGGTAATATCGCTCCAAGTTTCAATATGCTTGGGATCCAGTGAATAATACCAGTTTTGGCAGATTGGGTCCAACGACATCGGGAACACCATTGGGTAAAGTTCAGGGTCAACCAATTTGATGATCATGGTTGCACGAAAGTTCCTTAAATGATATTTTGGATTATCAGTTGGTTTAAATTTAGGGATGTCAGTTATAGAGAACTCTTCAAGAAGTTTCCCTTTTAGTTTGGTGTTATCCATGGGCTCAAAATAGGAATTTGCATTGGTTACCCTATGAAAAACACTCTCCATTTATTTGTTGAATCCAGGAGATTCACCAGACTCGATCTTCTCAAGCCTTATAACTATTTCTTCCATCATGCTAGACAGCTTGGTTAAGGCTCTAGCCATGTCAGCAAGTTGTTACTCGTTACTCAATGGACTGCCCATTTAAATGTCGCTTGATTTCTACATAGATCATCAAAGGAGATTTAGAGATAGAATGATGATGGAGAGAGAGAAATGGAATGAAAGAATGTATGTTTGTTTAAAAGTTGAGCTTCTAGGAACAATCTGAATATCTTATATGCATGATGATTTTTTTATTTTATTTTTGGATGCACCTAGACCTAATGCATGTATGAATGACTTTTTTGGATGCACCTAGACATAATGCATGTATGCATGACTCAATCTATGCGTTCGAACCTGTAAAGGCTGCCTACATATCCCAAAAGAGGGAATTAGATCGCTTGTAGTTCAGGAGTACTAAATGCGGAATGCATGAAATGAAACGGAGAGTATGGATGCAATGAGACTCATAAATGCTTATGAACTCTAATTAGGGGTGCTAATGAGCCAGGGCGGCTCGCAAACTGTTCGAGCTCGGCTCGGTCAAACCTCGGCTCGAGAGGGCTCGACTCGAGTTCGAGATCGGCTCGCGACCTTAACGAGCCGAGCCTGAGCCTAGTGGAGTTCGGCTCGAAAGCTCGTAAACATGTTCGAAAAATTTTAAAATACAATTTTTTATACATTGATTATCAATCCAACTTGGATTTTTATTTTAAAAAAAATATAGCCTAGTTTTAAGCCCACTTCAAAAACGATGACAGGTATTAAAATTTTCGGCCCAAGCCCAACTAAAACATACAAACCAAATACTTCTAAGCTAGCGTATATTCTCCTCAAAAAAAAAGCTGGCGTATGTTCTAAGCTGTTCAAGGGTTCTCGAAAAACCCTAAATCTCCAATCTCCCATTCTCCCGTTCAAGGCTTCGTGGTTCATCTCGGCGGCGAGCTGGGTAGTTCATCTCGGCGGCGAGCAGCGTGGTTCATCCCGGCGGCGAGCAGATCGTCTTCGGCAGCGACTACCGAGCACGATGACAGGTATTATTTATATTTTTCGTTTTTTTGGTTTTCTTTTTCGATTTTATCTGAAATTTTCGAGCATGATGTTTAGTTTTCTTTTTCGATTTTATTCTAAAATTTTCGAGCATGATGTTTAGCTTTCTTTTTCGATTTTATCTGAAATTTTCGAGCATGAAATTCTCGAGCTTTTTCGAGCAGAACAATTCGCGAACTTTGAACTCGAGCCGAAGATTTTTTTTTTCGAGCTCGAGCCGAGCCTGGATTTTCGAGCTTGAGCCGAGCTCGGTCCCTCACAATCTCGAGCCGAGCCGAGCCTGGCCATGTTCGGTCTCGGCTCGGCTCGTTAACACCCCTAACTCTAATTATGCATGAGGTGTATGAATGATGGACTATGCAGTGTAAAAAGGATTCTAGTATGAATGCAGTCCTAATTGATACGAAATCCTAGACTTGACAGACTTCTAATGACTTTAGAATTTTAGGCTTGGTGAACTTTTAAGGATGATAGACTCTTAATATGCATGAGACTCTAGTAGACCTAGACTCCTAAAATGGACGGAATTCAAATTGTTTTAGATTCCTAATATGGGCAGAATTCTAATGGATTTCAGACTCCTAAGATGAACGAACTTCTAACGAATTTAGACTCCTATTATGCATGGACCTTCTATGGATTATAGACTTCTAAGATGGATGGGACTCAAGCGAATGATGACACCTAACATGGACATAGTTAGACGGGGTTAAGAACCCTAAATGGAGTGAAACTAGATGAACCTAGACATATGAGCTAGATGGATTTCTAATGGAGTTAGAATTTCTAAGCGGGTGAGACATTTACAACAAGATGGACACTAAAAGGAATTCTAATGATATGCACACAAGGGATGGATAAAATACATGAAAAAATAGGATAGAGAAAAAGGATGAATTTTTGAAAAAAGAAAGATATGTGATGGGGAAAAAAATGGAGATTTTTTTTTGAAAAAAAGGTGGAGATAGAATTGTTGAAGTAGATAGGAGATTGCAGATGGGATGAAATTTTGAAAAAGATAGGAGAATGATTTTTGAAAAAAAAGATGGGGACGAATTTTCAAAAAAAAAAGATGGGAGATCATTTTTTTTTAAAGATGGGAGATATAGTTTGGTCAAGAATGGGGATAGAATTTTCGAAATAGATAGGAGATTAGAGATTGAAAATATTTTTTTTTTTGAGATGGAATTTTTTTAAATAAAAGAAAAAAGAATAAAGATGTTTTCAAGATGGAAATTGGCAATACAATAGAATTGTGGGGGCTGAAATTAAGCATTTACGAAATAGACTAAGCCGTACACAAACATAGTACGCTCCACACTGGGTCAATGACTCAATGTGCACGAAGCAAGGACGAGACGCAGCAAGCAGGATAGACCTGCGATGTGCGCGGTAACGATGCGCTGAGCGCAGCACTACACGCAGGAGAATTGCGCTTGACTCAGCCATTCTGGCGCTGCACGCTGAGCATATGCGTGGCGCGCAAGCAACACATAAACTCGTTTTTTGCTTTTTGAATAACGTAAATTCGCTTGATGATTTCATTTCTAAAATTTACGCAACATATAAGAATTAAAGGCACGCAACACACAAATATGCACAATTAAGATAATAATATGCAATGTTCTCAACCTAAAGTCCAGTTCTACATTCAGCTATTGGTCAGGTTTAGGTTAAGGCTGAAAGGGTCCATGACTAAGAGATTGATCCCACGCTTCGTACCCCTGCTTAAAGAGGTGGCTACGTGTAAGACGCACTCCAGTCTCAAGTCAGGAACAAGAGAACAATGCCATGGTTGGGTAGGTTTGCTTATGACTAAGATCCAACACTATAACTCAGGAATCTTTTTGGAAGTACAAAGCTCAAACCCCCCGGGGGTGACCTCACACATAGAACATGTGCTAATGAGGTAAGGTAGATTGTCCTTATGGTGGCTGAACAATAGCCATGCACATGCAAAATAGTATATTATTCAAAGGCATAAAATATGAATGAATCGTATTTTTCAAGTTTCACCCACTCATTTAAAAAAAATTATTTTTTTAAAAATCCTCCCCAGTGGAGTCGCCAAATTGTCGGCGTGGATTTTTAATTCCTTTAATGCCTACACGCGGTGTGAGCGCGTTTATTTGACTACTCCATTGTTAAGGTTTTATTAAAAATATGTTTTGAAGGAAGTCGCCAACAATTCTTTAGAGGAAGAATCATAAACCTAATTGGATATTAAAACGGAAGGGACATCTTAGGGACTTATCCAATGTAAATTTCCCCGTCATGACTCCATTAATGGTCAGGAACCAAAAAATGAGTTCGGGGGTGAGGGTACAATACAGTCAGGAACTATATTGCCCATTGCTGGCATCTACTAAATACCGATTCACAACAGATTTTATGCAAAAGAATATTCAAATAACATTTTAAACACCCTAAAAATTATTAATCTAGATTGGTTCAGGAAACACACAAAAAGACTAATTATTTAGTGACAAGTTATTATGCAATCATTTTACAAGGTTCCTAACAGGTTGTCCATATTATCTGAATTAATTGGAACAGTTCTTTAGGCTTTGATTAGCAATAATAACATGTGGGTGATAAAAATTCATGCAGGACAATCATAATAACATGAATATTATATACAAAAATAAAAGAAAAGAGGTTTGAATATACAATATTTACAGTCGTAGGAATACGTTAACAATCTACATCACGAATAGAATGTTACTAACCTCAATAAAAAAAATAAAAAAAATAAATACAGAAATAAAATAAAGATGGTTAATTTAGTTGACCCTCAGAAATTATACCACCGTCCGGGGTCGTTGATTTGTACGGATCTTGGAAAATTGAATTGAATAAGCCTGGAAAACAGTTTGTATTTGTCTTGCAAAATATTGATGTTGTCGAACAAAATAAATTGGTGTGTACCACTTATTGCGTGGATGATAGGATAGTGCAGGGATCAAGGTTTGATAATTTAGTGTAGATACTTGATGATGATGCAATGATCAATGATTGGTGATGATGATTATTAGGGGGCACTAGGCGTGGGATTTGTATGTGTTGATGAGTTACTGATGATGAATTATGGCGGTGGATATGTGATGGATGATTAATAGGTGAGAATTGAGATGGCGCAAGTTGGAGTAGTTTGTAGCAGGGAATTTGGAGTTTTGGTGTATGGGATTAGAGAGTGCCGAGTAATGTAAAAGTATGGCTGTAAGTTTTGTGTGAGTGCCATGAAATATTATCAGGTGAGGAGAGATTAATGTGAGATGAGTGTATTCAGGCCCGGTTATAAGGGTGTGCAACCAGCCCAATGGCACAGGGCCTCGAAATTTTGGGGGCCCAAAGTTTGGAGCTGAACTTTAAAATAAAAAAAATCAACCGAGTTTCTTTCTCTCTACCACAAACAAAACTTTCTGTAAATGACGGGATTACGGGAAGCAAGGATTGCAAATCTTCATTACTTCCATCTTTAATTCTTTCTCAAATTCTTTCTCTCTCAACTTTCCTTAATTATTTTACAACCTTTCGTTTTCCATTCCTCTAATCTCTCATCAACTTCCTTGTTTTTATCAAAATTTCATTAAACATCCATCTTCCTCGCTTAAACCGGAATGAATGAAAATTTTCTCCATTTTTTTCCTCAACCAAACTACTTAAATTTGTGTGTCAAATGGCCAAAAATTGTTCAAATATGTAATACTACCTCCTCTCAACATTTTCTTCAACCATCTCAATTTTCCAATCTTTTTTTATAGAGGGAAATAAACAGATCTTCACATTGGAGCTTCCAGATGAGTATAACTACAATCTTTGGTCATTGGTTTACAATTCAATTTTGTTGTTAGTTGTAGATGTGTTTTATTTGCGTTTCTTCCATTTTAGTTGGTATTATGTGCTTTTTATTTTTGTTGTAGTTGTTGGGTTTTGTTTATCTTTAATTTTTGTCTTTTGGTTGGTTTTTTCTTTTGCTCTGTTTCTTATTGAATTAATTTTGTTTTTTATTGAGAGTTTCTTCTTATAAACGGTTGTATTATTTGCCTTTGCATTAACAGATAATCTAGAGTTTGAGGATTGGATTTATTTAGCTCTTCGAAAATTTCTTCTTATAAATTTCTTTTTGTTTTGTATCTTTCATTTTATTCGTTTATTTGAGATAGAAAGACATCATTTTATTTGTATACTGATATTATTTGAGAAAAAGTTGCAAGGATTGTTGGTAAACAAGATGAACTTTGAGTACTTCTGTAGTTTTGAAATCTATTTCCTTTAATTTTTTTTATCAAACAATCTAAATATGATTATTAATACTACCTAAATACAAACACTATCATATACTCCCTCCGTCCCATAATATAGTGCTTACATTCCTTTTTGGGTGTCCCAAAATATTGTGCCTATTTTATTTTTATCAATTTATTTGGACTAAAATATCCTCAATCTTTACCCAAATTCTCCAAAATACCTTACTTTTTCTTTTAAAATGTGTGCATCTATTTATTACTTTACACAATTCCAAGGAACATTTATTGTTTTTTAATTTTTTTTAAAGGAAAACAAAACTAAGGGAGTAGTTCCAAGACAAAAGTACTTTATTAAATAATTTTTTTTTGAGATTATACTACTCCCTCCACTCTCCTTAATTCCCGTGCAAAAAAAGAAGTAAGCACTATATTATGGGACGGAGGGAGTATAATATATTGTTAAATTAGTCTCAATATGTATTTTCAAAATGTTAATTTTTTATAAGTTTTACTAATCAATAATTAAATATATCAACACTTAAGGTAGTGCACTGGTAAAAGTCAACATATTGCATATATGTATTTAGAAAAGGAAGTATAATATTCAATATTTTATTTTGGCGCTTTCATATAATGGATAGAGGTTAACAAAATTTAAAAAGTAAGGACGAATTTAGAAACTAGCACAGGGCCTCTACATTGTTTGAGACGGCCCTGAGTGTATTATATAGTGTAGGTAGGTAGTTGAGTTGCAATAGGTTTTCGAAAACTAGTAGGTCTCTAAAAGATTTACTTATTAAAAAGATTTTAGAAAAGAGATATTTCAAAACACTTTGGGAAAAGATCATTTTAATAAAAGATATTTTTTTTATTAATAAAACTAATCAATAAAATTAATTAATTCTATTAATTAAATTGGGCTAGAAAAGGGGTTTTATATATATAATGGGCTTTCATAAAACTATTTTTAAAAGGTTTTCTCAAACATGGGCTTTTAAAAAAATTATTTTAATACGTTTTAGGAAATGGGCTTTTATAAAATTATTTATAAAAAGGGTTTTCAGAAATGAGTTAATAAAACGAGTTAGAAAATGGATTGGGAATAAAACATTTTATTTTAGACTCGTTCTTTATTCTTTCCTTGATCCGGACCAATTGGAGTAGAGTATTGGTCATCATAGGGTACTAAATGGGGAAACAAGATTATGTGTCTACAGTCACGCTATATACTACACAACCTACATATTCCTGCATGTTAAAACATTAAAATTTAAGCCTCCACTATATTGCATATAATTTTATTATCTGTTTTCCGTTAATAAAATCCACTATATTGTATATAAGTTCACTATTATTGAGTCCCCTAGGTTTTGAATGATGACAAACAGCTGCAGGGGAACAGTTGTTATTACAAGTGGTTCTAGACTGTTAGGAAACAACTGAGTATCCAATTATTCCTGACTGTTTAATGAAACAGTCAAAAGAATATTTGCTATGCTATGATGTGTTCTTGTGTAGCAAACAGGTTATTCCAAGACTTGAAGCTAGGAACCCCTCTCGAAGTTGTTCGAGGAAAAGACAAAGTTCTTCATTGTTGATTCAAGGGAAGCTTCAAGGATTGAAGTGCATGAAGATAGTTTAGGATTCGTTAATTGATTCATCTTAGGTTTTCATGTAATATTTGTGTATGATAATTCTAGTGGAATTGTTTGTGTTGTTCTTAAGTGTGAAAGAGTATGGTTTTGAATATGGAACCATTTGGTTACATATTGAGAACACTACTATGTAGGGTAACGGTTCTGGGTACCAGTTACTTTACTGGATGATTGAGCTGGCTGTTTTAGAAGATTTTCGGAAAAATATTTTCTTAAATACTTTCCATAAGAAATGTTTGCCAGCCTTTAGCACCATTATTCAGTATTTACTTGCCTTAAAGCGTGTGTATATCTTGGATAATATCTTTCCTCCGAGAAAGATATTGAGTATTTTTTAGAGTCTTCAAAAAGAGAACAACTAAATAGTTTCCTAAAATAGAGTACGCATCTCATAGAGCTTCATATTACTCTTTGTTTACTTTGAAAGAAAGCGTGAGTTAAGAGAAACTTATTGTATTGAATCTCTAACAAAGGGGTTAGAGATTGGGAAGCGTTTGTGAGTTCATTCGCGAGTGCTTGTGAGTTCAAGTGCGAAGTAGCACACTAGAGTTAGGGTGGGGTGTGCTGTTTCCCTGGAGTAAGGGAAACATGAGAGTGCGAGAGTATTCTTGTTTTTCAGAGTTGATTAATAAGAAAACTAGCATAGGAGGACGTAGGTCCTTGTATGGCTGAACCTCTTTAAATTTGGTGTGTTCATTATTACTTTCAAGTTCGAGTGTTTCCGCTGTCAGAAACTAGCCCATGCCAACTGCTTCCCCCATAAATCGAAAGAATTTGAATTTGTCACCAGATCCTTTGAGTACTCAATTCACCCCTCCCCCCCTGAGTACATTGCAAACCTTCAATTGGTATCAGAGGAGGTTCTTCTTAATAGGGTAACAACTAGAGAAGTAGATCATGAGTACTCAAGAAATGAATGATATGGGTTACGACAATAAGACTCCTGAATTCAATGGGAAAAACTATGCTTGGTAGAAGAATAGATTGAAGAACATCATCATTGGTATTGACTACGAATATTGGTTGTTTGTCAAAAACGGACCATTAGTGATTATCAAGGAGGTTAATGGTTCCTCAGTGACGAAGAAGGAAAGTGAATACACTTCTACTGATTACAAGAAGCTGGAGAAGAATGCCAAAGTCATGTCCATATTGCAACTGGCTATTGGAGAGAATAAGACAAACATAATCCCTGCTTGTGTCTCTGCCAAAGAGATCTACGACACCCTCGAACTTGCCTATGAGGGAACCAACGAGGTAAAAAGGTCTAAAATCGATTTACTTATGTCTAAATACGAAGCTTTAGTAGATGAAAAAATAAATGATTGCTTTGGTAGATTTACGAAGATTGGGTTATAAAAATGTTGAGAAGTTTGACAGATGTATGGACGGCTAAGGTAACAGCTATCTATGAAGCAAAAGATCTCACAACAGCTGATTGGTTCCCTCATGACTCATGAAATGTTGGTTGAGTCTAAGAGTGACAAGGGATCAGTCAGAGATGTTGCCTTGAAGGGAACAGTTGAAGAAGAAGAAGATGATATAGCCATGATGGCTAAGCGCTTTGAGAGGCATTTCAGAGATCAACGTAAGAATTTCAAAGGTAAGAATTTTCAGAAAACTAATCCTTCAAGTGTAGGTTGCTTCAAGTGTGGAGATTTTGGTCACATCATTTGTGACTGTCCAAAGTGGAAGGACAAGTTGTCTAAGAGCAATGATAAGAAAGCGTTCAAGAGGGCTATGATAGCAGCCATGTGGGGTGACTCCAATTCTGGATCAGAAGATGATGAAGAGTCGCATAATCATGAAACTTGCATGACTGCTATTATGGATCAAGGAGGAAACAACATAGCTGATGGAACCAGAAAGGGGAACTGTACATCAAATTTTTGTCTTATGGCAAAGAAAGATGTGCTTAGTGAACCCAAGGTAAATTTGGATCGTGAAGACATGCATTATTATGATAGAGATAATATGCTTGAATGTATTAATTCTTTGCTAGATGAATGTCTTAAACTAAGTGAAGCTTACATAACTGGCACGTGAGTTAAAAGAAAAGAAAAATGAATGTGACATTGCTATTGCTAGTTGTGATCACTTAGAGCAAATGTGTATCGAGTTAAAGGATCAAGTGGCTGAGCCTGAAGTTGCATTTAACAAGTGCAAGGTCGAGCTGGAAACAGCTAAGTCTTCTTTGCTAGAAAAGGATGAGGAAAATTCTAGTGATAGTGAAGAAAACTTAACTGTTCGCTCTACACAAGATTTATTTTTACTCAGATGATCCCCTAAATTTTGTGGCTATTAAGAGTAAGGCAACCACTCTAAGCAAGTCTAATTTACTGCATGCTTTTAACCTTTTGATTGATGATGCGGAAGAATTGCATAAAGAGTTTGTCACACTCAAGATTGCCCAGCTAACTGTTTCCCCCGCAGGCCCTTGTGCTGAAGTTAGTAAGATGATTGATGAGTATGAAGGTAAAATATGTGATTTATATGTTGAAATCAATCGATTAAAATAAAGGTAAGCATAAAGTGGTTGTCAATGTGCCAAATGCCTCACTAATTTCAAAACTCGAGTTTGATCTTAAGAAAATCAAAAGAGATTTCAAAGCTATGAATGAGAAAAATGTTTTTCTAATGAGAGTTCTTGAAACCAAGGACACAGAGCTTCAAAACAGTCAAAGGCACGTAGACAAACTTTTATCTGCAAAGAATAGCTTGAACCATCTTACTTCCATGGAAGGTAACAGTGGTGCAACTAGTCGTGGTTATTCCCGAACGAGAACCAGGACAAATTGGCACCCTAGGGGAACCACTTGGATCGAAGAATTTAAAAGAGGTAACTATGTTCTTGCGAAGGACATGCATGTGTGTTAGCACTATGGTATGAATGGACATAAAAATTTTAATTGTCCAGCTAGGAAGAAAAGTCTTGAAAGAAATAACAAACATGTTAAGCAGGTTTGGGTAAGGAAGGACCAGCAAGAGTCAACTGTTTGAGGAAAGGGACCCAAGAAAGTTTGGGTTCCTAAATCTAATGTTTCATCGTTTCTTGCAGGCTAAAGTGAGGGTTAGTACCTTTTGGTATTTGGACAGTGGTTGCTCAAGACACATGTTCGAGATAAGAAGCAATTTCTCTCACTCACAGCCTATGATGGTGGAAGTGTTAGTACCTTTGGAGACAATAGTAAAGGATCTATTGTTGGCATAGGTAAAGTTGGTAAGTCACTTTCACAAGCTATTGATAATGTGTATATGTTGATGGCTTGCAACATAATCTTTTGAGCATTCTCAAGTGATAAAGGTAATCGAGTTGAGTTTCAAGCTGACCTTTGTCACATAGTTAATTCACAAAGAGGTGAACTTGTCTTTGAGGGAACCAGGAAAGATGATATCTACATCACTTTACTGGATAAAATTTCGGAGAACAAGTCCATCTGTTTGAGAGTTGTTTCCAAGTCAAATCCATGGGTTTGGCATAAGAGGTTTGGACATGCTAGCTTGACACTTTTGAATAAACTTAGGTCTCGTGACTTAGTGATTGGACTTCCAAACATTAAGTATGAGATTTATAAAGTTTGTTCAGAATGTGCCATGGTGAAACATGTACAATCCTCTTTCAAATCAAAAAGTGTAATGAGTACCAGTAGATCTTTCGAACTTGTACATATTGATTTATGTGGTCCCATGCGTGTACAAAGTCGAAATGGTCATAGTTTTTTTTGTGTTATGGTTGATCATTTTTCAAGGGTTACATGGGTTATCTTTTTGCACTCAAAATATGAAACGTTTAATGAGTTTGTTGCCTTAGTGAAACAGATACAGAAGCAGCTAAATCATCAGCTGGTCGCAGTAAGATCTTACCATGGTTCTGAGTTTGATAATTTAAGTTTCATTGATTTTTGTAGAGAGCATGGAGTGAGTCACAACTTCTCTGCCCCTAGAACACCTCAACCAAATGGTGTTTTGGAAAGAAAGAATAGAACTCTAGAGGAGATGGCGAGGACGATGCTTATTGAAAGTGGTCTCCCTAAGAGTTTTTGGGGAGAAGCTATGAACACTGCATGTTATATCTTGAATCGTGCTCTTATAAGACCTAAATTGAATAAGACCCCATATGAACTCCTAAAGGGTAGAAAGCCCAATATTGCACACTTTCGTATCTTTGGATACAAGTGCTTTCTGCATAATAATGGGAGGAACCACACTAGTAGAATAATTGCTTATTGTTGCGGTGGTATTGCTGCGGTTTTACCCATACGCAGCAATATATCACGTAAAAAGAAAAGATAAAATATAAAATAAAGATATTGCTGCGGTTTTGGGAAAAAACCGCAGCAATATGGTTTCAACGGGAAAATTTTTGAAAAAAATTTGACTATTTGACCAAATATATTGCTGCGGTTTTCGCCAAGAACCGCAGCAATATATTAAAATAATATTTAAAAAATATTATTTTAATATATTGCTGCGGTTCTTGCCAGAAACCGCAGCAATAGGGTCATTAGGGTTTTTTATATAAGAGAAGGAGTGAGCCTTGAGCGCCGTTTTCATCAGCTCACCCTCGTTCCTCCTCTATCTGTCTGTCACGCTCACCCTCCTTCCTCCTCTATCTCTCCTCTCTCTGTCTCTAGATCTCCTTCACTCCCTTTCACTCTCACGATTCTTGCCTCTCTCTCCTCCTCGTCGTTCTTCATCTTCGTCGTCGTTCCTTATCTGTCGTCGTCATTCTTCATCTTCCGGTGGAATTCGAAAACCCTTTTCAATGGCTCGACACACTTCGCCCTTCAGCCTGAGCCGCCGTCGCTCGCCGCCGCTCGTGGTCTGCGCCTTCAGCCTCGCTCGCCGTCGCTCGTCGTCGTTCGCGTCAGCTTCGCTTGCCTTTGTTTCTTCTGTTGCTAGATCTTTGCTTCCTACACGACGTCGTCTTCGCCTTGATCCCTCCAACAAGCTTTACTTCCCCTGTAATATCTCTCTCTCTCATTTGACTCCGTTCGTGAAGTTGACTTATTTTTTGTTGCTGTTGTTGTTGTGATCTGACCATTTTGTGAACTGGGTTTTCATTAGTTTGATGATCACGAATCTGGGTCATTCATGTTTTTTTATAGGGTTTTTTCACCATATACCCCTGATAAATTTTTTTTTGCACCGTATACCCTCGCAAGTTTCCAAATTCACCATATACCCTTGACGTTTTAAAAAATACATCAACTTGCCCTTATGACTAACGGTGTTAGACTTTCGTTAGTCATTATGCCCTAATCCACCCCTAACCCTAATTAACTAATCTAAACCTAAGTCAAACCTTAACCTTAACCCCCTAATCTAATACCCTAACCCTAACCCTTACCCTAACCCTAACCCTTACCCTTACCACCACCCCTCCCCCACCCCCTTACACCTAGCCACTCACCGCCCCACCACCCCGCCCCCTCCACCCTCCACCGCCGCCCCCTCCCCTTCCCCGCCGCCGCGCCGCCCCCCTCCCCCTTCCCCGCCACTCGCGTAGCCCCTCCCCACCACCCCCGAACCCCCCTCCCCGCATCCCCGAGCCGCCTCCCCCCCCCCCTCCCCGAAGCTCCAGAAGCCCCCTCCCCCTCCCCCGCATCCCCGCAGCCTCCCCCCTCCCCCTCCCCGAAGCTCCGAAGCCTCCCTCCCCCGCATCCCCGCAGCCCCTCTCCCCTCCCCCCCTCCCCAAAGCTCCTGACCCCCTCCCCCTCCCACGCATCCCCGCAGCCCTCCCCTTCCCTTCCCCCCTCCCACGCATCCCACGACCCCCCTCCCCTTCCCCCTCCCACGCATCCCGCATACCCCCCCCCACGCATCCGTAATTTTCGAACCCAGAATTTTTCCAACCCAGATTTAAAGTACCCGGAATTTTCGAACCCAGATTTGAAGAATCCGAATTTTCGAACCCGATTTGAAGAACCCAAAATTTCGAACCCGCATTTTCGAGCCCGGATGCGTGGGAGGGGGCCGCGGGATACGTGGGAGGGCTGCGGGATGCGTGGGAGGGGAAGGGGATGGGGCCGGGGATGCGTGGGAGGGCTGGCCGCGGAGCTCCGGGGAGGGGGAGGGTGGGGGTGGCGGGGATCCGGGGAGGGGGAGGCGGCTGCGGGAATGCGGGAGGGGGAAAGGGTGGTGAGGGGAGGTGATGGGATGGGGTGGGGTGGGGTGGGGAGGAGGGGTGGGGTTAGGTGGTTAGGGTTTGGGTATTAGATTAGGGGTTAGGGTTAGGGGTTAGGTTTAGGTTTAGGTTAGTTAATTAGGTTTAGAGGGGAAATTAGGGTTAGAGGGGGGTTTAAGGGTTAATGACTAACGGAAGTCTAACACCGTTAGTCATTAAGGGTATGTGGATGTATTTTTTAAAACGTCAAGGGTATATGGTGAATTTGGAAACTTGCGAGGGTATACGGTGCAAAAAAAAATTTGTCAGGGGTATATGGTGAAAAAAACCGTTTTTTATATTATTGGGTTTTGGTTGATTTCTTGTTCAGTTTGTTTCATGGTTGGTGGGTTTTGGTTGATTGATGGAGGTTTTTGTTTTTGCGATTTTGTTAGTATTTGACAATTTTTAGTTGTTTAATGTTAAAGGTTACACATTGTGTGAGTTAAATTCTTAGTGATTTACAAGAATTGTGGAAGTTACATGCTTAAGGTTCATCTCCTAAAGTTGTGTTTACCTGGAATTCTTATGAGTAGTTCTAGTTTGATTTGCTCATTAGAATATCTGATTTTTTTTATTTTATCTGTTAGATATTGTAATTCTTTATTTTCATTATTTTTAATTTTTCAAGCCAATGCATGAACTCTATATGTTGTACTAGTTCGTTTTAGTTACTTTTGGTTTAATTGCATTTTAAGGTTGAAAATTGTATGAATACTTAAATTTAAAAAAAAAACGTGCACTTATTGCTGCGGTTTCTACCGAAAACCGCAGCAATAGACCTAATTTTTTATATAAAAAATATACATATTGCTGCGGTTTGTGCCAGGAACCGCAGCAATATATCGGCCTATTGCTGCGGTTTCTACCGAAAACCGCAGCAATAGACCTAATTTTTTATATAAAAAATATATATATTGCTGCGGTTTGTGCCAGGAACCGCAGCAATATATTGGCCTATTGCTGCGGTTATAAACCGCAGCAATAGGTTAATTACCTATTGCTGCGCCCTTAATTGCTGCGCAGCCAAAACCGCCGCAATAGGTCACTTAATGACCGCAGCAATAAGCATTTATTCTACTAGTGCCAGCTTGATAAGTTCAATCCTAGGAGTGATGAGGCAATCTTTCTTGGTTGTTCTCCTCATAGTAAAGCTTACAAGGTGTTCAATAAGAGGACCTTGTGTGTTGAGGAAAATGTTCATGTGATTTTTGATAAGTTTAATATGTCTTATGAGATTGCACAGGTTGAACCAGAAGATATTATTGGAATGCTTGAATTTACAGGGCAACAGCTAGCTGGTTCCGCTCAGTAACCAGAAGAGGAGACGGGTCTACCTACTGATCCACCAAATGCTGATGGTGGAGGACATGATCTACAAAGAGAATACAATAATGAGGACTTGTCTGAGGGGAAACCGAATATTGATGGTTCCCAAGGAGATCAACATGCAATGTAAACACCTCAGGAGGAACCACCACACAAGATGGTGGCAACCCTCACTAGTAGAATAATCGTTAATTGCAGCGGTTGAATTGCGGCAGTTTTACCCATACGCAGCAATAAACCGCGTCAAAATAAAAAAAAAAGATCGAAAATCAATCTATTGCCGCGGTTTTGGGTGGAAACCGCAGCAATATACCTCAACGATAAAATTTCAAACTGTGTTGACCAAGTCTGACGAAATTGATTGCTATGGTTTCTTCCAAGAACCGCAGCAATAGATTAAAATATTATTTTTTTAATAATATTTGAACCTATTGCTGCGGTTCCTACCCAAAACCGCAGCAATAGGTTGATTTTAAAATTAAAAGAGGCGTTAGGGTTTGTCCATTTAACTATTGGGCACCGTCTTCGCTGCTCCCTCTTAGTCTTCTTCTCTCACTCTCATTCTTTCTTCCTCTCTCACTCTCATTCTTTCTTCCTCTCACTCCTCTCACTTCAGATACAAATCCTTCTCTCACTCTTATTCTTCCTTCCTCTCACTCCTCTCACTTCAGATACAAATCCCTTTTTCACTCTTCTCCCTCTCTCACTTCGATTTCACTCTTATCCCTCTCTCAGTCTTCGTCACTCAGTCACTCCTCTCACTTCGGATACCGAAGATCTCGCCTGATGCCATGATCGAAGATCTGGAAACACACGAAGGTTCAAGCGAGACTTATTCTAGTCGAAAATCATTTTCTCGACTGCATCGATTGCAAGAAATCGGATCGTGTTGAAGGATCGCAAGGCTAAGCTCGCACTCTTTCGTGTTGCTAAAGTTACCGGCGATGCACCTAACAAGCTCTCGAAGTTGTAAATTTTTTTTTTTTAGATTTTGGCGTTTTTTTTTGGATTTTTGTTGAATTAATGGAGTTTTTTGGGGGTTTTAGCAGTAAGGTGGTAAGATTAGGGATTACGCAAGTTTTGACAGTGATGTCACAGAAGCAGAAGTCTGCATTGAGGGAAGCTTACAGTAAGAAGAAGTATTTGTCGCCGCCTCACGAAGCATCAGGTATTGTTTTCTCTCTCCTAATGTTAGCAATGCGTTGTTTCGTGCCGAAATTGGTTTTATATTATCTGTTTACAGTATTAATATGAAAGTTGTATATGTTGTTTACTGTTGAGTGCATTAGTTGTGTGTTGAGGCGGATTTGTCGAGGGAATCCACCACCGACGACGCGCGCACGGTTGCGAGGAGGAAGATCTCGATAGAGTCAATGTTCATTGCGAGATTGTCCGACTGTGGACCGTGGTGGGCTGCGGCCAGGACAGCAACAACAACCTCTCTATTCGTCTCTAGTCGCACATCCTGTTCTTGTTTTCTTTCTTTTTTGTTCTTTTTTTTTCTCTTTTGTAGTTAGATTTTATTTTTATTTATCAGATCTAATGGCTAGGGTGGTGATATTTTAGTTTTTTTTTTTTTTTGATTTTCTTCATTTTTGTTTGTTAAGAATCAATAAAAATGTTAGGGTTTCTGATTTTTTGTTATTGTTTTTCATATTTTTTTTAGCATCTTTTTTTTTGAATATATGCTGATTTTTTGTATCTTTTATGTTTTTGTATAAGCATTCTTTGTCATTACTTTCAATTTGTATGTTTTATTTTCTTCTTGCATTTTTTCCTTTCAAATTTGATGGCAAAGAGTAAAAAAAATTTTTTTTTTACCTGTACCAGTACCTATTGCTGCGGGTCTTACCTAAAACCGCAGTAATAGGTTTCATTTTTTTTAATTAAAAAACATACCTGTTGTTGCGGTTTTTGATGAGAACCGCAGCAATAGGTTGCTCTATTGTTGCGGTTAAAAACGCAACAATAGGTAATTACCTATTGTTGCGCCCTTAATTGCGGCGCGCCTAAAACCGCATCATTAGGCCACTTAATGACCGCCGCAATTACCATTTATTCTACTAGTGCCTAATGAGGGACAGGTAAGGAATGAGCAGGGAACTACTTTACATCCCAGCACATCTGAGAGATCTAACTTAGATGATGCTGGAATGCAAGCTGGTTACAGTCAGGCTCATTCAAGAGGACAAGATGGTCCAGTTTCAAAGAGTTTTATATATCAATCTTCTCATCCCTCTGATCAAACCATTAGTGATATTAATAAGGGAATTCAAACAAGAAGAGCTGTTTAAGAGAACTTTTGTGCTTTTTTTTCTTTCTTGTACAGCATAGAACCAGCTAATTACAAGATGGCATTAAATGATCCAGATTGGGTGTTGTCTATGCAAGATGAGTTGAATCAATTTGAAAGGAACCAGGTATGGCACCTTGAGTCAAGACCAAGAGATAGGTCAGTCATTGGCACTAGATGGGTGTTCAGAAACAAGTTGGATGATCTTGGCACAATAGTTCGAAACAAAGCAAGGCTTGTATGGTGCAAGGCTACAATCAACAAGAACGCATCGATTATGATGAGACCTTTGCACCTGTTGCTAGCTTAAGAGCTGCTTAGAGCCTCATCTCTGGCAGTTGATCTAGTGCTTCCCTCATGAGTTGTTCGTTGACTTCAGGGTCGTAATGCTAAACTCAAAAGCTAAGCAAACCGACTTCTATGGGGACCACCGCCTCAGCTCCAAAGGCTAGTGAAAATGGGCTTTTGCCTGTAGCCCCCTTTTTTGTGGTTCTATTAGCCTAGAGTACTTGTGGCACTAAATCTGCCCATAGCCCCTTGTGTTCCTCCAGCTTTTTCTGTAAGGCTAGCAGAATCTGTTTATATGCCGCTTCATCCTTATTGCATTTGCTGCTCACATGAATATGAAATTGTTTCAGATGGATGTGAAGACAACATTCTTGAATGACTATTTAAAGGATGAGGTATATGTAATACAACCACCTGGTTTTGTCGATTAACTATTTCCCCACTTATTCAAACTTGATAAAGCTTTGTACGGTCTCAAACAAGCACCAAGAGCTTGGTATGAGAGATTGTCAAAGTTTTTGATGGAAATGAATACAAGAGGGGAACAATTGACAAAACTTTGTTTATCAGAACCAGGGGGAAACATTTGCTAGTAGTTCAAATTTATGTTGTTGATATCATTTTTGGAGCTACTAATTAGTTGCTATGTGATGAGTTTGCTAATCTGATGTAGAGTGAGTTTGAAATGAGCATGATGGGAGAACTTGGCTTCTTATTAGGCTTACAGATTAAGCAAACAGCTGATGGAATTATGATCCACCTGCAAAAGTACCTTAGAGAGCTTCTTAAGAAGTATGGTCTGGAGAACAATAAAGCTTATGACACTCATGTTCCCACTTCCACATAACTTGATACGGATTCAAAGGGAAAGGATGTGGAAGCTACACTGTATAGAGGTATGATTGGTTCCCTTTTGTACCTAATAGCTAGTAGACCTTATATTTGTTCTCTATAGGGTTGTGTGCAAGATTTCAAAGCAATTCTAAGGAGCCTCATCTAAAGGTTGTTAGAAGAATACTTAGGTATTTGGTGGGAACATATGACTTGTGCTTGTGGTACCCCAAAGGCACTTCTATTGAGCTGGTAGAGTATACAGATGCAGATTATGCTGGTTTCCTTGTTGAAAGGAAAAGCACATCAGATTATACCAACTGAAAGATTTTGGTGTTGTCTATGAAAGTGCTCCTATCATGTGTGACAAAACTAGTGCTATTAATATTTCAAAAAATCCTGTTCAACACTCTAAAACCAAGCACATTGATATAAGACATCATTTTCTTAGAGATAATGTTGAGAAAAGCTTGGTTGAATTATTGTTTTACAAAAGTGAAGATCAAATTGCTGGTATTTTTACAAAACCTTTGTGTAGAGAGTCTTTTTGTAAGTCAAGAGTCTTATTAGTTTAATTAAGTTTTAGTAAGTGTTATTTGTAGGAGTTATTAGGTTTACGTTATTTGGCTTCAACTGTTTCCCCCGATGGTTAGATTAGTACTCTTTGATGTGAAATTGCACACATATATCTTTGCTTAATTTTTCAAGTTGTCATATACATGCTTTCTATATCCTTCAAGATTAGAAAGTATCGTTGCTTGAATAAAAGTGAAATCATGCTAAGTTGCCAGAACCATGTGCAAGTGTTTCTCTTACGAAACAACTGAGAAGAAGAACAATAGTGCACATATATATTTTTGGGAAGTTGATTCTTTCCGAAAATTAAGCAAATATTTTAACTTATGCAAGTTAAGATATTTTTATGCAGTTATCTTTCCTAAAAAAAGGCGCGCTAATTGTACATATCTTGTACATGCCTTATTTTTTGGCAGTTGAGGCATTTATGGGAAGTTATGATTACTTCCGAAAATTTGAATTGCTTTTGAAATCTCAACTGATTATCTTCCTCTACTTATTCTCTCATGCATATATATTATATTTGTCCCCATTTTCTATGCAATCACTTCAAGTCACACTCAAGCAATCTCTCTCTCTCTAAAAGCGTTTCTCCAAGATTCTTTGTTTTCTCTACAACGGGGAAGAAATCTTATGTTGGTTCAAGGAAGAAGGGTGGAAAATCGAAGAGCTCTACAGAAATGCCTCCATCTCCAAAGAAAACCCTCTCTGTCACTCAACCCAAAAAACCTCCATCCTCAACCACAATCTCCGATAATCCTCCCTCCATCACTCAAACTCCAACCACCACTATTCCACAAAATCAACCTCCACCACCTCAAAATCAGCCACTTCCATCACAACCACCTCCATCCGTAACTTCATCTCCTACCCATCCTCCCATTCATGAACCTATTTCCACTCCTTTAACCGCCAAATCTTTAACCGCTTCCTCAACCGAAAACCCAACCACCTCTACTGTTTCCCATAACCTAATTTCCACTGAGAAGGGTGAAGCTGTTCTTGAGGGGGAACATTAGAAGGTTTATGTCACTAGTACTGTTGAAAGGGTTTTAGATGAGTTGTCAGCCGAGGTTCCTGTTGAGAAGGAACAAAAGGAGGAAGAAGATCTGGTGGTCACTGGCCACAAGGAAGGGTCTTCATCTGCCTCTACTAGGGCTAGAGAAAGGAGAGTGACCAGATCTGCCATGAAGAAAGAAACAGAAGAAGTTTATGAGGATCAATATGTTGGTTCTGCTAGGGGAACCAAGATGAAAGGGGTACTAGCTAGACCCCCTCGCGCTACAAAAGGTAAATCTGTTGAAACTCCTGTTCTACTGGTTCTACTCCTCTTGTGGAAAGAAGTGTGTTATCTCACTAGTAGAATAAATGCTTATTGCTGCGGTCATTAAGTGGCCTACTGCGGCGGTTTTGGCCACGCAACAATTAACGGCGCAGCAATAGGTAATTAAACTATTGCTGCGGTTTTTAACCGCAACAATATTGCAACGTATTGCTGCGGGTTATGGGGAAAACCGCAGCAATATATATATTTTTTATTATAAAAATACAGTATATTGTTGCGGTTTATGGGGAAAACCGCAGCAATATACTGTATTTTTATAATAAAAAATATAGATATTGCTGCGGTTTTCCCCATAAACCGCAGCAATATATATATTTTTTATAAAAATACAGTATATTGCTGCGATTTATGGGGAAAACCGCAGCAATATACTGTATTTTTATAATAAAAAATATAGATATTGATGCGGTTTTTCCCATAAATCACAACAATATGCTGTCTTTTTTAAAAAAAAAAATATTGTTATGCACGTATGTTCCATCCAACCTCCTCAAGCAAGAAGCAGGATGCAGCAAGCAGAATGCAGCAGCTGCAACAATATTTTCTGCATAAATTTCGGCAGAGCTCCGTTTGTAAATTGGATAAACCCATAATTGGGAATTAACCTGTACAATATTATATGCAACAACCAACATCCATCATGCAAAATTCATCCAACAACCAACATCTAATCCAAAATTCATCCAACAACCAACAACCAACAACCAACATCCATCATCCTCTAAGAACCAATTTTCCTCGAACTTCCACAATCCAAATTCCAAGTTGAACAAGAAATAAATACGATTCAATCCAACATAGATATCATGCGAGTCCAACATATATATATATATATATATATATATATATATATATATATATATATATATATATATATATATATATATATATATATATCATGAAATCCAAGTCAATACGATAATATTGGTTGGTACAAGTTGCACTAAATTATATTCGTTGTAAGGATAAGAGAAATAAAGAAAATTAACATTAACTAACCTACGCAATGCAATTATCAATAAAGTATCTTGCCCACTTATTTTTCACCTCATTGATTTGATATTCCGTATAAGGATCGAAGGGTAAAGGTACGAGAAACCTGAAAATAATTCACCAAAGTTAGCCTCAAATAGTTAAATATATAAAATATGAAATGAATAATAAGTGAACAAAAACTTACTTCATCGAAATCCTCCGAACCAGAATATAAAGTGAGTACGTTAAAAATGTTACGCATGACAAAATAACCGCACTCCGTGCCTCCTTGTTGTTGTCGGCACTTTATCAAAAAATTTAAGAAAATGAGGAAATTTATCGTATAATGAGAATGACATAGGCTTTTAATTGAATAAAATAAGTCTATTATACCTGAACACGGTTCCAAAGAAGCTTGTCCCGACGAACTTTGTTGCCGCTCATCCGAAACCTCCTAAAAGCACTACATAAAACAACATCAAATGATTTACACTTTATTTGCTTTATATTATAATTTAAATTCATTTAAAATATATCAAACCGATCAACTTACGCTATCATAGGCTGTCTAATCTTTAACTTCCGCTCCTTGTGTAAGCTAGCGGAATCAAAGACATAAATTATCCCGAGCATGGGACGTATGACAAGAAGCATCCAATGAAGGCTATTGCAAGATTGAATAACAATAATTACTTAAAAAATTCACATGTCATGCAACAATCAATATTTGTAAAACTATTAAGATATAATATTACTCTTGAAAGATTGGCGCGAAGATGATACTAGCACCAACAACGACGGATCCAGTCAAAGCACAATGAATGTAAGTCGTTACATTCTCCAATGCATTCACATCCGCGGTACTCTCCGGACACATCCAACAAATACGAACATCATCCCCAAATCCATCCAAGTCAGACTGCGTTGCCCTAAAAAAAATAGACAAATGTAAATTTTATGTAGAAAATACAACTATCATACAATCAAATGTAAAAAAAAATCATAACTTTGATTATTGTTACCTCATGTACACCTGGATAATAGAAATATTAAGCATCTCCCCTTTCAGGAACTGAGCAATATCCTCCTTGGTCAGATAAGCGGTGGCATCTTCTGAATAATGGAACAAGGAGCTCGGCAAGGTTACACCAACGGTATCATCGTCTGCGACGGCAAGGGCAAGCGTATCTGCTAACTCCTTACAGTCTTCAGTGAGGGATTCCAAGAACGATACATCATCGACAACTGGACTATAACGAGTAGCCGAACCGGCCGAAAGGCTGGCGCTAGGACATCTAACGACCTCCCCCGAAATCCCCTTTTGTTTTTTAGGTGTCGGTGTAACCTAATAATAATTTTTGAGAACGCGCATAAGATTATATAATTTTTAAATTTAATGCTATTATTTTTACAAAAATGGATAAAATTTGAACAATTACCTCATCACCTAATATTTGCACTAAAGTTTTTAGCCATTGCACCCACGTACCCAAAGCAGTTTTTGTAGTGTCGATTTCATATGCAGGGACGGGGACAGGTAGTGGCAAATGACCATACTTCTCTACAAAACGATGAATTTTCACTCGAAGGTGATCATTCATCATTCTAGACCCATGAACTGTAGTGGTCTCATCAAAAGCATAAGAATGTGCATCTGCCACTAGACAAGTCTTTCCACTAATTGGATCTATCAAATACAATCGACATGGAGTCTCGTCCTAACAATAACGTAAAGTTCTAATTATGTAAGATAATTATTTGTATAAAGCACATGTATATATGATAATTATTTGTATAAAGCACATGTATATATGATAAATATATGTACCTTCAACTGAGGAGAATGAGTGTCGGAAAATCCAGATAGTGGAGTACGTAGCTGAGTGGGCTGTGAAGTAGATGGCCCAGTAGATGGTGAAGCAGCTGATGGAACAAATGGTGAAGCAGATGATGGAACAAATGGTGAAGTAGATGATTGAACAAATGGCGGAAAAGGTAGCTGAGTGGGCTGAAAAGTAGCTGGCCCAGTAGATGGTGAAGCAGATGATGGAACAAATGGCGGAAAAGTTAACTGAGTGGGCTGAAAAGTAGCTGGCCCAGTAGATGGTGAAGCAGGTGATGGAACAAATGGTGCAATAAATGGTGGAGTAGGTAGCTGAGTTGGCTGTGAAAGCGCCACATTCTGCATATATGTTGCAATGTCATTTCTCCACCTTTCAGTCATTTTCTGCATGAATGCTTCCTCTTGTTCCTGACTCGAGCTCCAATAGTTCCTAGGAGGTGGACGACCAAAAGCCTTCCTATAGCCAACATTGTAGCCTCCAAAACCATAACAACGACCTGAATGATCTTGCTTCTCTCCAAGAGCCATAAAAAGGGCGTCTTTGTTACGTACCGGAGTGAACTCACCTTTGGCTTGCTTCTCCTTGTACTCCAACTGCCCAAAAAACAAGTTACAAATAATAATGTATTTAATAAAGAAAAAACATATATATGTCAAACTAAAAGTTATAGTGATATACATACGTATTTGTTAGCTGCAATCTTTGTTTCCTCAACTGGAATAAATCGCTGTTTAGTGACTGGATCTTTCTTATGCATCGCGCACCACCAGTCATCACCCCAATTAACATGAGAGGACACCGAGGAGGATGGTGTACTAGATGACGATCCAGAATCAAAACTAGGTGGACAGAAGTTCTCCTGCTTCCACAACTCTCTAGCATCCCCATAGTTCCTTTGACCTAAGTGGTGATGATGTGTATTCTTTTTTGCACTCTCGAGCGCCTTTTCTCGCTTTTTCTGCAATAAAAAACACATTAAGTTAGTAAAATATAATTTAAGTTAATAAAACCAAGTTAATTTGATTATAAACTTACTACAGCCTCATCTGACGTCATAGCCTCTTTGAAGGTAAGCCAATCCTCCATCTTGATGTGCTTGTATACATCTGGCGGAGTATCACCTAGCTTCTCTTTCTTTGATCTGACTCTGGTCATTGTGATCCAACCAGATACCAATTTGCTCTTAAAATCCCTTCATCTAGACTTGACCGCGCGCCCGGGTCACTCCACTTGCCCGGGTCGGGTTTTTTCGGAATTCTTTCTTTTTAAATCCTCTTTTTGAATGGGGGTTAATTTGTATTTATGCCTAGTTTATTTTAGGACTATATAAGGCAAAGTCCTCTCATATAGCGTAAAAGTTCGACACTAAAAGTGTAAACACTATTGCTATTACCTAGGAGTTGTATGCCCGTAGAAGTAAACCAAAGGCATTTCAAGAGGAATTCCTTCTACTGGATCAATAGGCATCTCAATTGGAGTCGCCGCAACGCAGCGGGCATTGTTATACTTCCCTGGCCTATATCCAAGTCCACAAAAGTAGGCTTCCAGCCTTGTTTGGCAGCCCGCTAAGAAGCATCCTCGACAAAGTACTCTTTCCGAAATCGAGTGGGACCCACCACAATAACTCTAGGACCCCGAACAAACATCATTAGTAGAAGGGAATCGAGAGAGCGCAATCCTACAAGGTCAATATCTCCGTACATCCAAATCATCATTTTTGAATTTCAACTTAGGAAATATGGGAATTGGGACATAATGAAAGATGTAGAAGGCGCTACGAGACTACCAAGCTCCTCCGATGAAAGACCACCAGCTCCCTAGTGAGCCAAGCGCCCAAGCCTAGGCATTCTAAGCGAAAGATATTCACAATAAGCTCTCTACTTTAAGACCATCAAAGTCAAATTTAATGTTCATGGCTCCAAGCATACCACATGGACAAAGGCATTAGATTGAAGTACTAGACATAAATTTGTAGGTTTATTTCAAGAATATCTACTTGATTCTTTCTTCCTTTAATTGTAATTTGGTGTTTTACAAGAAGATATTCACAATAAGCTCTCTACTTTAAGACCATCAAAGTCAACTTTAATGTTCATGGCTCCAAGCATACCACATGGACAAAGGCATTAGATTGAAGTACTAGACATAAATTTGTAGGTTTATTTCAAGAATATCTACTTCATTCTTTCTTCCTTTAAGTGTAATTTGGTGTTTTACAGTAAACTCAAATTCAAAGTTCTCCAAAGGAATCATATATATTGCTCCCCCCACCCCCTCCCCCTCCCACTCACCCCCTCCCCTTCTCTATGGCACGATGCGTGATGTTGTAAATCACTTCATAAGGCAAGTTACGGTTTAAGAGAATATTTTGTATATAATGGAGATATTGTGAATACATTCCCATGCAAGTTAGAAATGGGAATTTATTTGAATGAAAACAAAATCATGAAAAAGCAAAAAGCGAGCCCAAGTTCCGCAAACTTGATAAAAACAAAACAAAAATCATGAGCAAAATGAAGAAACCGTGTGATACGAGCCTATTCCATAATAAATTGATCGGGCATGTGATTCTCTTCAAAAATCCAGTTTGTTATATTCATCTCCTTTCTCGAGTCCAGGACTCCAATTTAGATTCATATGTTGCTCATGCTTTTATGATATAACAAGTCCATGTGTTGCTCATGCTTTCATGATATGGAAGTAATAAAATCATACATATTTCTCGTTACATAAAAGGCCAATATTACATAAAAAGAAGTTGAAAGCTAATGGCAGGGGGAGGGGGTTGTTTGTTTTAAACAAGAAAGTAAAGCGGATTGATCAATATAGAAACAAACCGAATCTTGCATAATAGCCTCATTCAAATGATCAAGGCTACAAACAATAGTAACCCCTAGCCACTTAGGTTAATACTCAATTACTACGAAATTTCCTCGGTTAGCAATCTTAAAGTATTACTAAACCATCACGAGTAGCTTAGGCAATTCCTTCTTAAAGTTTCGGACAAGACTAGAGATAGTATATTAGCTCCTCAAGTCTCCTAGACAATACTTGACCTTAGTTACATAGTGACCATATAATCAAGATATATATTTGTTCTAGTATGCATATGACAAGGAGAGCTTGTTATAGAAGGGGAAAAAGTCATAGCATAAAACATTGTAATACTAAAAGAACTACATCTTGATTCCATCCAATAGAAAAATAACTTTTTCTTTAATATAGTCTAGTGTCTTTTACATCAATTTTCAAATGGTTAATTTTTTTCTTTCATTACTCTGGTTTTGTCCGAGGAAATATTCACATACGAATACATATCCACTCCACTCTCCATCAATCCCAAAAAAAAAATTCTCTCACAAACATGAAATATGAGAAGTCATACAAGGATAGGAAGTATGAGAAAAAAACAGAAATGAACACACAACTCCCTCCATCCCATATTTTTGGTGTCGGTTTGATTTTGCATTCATACTAGGCTTAGGGAGACTTCCGGTTTAGCGATGAGGAAGAAATTATTTGGACACTCAACAAGAAATATAGAGGGAACTATTTGTCTTACAATATTTCTAGATTGTCCGGTGGAATTATTTTGGATATAGTGGGGACTGGGGATAGAGACTTTCATGCCTAGCTTATCCAATTTAGAATTAATTTTACTCTAATATACAATACACCGAGATGACTCAAGCATCATTGGAAGAAGATGCTTTAGCTCTATTCCTCCGTGCTTCTAGTATCGCATGAACATTTACGTAGCTAATCATTGGCGTCTACACACATACAAAACACAATATGTCAACCAAAGAAACTTATGAGAAACAGCTTTACATCTTCAAAATCACATGTCCGCATACTCAAACATCATTATCCAAGAAACCACACAACCGAACTGTAATACTCCGGTGGCCGATCCTATTACACAGTCCGGCTATTAGCTTATTGCAAGTGCACAAGCATACCTCATCTCGCTACATAATCGGACGTATCGAGATCCACCATCCATTTCGATTGTGGCTCCATGCCAAGTAAAAATCCGGTAAATATAACAGGATCAATTATTGGATTAAGGCATTTGATCAAAATTATCTACAAGCTCCTCATGAACATACAAAACCGTCATCTACGACAATTCTTTTACGTATAGACGGTTACATATGATAAAATCATGAACCCTAACGTTTAACTCAACTAGGCATGGATTGAGGGTTCTTGACAAGGTGCGAGACAAAGAAGAAGCGAGGAATAGTCCCACGTAATCTAGGATAATACCCATTAGATTTCCCTATGATTCTCATGGTAGTATATACTACAACTTCCATCCGATTTAGAAGTCACAATACCAAGTGCTTGTTCCATTGAAATGAATAGACATGGCAAGTGGAAATTCATGGAAAGTAGAAGATTTGAGTTGTTTATCTCGACATAAACATAACAGGTCACCTTGTTCAACTTCCCACAAAATAGAGGAATCAACTTACCTATCTTCTCCTAGGTAAGAATCGTGTGAAATTCTACTTCCCATACTCAACCAAACAACTTTCATACTTCCCATGAAATAAAATTTCCTTGGCATTAAAACTACCTAGGAAATTACACTTCATATATTCAACCAAACAACCACTAATTTAGTAATTCTAATCACATTACCACAATGACGATTGTTTCAAGACAAAACTAGCAACTAGCAATTGCTAGCATAACGGGAGGATACTTGAGTGGTTTCCACAACATCCATTATCAAATACTACTAGATTTATATGTGGGTGGGGGTTTTCCGTCCACATGTCCTAACATGCTTAGGCCTACATATAAATTTCTTGCAACTCGTGATATAAAAAAAGGGTTTCGAGACAATAAAGTACTCTGATTCAGGCATTCAGCATATAGGACATTGAACATTTCTTCAAAAGAAATCTATAGGGGTAGTATATTCTTCCAGCCAATCAGCATTCTATTTGTCACTCAATCACCATATAATTGTGCACATAAATGTTTTCACTTTTGGCAATCTCCCAATTTGCATTTGCTAACTAAGATGTTAAATTCATGATAGACCCATGATTATTAAACACACACAAATCGACTACAGCAGGGTCCGATTGATTTCGGAACTCAACAATGAGACTGGAGAAAAGAAAAAGACATGAATTATACCGCAAATTTACATTATATTTTAATAAAGTTACATTTGAAATTCTTAGAACCCTAGGAGAGAGAAAATCTCATATTCTTGAGAGAGAAGTGAGAGAAACTTGTTGAAAGCTTGGAATTTGAAGAATCTAAGAAGGAAACTTGAAGATTTGGAGGCTCCTTGCAACTTTAATGAGAATTTCTTACTCTCTCTCATGTTTTATTGCTTTATTTTCTTATTTTCATGTCATTCTCACTCTATTTACTTGTTCATCCTAGATTATTATTTTAGTTCATGTTAATAGCTGTTAATGTCTTTTAGTTTATAATTTTTTATGATATGATTTGTGAGTAGCTATTTCTTTGGGAAGGATTTGAAGCCATTAATGAGTTCATGAACCTCTAAATCCAACATTGGGTTTTGAGTTGGGATAATTTTGGCTAATTGATTTGGCATTTTCATGAATGTTTGTGTAATTGGCCATCATAGTAGCATAATTTAGGTACCCTTAGTGAAGGATTGAGAGATGAAGTTAAGGGGTTGCCTCAAATCGATTATTAGGCTTGAAGGACCATGAGAATAGGGACTACCTAGCCTAGGGGACTTAATTTGTTTGTTTAAGTTCATCATGTTTATGGATATGCTTGGTTGAATGCCTTAGCCATGAGAATAGGTCTTCGGTAAGAGACTAGGCCAATCTAGCTAGCTCGAGAGAGTGGTTAGAGTACCAATGGATGAACAATTCCCCTCAATTGATCCCCATTATTGATTCCCAGCATTGTGATTACTTGGTTTGTGAATGAGTTGATTGGTGGATACCCCTTCCCAAAGTCATTTTTCTTATTGTCTTTTCATCTTTAAATCTTCAAAAACATAGACTTTGCTTAGCTTATCATAAATCGATACTTATTGGTGCTTCCCTTAGTCCTTGTGGATTCGACCCTTTACTTGGCTTATATTGGGTAGTTTAGGTATCTTTGACGTGTTTACAACGAGCGCGTCAAATTTTGGCGCCGTTGCCGGGGACATCGGCTTGCATTGATTCGTGTTGATTAGATAAGTCTACGCTATTTGTGAATATTCTTTCCCTTTTTTTCTTTCTTTTTGTTTTGAAAAGAAAAAAATGGCAAATACTTCTTTTCCTCAATATGAAAATGAGTCTTTTTGGGTTTACTTTGAGAGACTTGGGGAATTTATAAAGTTTCATGGCTATGATATTTGCGAATCTTGTGAGATTACTTATTGTGGACTAAATGAGCATACTAGAAGAGTTGTTGAAAACATGTTTAACGGTGATTTTCAAGCGACATCTTCGGATGAAGCTTGGAATTTTTTTATGTGGTTAGCTTGGGATTCTTATGATTCCGACTTTTATGCAAATTGTCATTATTCCTCTAATGTTGGCATGAATTTCTTTGATGAATCAAATGTTCCCACTACCGAGCCTATTATGCATGATCATATTCCCTCATATGTTTGTTGTAATAAGGTAGATTCTAATGTTGATGATATGCATACTACTTCTCGATTTTCATCAAATTTGTGCATGAATTTCAATAATGTGCCACATGTCCCTAATATTGATTATCATATGCTTGATTGTGATCCCTCCCCCAAAATTGATTTTCGTGGTTCCTTGCATTCCGAATCATCGAAATCCGAATTGGAGCTTACTCTTGAGCGATATCTTAATGGGGCAAATTCTAGTGCCAATTATGAGCCTCTCCCTAAAGTTGACTCCAAACCTATTGAGGATCTCTTTTTACAATTGAAAAGTGGTTTGAATTCGCTTAGGGAAAATCGGGGTTGCAAAAATGAGATTCTCAAGTTTGATTATGTTGATTCGAGGGATGTTGAAAATGAAAATCAATTGGGAAAGAGTAGCCTAGATCTTGATGATGGTTTTTGGAGTAGTGATGATGAGGGGTATGCTTTTGAAGAGAAAATGCCCATTATTGAGGATGTTATTGAAAGTGAGGATGTTTGTGAATCTTTGCATTCTCTTTTTGAGTATGATGTTCCTAACTCTAGTGGGTTTAGCCTTACTCCGTCTCCTTCCATCTTAGAGCACTCATCCTCTCCTACCAATTCTAGAAAGTAAAAAACCTCATTTGGTGGTTGGTGATGATTTTGAAGTTTTGATGGATAATGAAAATGTTGTTGATAATAACTCATTGGTGGAAGAAGTCTCCCTTCTTAAGTCTTGTGATGTGAGTGAAGTGGTTAGTGAAAGCTTTGTTTCTATCTCTTTCCCTCATATTCCATTTACAAGAAGGATTGACATTATTCCCTCTACTCCCATTTCACATCCGTTTTCATCTCTCAAAACTCCACATCTTGATGAGTTTCTTGCCTCTTTTGACATTCAAGTGTCCAATTTGTTTATTTTTGAGGAAAAGAGTGAGATTGCCAGAAAAAAAAGAGTTTGTTGAGGAGAGTTTGTCATTTTATTTTTCTTCTTATTTTGATTCTTCTTCTTCTTATTTCTTTGTTTTTCTTTTTGTTCCTTCTTTTAGGCATCCTTCTCCTCATTTGCATGGAGTTGCATTGCACTTTATGCACACTTTGCATTTTGTCATTGCATACTTAATAATAATGGAAATGTGTGCTAGTGCATTTGACAAACTCTTGCGATCTTTGAATTGCTATTTACTAGAAAGGTCAAGCTTAGGACCTTAAATAAGCCTTTCTCGGGAAGTAATCCGTGATTTATTGCTTTTATTTTTTTAATTTTACACATTTTTTTTATATCTTTGATTTTAATTTAGGCACATAGTTCGAATAAAAACCATTCTCAATAGTACGTGGAAAGCAAATTGTGGTTTTGAAGAAGTTTATTAGCAATGGAGAAATTGGGTCATTTGCGGGTATTTGCACCCACCTAATATCCGGTAGCTTTCTTCCTTTTGCTCTTTCTTCAATGCTCTATGATTTGTGGAACATATGTTTGTTGGTTGAATGTTTCTTCCCTCCCTCCCTCCCCTTGATCGTCTTGTTCAAGCATTGAGGACAATGCTTAATTCTAGCTTGGGGGAGTAGCTATTTACTAGCTTGGGGGAGGTGTATATAGTTTTTTTTTCCTTTAATAACAAAAAAAAATCTAAAAAATTGTCTTATTTTCATTTATTTTCTTTCTCTTTCAAGTTTTGATTTCTTTCTCTTTAGTTCTAACAAAGTCAAAATGAAAAAAAAGAAACAAAAAAGAAGTGTTAGTTTTAAATAAAAATTTGGTTTTCTTGTCCAAGGAAGATGCTAGTTGATGATATATGTGGATTCCTTGCTTTGATTTTGAGTATATGTTTAGAGGCTCCTTTTGGAAGAGTGTCAGCTTGGGTTGTGGTGCTTTAAGAGGTGATTAATCTTGATTGCATTAGAATCAACCAAAATGAAACCAATAAATGCTCAATTGGATGTCTTGTCTTGTATCTTGACTATGTTGCTCATGCTTGGATAATTTAGCTTCAAATTTGCGGTCCCTTGTGTCCCTAGATATGCTCATCATGTCCCCAAACAAAGCTCTACAAGAAGCTTAGTTTTTACTTCTTTTCGTCGTGTAATAAGTGGTACAAAAAGCCACAAAAATTTCATGGTTCTCTTTAGTGAATAGTAACTCCCCATTTGTATAGCAAAAAAAATTCCCGTAATAAGAGAAAAAGAAAAAGCCAAAAACAGTCAAAAAAGGCGTGAAAAATGAAAAAAAAAGGTGAAGAAAAACGAAAAGCAAAAAGAATAGAAGAATTACAATAAAAGAGGTCAATTTGTGGATGCCTACCACACTTAGTTCTATTTTTCTAAAGTTTTGAGTAGAGCGGAGTTTAAGGCCTATTTGTGTGTCTATGGATGGTGGACTAGTGGTTTAAGCTTCTATAACACTTGAAGAGCCTTAAGTCTTAGGATAGCTAGGTGTTCTCTAATGAGCGAGTAAAAAGTCTAATTAGGTGTCCTATTGCAATCTTAATTAGTCTTTTCCTCTACCCATAACCTATGAGTACACTTAGAAATTAGTTGTCTTGAAAGTTGCTCTTTATTCTTGCTTGTGAACCATTTCATTGATAGTTGACTTGGGCATGAATCTTGAGGTTGTTGAATAAATGGTTGATGAAAAACTAGAATTGTGGGTATAAAAACTCTTTGGAAACCCTCGCGAGATCCCACTCGCCCTCTAGAGCGATTTAGGGGTTTAAAGAGCTTGTTGCATATGCTAAATGCAATCGTGATTCCTACGAAAATGAGTTAGTGTAAATTCTTTCTTTCTCCTTTTTCTTTTCTTCTTTCTTCTTGATCTTGTTTTCAAATAATCATTCTCTTACCCTTGTGTTTTATTCTATTTTGCTTGGGGACAAGCAAAGATCAAGCTTGGGGGAGTTTGATGTCTTGTTTATTTCTTTACTTTTTGATCGCTTTTAGTTGGTATTATAGTTGTTTTTGAGTTAGTTTAGGCTAGTTTGTTAGCTATTTCCTTAATTTGTGCAATTTTCCTCCTCGTATGCACTTTCTTTGGGCGCTTTATTTCATTTCAGGACTTGGGAGCATGCTTGGAGGATACTTGCACAACCTCGGATATTAAGATCGAAGAGGAAGGTCAAGGAAGCATAACCGAGTTCCGGGGGTAAATATAAGAAGTTTTGAAAGGGTTTGCGCACAAGGGTCAACTACAAATGGCCATAACTTTCAGCCCACAAAATATTTTTGAGTGATTCAAGTTGGAGATGAAAGTTTGGCTCAATAGCTTTCCAACAAGTGGTCACAAGTTCAATTCCGATACAAAATGAGTGAGATATGGCCGTTTGAAAATGAAATGACGAAACTAAAAACTGACCCGAGCGCTCGGGTCAACTGACCCGCCTGGGTCAATCTGCAGAAACTCAAATTTCAATCATGTTGGTCCGACCCGCCCGGGTCAGACTTGACCCGCGCGCCCGGGTCACTCCACTTGCCCGGGTCGGGTTTTTCCGGAATTCTTTCTTTTTAAATCCTCTTTTTGAATGGGGGTTAATTTGTATTTATGCCTAGTTTATTTTAGGACTATATAAGGTAAAGTCCTCTCATTTTAGAGGAAGCTAATTTACATTATATTTTAATAAAGTTAGATTTGAAATTCTTAGAACCCTAGGAGAGAGAAAATCTCATATTCTAGAGAGAGAAGTATTTTAATAAAGTTAGATTTGAAATTCTTAGAACCCTAGGAGAGAGAAAATCTCATATTCTAGAGAGAGTGAGAGAAACTTGTTGAAAGCTTGGAATTTGAAGAATCTAAGAAGGAAACTTGAAGATTTGGAGGATCCTTGCAACTTTAATGAGAATTTCTTACTCTCTCTCATGTTTTATTGCTTTATTTTCTTATTTTCATGTCATTCTCACTCTATTTACTTGTTCATCCTAGATTATTATTTTAGTTCATGTTAATAGTTGTTAATGTCTTTTAGTTTATAATTTTTTATGATATGATTTGTGAGTAGTTATTTCTTTGGGAAGGGTTTGAAGCCATTAATGAGTTCATGAACCTCTAAATCCAACATTGGGTTTTGACTTGGGATAATTTTGGTTAATTGATTTGCCATTTTCATGAATGTTTGTGTGATTGGCCTTCATAGGAGCATAATTTAGGTACCCTTAGTGAAGGATCGAGAGATGAAGTTAAGGGGTTGCCTCAAATCGATTATTAGGCTTGAAGGACCATGAGAATAGGGACTACCTAGCCTAGGGGACTTAGTTTGCTTGTTTAAGTTCATCATGTTTATGGATATGCTTGGTTGAATGCCTTAGCCATGAGAATAGGTCTTCGGTAAGAGACTAGGCTAATCTAGCTAGCTCGAGAGAGTTGTTAGAATACCAATGGATGAACAATTCCCCTCAATTGATCCCCATTGTTGATTCCCATTGTGATTACTTGGTTTGTGAATGAGTTGATTGGTGGATACCCCTTCCCAAAGTCATTTTTCTTATTGTCTTTTCATCTTTAAATCTTCAAAAACATAGACTTTGCTTAGCTTATCATAAATCGGTACTTATTGGTGCTTCTCTTAGTCCTTGTGGATTCGACCCTTTACTTGCCTTATATTGGGTAGTTTAGGTATCTTTGACGTGTTTGCAACGAGCGCGTCAGACGCGCCCAATTAGGGTTCTTCTTCTCTTCTCTCATCCGTTTTCCCTATCTCCTCACCCGACACTCTCCTCTCTCTCCTCACACGACACTCTCCTCTCATCCTGTCTCTTCCTCCTAACCTCTCACTCTCCTCTTCCTCTCTCATCCTCCACTACTTCGCCGCCTTCAGCCCTCTTCCTCTCTCATCCTCCACTGCTTCGCGGCCTTCAACCATCGTCGTCCGTCAGATCTCAGGTGCACCGACAGTGACACCGGATTCTCTTCCCTCACCTCGTCGTTGTGACTCCACGTTCGCCGCTTTCAGCCACGAATCGCTCTTCGCCGCACGTTTGCTCTTCAGCCGCGGAGGTGGTTTTATTTTGTTGGAGGTGATTTTTAGTTAATTTTTTACTTTTATTATTTATGAGGTGATTCAAGATCTCAGTTCATTTTTTTTATTATTCAATTTAGATCGGAATTTTTGTTTCAGGCCGGGGATTCTCTCGTTCGATTTTCAAGATCGAATTCGCCGCCGCATGTTTGTTTGTTGAATGTGATTTTGATTTTAATTTTTGTTCTGTAATAGGAGATCTAAGCTGTTGTTACTTGTTCCAGTGATATTTTTTTTTAATATTTTCTTGAATATCTTAGTGAGTTGTGATTATGATTGTGGAATTTCTATTATTTTGTAGAGGTTTAATTTGATTTGTATTTACTGTGACTTTGGGCAAAAACCGCAGCAATATGTTAACCTATTACTGCGGTTTTGGAACCGCAACAATAGATTTTAACCTATTGCTGCTCCTTGATTTGCGGCGGGACGAAAACGGCAGCAATAGACCACTTAATAACTGCCGCAATTAACAATTATTCTACTAGTGAATGTTCCTAGAGATGGATTTGATAAGTATGATGGGGATGGTTGGCCTACTATTGTTGGGGTAACAACTTAGGAGATTTATAAGTTTTTGTTTGATGTTCCCTATTCTAAGAAGGCTAGTTACCAATCTGCTAATTTACGTGAACCATCCATTTGCAATAAAGTGTTAATTCCTAGGGCTCAGGGCAGGGGAATAATTCGTATAATGGAGATGGTCTTGATTTACTTAATGATGAAAAAGATCAAGATCAATCTCCTTGCCATAATCATTGATCATATCATGAACTATTGTTCCTCCTTTCACCATGCCCTAGCCTATGGTTCAATCATCACCCTCTTGCTCAAGAAGCAAAAGATTCCTCTCAATGGGGAAACAGTTCCCATTCAAGTGTTTACAAAGAAAATCTTGGGGTAAAAAGGGTTGAATATTTCCTCACATATGGTGAGGTTCAAGGAGTTAGGAGTGTCAGTTGAGAAGAAGAAGTCGGAGAAGAAGAAGTCGGAGAAGAAGAAGAGAAAGATAGGGGGAGCCAGCACATATGTTGCTGTGATTGAAAGGTTGGACAACCAGGAGAAGACTTTGGATAAAATGTATAAGCTGATTGAGGGTATGTCCAAGTCCTATACGTCTAAGGTCAATAAGCTTGAGAAGAAGATGGTCGAGTATAAGTTGCTGGTTCTCTCTCTTCCAGAAGTAAAGGCTCAACTTCCTGTTGTTAAGGCTACTATTGGTTCTGCTGATCCTCGTCTTCCAGCTGATCCCCGTTTTCCTGCTGATCATATGGCTGAGGATCAAGATGATGATGAGGAGGAAGATGAAGAAGGTGTTGGATCCTCACATTCCTCCTCCAACCAAGAAGATGATGATGATGATGAGGAAGATGAAGAAGGTGCTGGATCCTCACATTCCTCCTCCAACCAAGAAGTGATGATGATGATGCCTCTGATGAAGAGGAAGAAGAAGAGGATGACGAGGAGTGATTGCTACTTTCAGCTGTTTCCCCCCACCCCATTATGATAAACCGCTTTTGCATTATTGTTTCCCCCCTTATTACAAAACATTCTTTTATGTAATTTGGATTATCGTTTAACTTTGTTGGTTTGTATTTGGATAATTTGTGTTTGGTTATGGATTGTGAGTTGTGTGACTAACTTGATTTCTTGCAGCCTGATGACTTAATTGGTAGTTGATGCTACTATTTTTGAATTAGGCGATAACTTATGTGCCATGGAGCTGTCTCTGGGTCCTTTTTAATGATGCCAAAAGGGGGAAAATTAGTTGAAGTTGAAGCGCCTAAGTCTACTATAGATTGATTCAGTCCTAGTATAGTTGTAGTTATTTGAAAAAAAAAATCTTAGGAAACAGTTGAAATAATTAACTGTTTCACCCTGTGAGTATTGTCTCAAGTAAGCTCCCTTAATGAGGTATTTGAGATTTGGTTGAAGTTATTTGTATTTACTAACTTGTTAGTTGTAGGAAACTTCAAAGAGTTTGTCATCATCAAAAAGGGGGAATTTATTGAGTCCCCTAGGTTTTGAATGATGACAAACAGCTGCAGGGAACAGTTGTTATTACAGGTGGTTCTAGGCTGTTAGGAAACAACTGAGTATCCAACTGAGCCTGACTATATAATGAAACAGTCAAAAGAATATTTGCTATGCTATGATGTTTTATTGTGTAGCAAACATGTTATTCCAAGACTTGAAGGTAGGAAGCCCTCTCGAAGTTGTTCGAGGAAAAGACAAAATTCTTCATTGTTGATTCAAGGGAAGCTTCAAGGATTGAAGTGCATGAAGATAGTTTAGGATTCTTTAATTGATTCATCTTAGGTTTTCATGTAATATTTGCGTATGATATTTCTAGTGGAATTGTTTATGTTGTACTTAAGTGTGAAAGAGTATGGTTTTGAATATGGAACCAGTTGGTTACATATTGAGAACACTACTAAGTAGGGTAACAGTTTTGGGTACCAGTTACTTTACTACGATGATTGAAATTTGTTGTTTTAGAAAAGATTTTCAGAAACATATTTTCTCAAATACTTTCCATAAGAAATGTTTGCCAGCCTTTAGAACCATTATTCAGTATTTACTTGCCTTAAAGCGTGTGTATATCTTGGATAATATCTTTCCTCCAAGAAAGATATTGTTCAAGATATACTTTCCATATTTAGGATTATCATATCTTTGATATCTTGAGTTAAGGCACACTCAAAGGATAGACTTAGGTCTATAAATACTGAAGTATGATTCTCCCTCACCCTTGATGCTCTCCCGGATTTTACTGAGTATTTTTGAGAGCCTTCACAAAGAGAACAGCTAAATAGTTTCCTAAAATAGAGTACGCATCTTATAGAGCTTCATATTACTCTTTGTTTGCTTTGAAAGAAAGCGTGAGTTAAGAGAAACTGATTGTATTGAATCTCTAATAAAGGAGTTAGAGATTGGGAAGCGTTTGTGAGTTCATTCACGAGTGCTTGTGAGTTCAAGTGCGAAGTAGCACGCTAGAGTTAGCGTGGGGTGTACTGTTTCCCTGGAGTAAAAAAACAAGAGAGTGTGAGAGTATTCTTGTTTTTCAGAGTTGATTAATAAGAAAACTAGCGTAGGAGGATGTAGGCCCTTGTTTGGTTGAACCTCGTTAAATTTGGTGTGTTCATTATTACTTTCAAGTTTGAGTGTTTAATTTGAATTTGTCACCAGATCCTTTAAGTACTCAATTCTCCCCCCCTTGAGTACATTGCAAACCTTCAACTATATCTCTATGAACTCACTATATGAAGTTAATATTAATTACCAACCCGGTGCACACTAAGTTTGTGCACACAGGATCCATTTAAGTGTTTTTTTTACCTTGTTAACCGTCTTTCTAAGTCTGCCATTTTCTTTTCTGATTTAAATATGATTCTAGAAAATGCTTTATTCTTGAGCAAAGATCTCCTTTCGATAAGGTGGTCTCATGTGCTACAGGATGGCAATTGTGTTGCCCACCACCTAGATAGATTAGTCCCTTTTAGTGTTGAGCAATGTTGAGACTTGAGAGTACCATTGTCCTACAGAGATGGCTCATTATATCTTAATGGACTCTTTGTCCACAAATCATTATATGCACATATCTTTTTTAAAAGTATGGTGTTAGAGAAGACTTAGTGCAGGGACATAGATAGAATTCGATCTCAGGTCTGGAGTGTCACTCTTTAAGACTTTACCAATTAAGTTAGATGACATCCACACTAACTAGAGTAGAAGAGCCAAGTATGAGTCATGGGGCTACAATTCGATTTTGCCAAAATTTACACAATCGTAATATCATATAAACACAATTGTACTTGCTTTTCCATGAAAGCTGATCTTTTAGTATAATCTTTCTTTTTCACACAAGCAACATTACCTAATAGGAAAGTAAAAAGTTTGACCAGACGCAGCAAGTTTCCCTGGGGAAAAAATTTAAGGAGCTAAAAATGAAATCCAAATCAGAAGAGCCAAATAAGAACCATATATGCACAAGGTGGCATGATTTTTCACAATAGGTAGGGTTATCATTGAGATGATGATGATGCTTGAAGAAGTCCGTCTCTGATCTGCGTTGCAACGTCACGCACAGCACCAGGTCCGTGTGGGATAAACACAGCTGAAGTCTTGGAGGCTGCACCAATTTCCTTCATGGTGTCAAAGTACTGTGTGACGAGGATCATGTCCATAACATCCTTAGCACTTGTCCCAGGAACGTTGACGGAGAAGCCCAGTACACTATCTCTTAGACCATCAACGATTGCCTGTCGTTGCCTGGCGATACCCAACCCTGAAAGGTACTTGGACTCGGCCTCTCCTTCAGCCTTTTTGATCTGTATGATCTTCTCTGCCTCAGCCTTATCATTTGCTGCCACCCTCATTCTTGCAGCTGAAAAGGTTGAAGCCATTACCAGAATAAGACATAAAAAATGCAACGGGTGATTCAAGGAACAATAAAACCAAAAGTCTTATGGTTCTATCTTTTTACACTATCTGGATTATGGATAGGGACCATGGATGGAAAGGTAGGGGAGGGAATGGGAAGGAAAGGAATGGGAGGGAAGTAACTTGCATTTTCCATCCAAACCTTCCAATATAAGAACGACTTGCTTTATTATGGGGTGGAGGAAAATGAATCTTTCCAATTCTCTTCACTTTCCTTCCCTCATGTTGTATCCCAAACAAAGGAAAAAGAATCCCTCCCTTTCCCTCAAAATTCCCCTATCCAAACAAACTAAGCGTACCCTATCATGCAAATGCCTATTTGTATTGAAGTGTGAATAATGTACACACACTCTTAATTGCTTGTGTTATAGTTAAACGAAACCCTGTAGTTTTTTCATGTCAAAGTGAGAGTATTGCACATACCATATGCCAAAGAGACACATTTGCACTATATTTTAGCGAGTTAATACCAGAGCTAGTTTCCACAGGACAAGCAATATTTTGAATGCAATAAATGCCAGAGGCACCAAAAAAAAAGAGGGCAATGAATGTCTTACCAGCATTAATTTCATTCATAGCCCGCTTGACATGCTCATCAGGCTCAATATCTACAATCAGAGTTTGAACAATCTCATACCCATAATGAGACATTGCCTGAAGAGAATTTCACATTTATGAGATTCACAATCTGACCAACATATAAGACTACACTTCCTCATATATGCAGTTCGAGTACCCCACAGATAAACTTACTTTTTCGAGTTCATCAGCAACTGATTTGGCAATTTCATTCTTCTGCTCAAACACATCATCCACATTAAGCCTTGGAACAGTGCCTCTTATAACTAAAAGAATCAGAAAAGGTATGAGAAATACAAGCTTCCAATACTTTTGAAGTTGGAACTGCTTTAGTTTTTATATTTACCATCGAAAACATAAGCCTGAATTTGGGCACGAGTGTTGCTGAGCTTGTAAAATGCATCATTTGCTTTATCAGCTATGGCACGGTATTGAATGGACGCAACCACATTGACAAAAACATTGTCCTGAATGAAGACAAACAGGTCACTCTATACTCATTGTCCAATAATTTCAAGCAAGGCTTAATTTTCACACAGCACATTTCACAAAGAAAGAATTAATTGATATAATTATTTCATTTCAGAACAACCACGTTGATGTTTTGTTTTGTATAAAATGAAGCTTGTTTTCCAACAATTAACTCACAAAGGGAATCTAAGAAAGGTGACAGCATATTTGATTGAAATAAATGGTAAAGGAAACAAAGGAAAACTTATAGGAACCAACCTTGGTCTTGGTCTCACAGCGTACATCCAATTGCTGTACACGAAGACTGAGCTTGCCAGCTATCTGATGACCAATAAACCAAGGGACACAGTGGCACCCTGGGTTTAGCACGTCATTATATTTTCCGAAGCTCTCCTTAATAGCAACTGTGGATTGGTCAACCTGAATGCAGCAGAATAGGTTCCCCATTGTTGCGGTTATATAATGCTCCTAAGGATTACAAACAGAGGAACATTTTAACAATATATGTACGGGGTTATCAGATTATTACTTCATCAAAAACAAGAAAAGAGCACAGTAGACCAAGTCTTCACCAGTAAAAAATTCAACAGGAAGTTGGTTGCTCTATTTCATCAAGAGCCAAGCAATATACTATATACTCAATCACAAAATTATTATGTTCCTAGTGTCCCCTAAAGGTTCTTTCATCCCACTTTGAACACACTGGTTTAAGATAAAAAAGGATTTTCTGTAATCAACAATTTGTCCCTCGTTGACATATATATGGAGAATCGCAGAGCCACCTGATTACCAAACTAATTGCAATCTTAAGTATGGGCAACCCTACATGTCCTCCAGAATGAGCACATAGCGTACTATATTTCTGAGAAATTGACTACTTCAGGTAATTTTGAAAGGCAAAATAGGAACTTCTATACTTCTACAGTCCTGGTCTCCTAGATCCTAATTAGCTTCTCGGTTATCACACTTCCCACCAAGAAAATGATCCGTACATATACATATATAACTTGCGAGAAGAGTGCCCTAACCTTCTTTATGTATCCATCATTTCAAAGAATTCATATACTTCCTCCGTTCCAAAATAAGTGAAACACTTCTCTCATTTATGTGAGAGCTTTTTGAGACAAGTGTTTCACTTATTTTGGAACGGAGGAAGTATATAACTTGATTTCAAAAGTCTTCGCTGTAATTGACATTCATTTAATTCTGTTGTGGATAATGATGAACAGAAGATAACCACCATTAAGTAACGTCTGTTATCTACTAAATACTCCCTTCCTTCCTAATACCAATTTGATTTTTCATATATACTAGATAAACTTGGACAACGACAGCTTATCTGAACTTCTCTAAACTTATTAATTAGACCTTATCTTTTGAGTGTCAAACCTTATTTTTGTTGAATTGAACATATATGAATTTATCTAAACTTATTGAACCATATCTGAACTTATCCTAACTTTCTAGAACTTATTTTTCTTATAAGGACTAAAGATAGAGTGAATAGAACAGCCCCTTTATAATTAAAAATATTAAAGTAAATTAACTTTTTCATAAATGAAGGGAAAATTACGATTATATATTTAACTTCTATGACTTCATATTAATAGCATTTTATTTACGAAAATGACATTTGACTTACAAAACTTGTTTATCTTGGAAACAAACCGGCAATTTCTTTAGTTTGACCACATGAGCCCTAACCAAGTAGATCTTTGACGAACAAAGGGAGCATGAATTTGTTTTTCGTCTTCATTTACATAGTCTTTAGTGGTAAGCAAGTTTTCTGTAACCCCAGAGCAATTTCATCACTCATCAGTGCAGACATAGGAATTACAAAAAAAATAACTTTAGAACAAAATACCTAACTGAATTTAAAACAAAAAAAAAAGATATAAGTATTTCCCATCTTTACTATCCCAAATAAAAAAAAATGAAAGATCAACATAGAAGTAAATTAATTGCAGTATATAAGTCATTCCAAAGATGAAATTTGTTTACTATCTTACTGCATGAAAATAGCAATTCATTATTTTAAGACACATATAAATAACAAATTAGCTTGATTTTCAGCTACAAACATCAACTAAACAATATTATCATATATTCATATCATAAAAACATCAGATAATAGACTAATTATACGAAATTACAATATCATAACAATTACAACAACAAAAAAAAAATTACGAGATGACAAAGAATACTTACAGATAGGAAGAGAGAGAAAGATGAAAGAAGGTGGTGACAAAACTAGTGCTGAAGACAGAGAGAAGATAGCTGTTGGAGAAATTGGCTTAGCACCTACAAATTGCAAAGCTTTTTTAGCAGACTGTTTTTCTCTTTTTATAATAGTGGCTGTCTTTTTTAACAAGATTTTGTTTTTGTTTTTGTTTTTGTTTTATAGTCAACCGCATTTTTTTCTCCAATTTTATACTTCAGTTTATATTAGCAAGTTGATTAGGACTTACTGGCTTACTGCGAAAAGTCTAGGAATTTGGGTTTGTTTTGCTTGCATGACCAAGTTATTGTTATTGCTTTGTATATTGCGGAGGCCGGAGACGAAGACTTTGGATAGACATTGAACTTTTGGTGGTCCGTCTGTCATTTTATTTGAACAAAATATTAGGTTGAACTTGAAATGTACTCACAACTTAAAAAGTATTGTTATAGAAATCTCATACCGAAGCTAATCGTGCTTATCAGATTGTAAACTCTCTTATTTTCTTAATTTAGATATATTGTAGCATAGAATTAAGAGAAGATTTCCCTAATGGCGTTTACTTTAAAAAAACAAAGGAAAATAAAAACATTTGCATGTGTTAGTCAAATATGTTAAAGTAATGTCACGGTGTTAGTTTTCCTCATATATTAATGAATCTATACAAATATATTAAAAGCGCCTTTCGAACGAGATATCGCCACGCGTGGCCTCCCTAGTTGTTTCGTTAAGTAAAGTACATTAAAAGATTAAATGAACTTTCGAACGAGCATTCGACCACGTTAATCTTTCTTTTGACGTGAAAATATTAAATATTAATAACCCGGAGCATCGCCCGGGCCTAATAACTAGTTTATAGTTTAAAAGTGTGTCTAACAATAATTAGAATGATCAACTAGTGTAAAAGTTCTGAACGAAGACAACAAAATTCTTGATTTTCATGTAGGAAATACTTGATTGTTGCTTCTTAGAACTCAATACAGACAAGTTTTTTTTCTTTGACATTTGTTGGACCAATGTACATCTAAAGCATGAGAGCAACCTCGTGGTACACAATGTCATGGTATTGCATTGTGTCCCACGCTACTTATTATTGTACCTTGTTTTTGTTATGGGCCTATAGTGAGCTACAGGTGGCAATGATGCGAGTCGAGTTCAAGTTTGGCTAACACAAAACTTGAACTCGAAATCTTATCCCTAAATTTGACTAAGACTCGAAAACTCACGAGCTCGAAGAATTCAAACTCGAAACCCGAATACGAGCTCGAACTCGAACTTGTTTATTAATGCTTTAAAAAGGCAACACATTCTTTGTGGAATCCAAATACAGGCAAGAATCACATACCCACAAATAATTTACTAGTCTAACCATAATTAAAGCACAATTTTTAAGTAACCCCTACTCAATTTCTACATAAAAAATTTAGATGTATAAGAAATAGAAAAATCAGTAGTAGCAACACAAAAATTATTTTCGATTTTAAGGTTTGAGATTGAGATTTTGTTGTATAACTAAGGAAATTCGGGAATGTTGATAACCTTGAATGATTGTTTCCTTGTCAGAGTCGCTGAAGTGAGGACCATGATACAAAAAGGGAGAGGCAGAAGGAAAGGGCCAACAGGGAGAGAGAGAGAGATGTCGAGATGGAGAGGCTGAGAGGGGTTAGGGTTTGCTTCTTTTCTTTTCTTTTCTTTTCCTTGGCTCTTACTCAGAAGTAATCACACCTTCTTGTTGATAGAAGATCTAATAATGTTGATGGAAGATATGGAAGAATCAAGTAATGGTCTGACCGCTTGGGGCTGGGGATTCGTGATTAATAAATGTGTCAAAGGGTCCAAAGCAGACAAAAAGGTGAAATAAAAATATACTAACTCTTAGTGTAATTTATTTCATGTTTATTTTTTTAAAAGTGTAATTTTTTTTAATATAAAAATATTAAATAAATTATATTTTCGAGTATCTCACGAGTTTTTTCGAGTCAAGTATTGAGTAACTCAACTCGACTCATTAGTGTGTCGAGTCGAGTTCGAGATCGAGTCGAGCTCACTCGAGTCGAGTATTGACCAAGTCGAGCTCGAGCACCTCGAGAGTTGTCTCGTTTCATTGCCATCTTTACAATGACCTCATGTGTTATCTTTTTTTTTTATATAATTCTCATATGTTATCTTAATTGAGTCACTTCCCAATCGAAGGAGAAATCAAAAGTACTTATTTCATAAAGATTTCGAGCCACAAGGAAATATGACTCACTTTGTAGTAGTTTTGAACCAATAATTCCCGCAGTCCTTGAGAGTTGAGATTGCTCACGTTGCAAGTATCATGTCTTGCCCACAAGTAACTCACAATGTCGCCGTTAAAAGTTGTTTCCTTCCACTACTTAGTCTTATTCCATCTATATACCCAAGTCTCCTTGGTATGCATGGGTTCCATTCCGAAACTCTCACCCCGAGTTTCAACACTACCTCCCTTCATCGAATCCACTGCCAACCATTGAGAGAGATCGCACTGATACCAAATGAAAAATTAACCAATACTCTAGGCCCAAGGGTAGGCTGAGTGCAAATTAAAGGATTTTACTGCTTTCGTTTTTTGTTTTATTTGTAGCAAACAAAATATAAGGAGTTCCTTAAATTTGCAAAATTACGTCTGTTTTTTCTCTTTCATACTATTCCCTCCATATTTAATCGTCGTCTGAACCTGTATAACGATCGATAATACATAATTTTTACCCCCTAAAAGAAATTTATCACTTGTGTTCGAACAAAGAAAGTACTACTAAGAAACTTTATGTTATGGGCCTTGCCTCTCATTATCATAAAAGAAACTTTATTTTATTTAAAATTCAGTACAACTAAGAAACTATTAATTTAACCAACATGGCAACCTCTACTGTTAAGAACAGCGAGACTAATCCACTTAAAAATCGTATTAGTTCCCTGAAGAAAACTTCCAAACCAGATACGAGCACCTTCGTAACTGACAGTCTGACACTAAAATATCTGTTCAAATATTATAAATTTGGGTCAAAACATAGTAGAATTATATACTATAACAGCCACATCAACTTGGCTAATAAGTAATTTAGAAGCATGATTAGTAGTATTAGTTTACCATGGAGGTAGAACTCCTTTGCACGTTATTATCAATCCACCAGCCAACAAGTCTTCCAGCACAGACAAATCAAAATTCAACCCAAAACTAAGATACGCCATGTCCGAAAATGAAAGTTCAACTCAACTAAATATGAAAATTCAACCCAAAACTAATACGAAGTATACACCATGTCGTCATGTCGAAAGGTGAAAATGCAACCCAACACTAAAATTGTGCCATTTCTATCATTGGTAGAGCTAAACATTCAATTTGATCAAATTTAGTACTCTATTCAACTGACCACGTCTCAGGCGGGAACCAGACAAGGTCAATTCAGAGACTTATATATTCTCCTGCAGTTTATAGCCATCGACGACATTGAGATAAATTAAGAACTCATTATATTGAAAATCGGAACATAGGCTGAAGCTAATACACGTGTCTCATGAAGCCACGACCCATGAGACAAGGCTCTATACATTGAAGGAGCCGAAGCTTACATACCAAAACACTTGACAGACATTGAAACACCTAAAGAAGCATGTTTGTGTACACCAACTAATTCCCAAAATAACCTTTATGCTTAGTTGCTATATGTAAAGTATAGGGCTATTCCTATTCTTTTCCATGAATTTTCCCCCGGCTTAATCTTCTTTTAAGGGGGAGAAGGGAAGCAGGGCATGGTCTAAGATGTCTTACAAAGATCCCTTGCAGTCTGCAGTCCTCATCTTAGATGCAATATGAAATATGAAGTATCTACCTCCATATATACTTCAAGTTTCTAACCAAGCTAAAGTACCCAATATCAATATTCTGCTTGGCAGTTCTCCTGCTGATGGTGCGAGGTACGTTATTTTTCTCCTGCAAATTGACATTTATATATAATAATTTCAGTCTAAAGATTTATTCTTACAGAAAAAGGCAATAATCATTGACAGAACCAACCTTTGAACATCAACATCAGTGATGTAAATAAACCCAGCAATATTACTGCAATCGAAAACACATCAACTATTATTAATGTATGACATAGCTTTAATAGCATAACAAGCAAGAGTTAATGATCGAAGAAACATCAAACATGTAAAGAAGATAGCAACGAATGATCAGTTCGATGTTCTGTTATCATAGTCTTGCTACCTCAGTATTAACCTATTTTACACGCTCTATACTGCTTCTTTACCACACTTTTCCTTCATCCTTCAATTTATTCAAGAAATAATGAGCTTAGAATGCAGCCAACTTATGTAATACACAACTGAAATTCTCCAAATTACCTCGAAATAATTCCTTCCTGATCCTTGGCAAATGAAACAGCAAGCACAAGATGGAGCAAGTCTTGACTGATGTTGACAGGAACCACCCTGGTAGGGTCTGCAGCAGGCTCCGCACCAATTGGCAAAGCTGAACGTGGCGCTTGTGGCCCACCGCCAACTCGGTAGACAGACAAGTCACTGAAATTAGCAACGTTGGAATGAGGCGAAAGATCATTTGCCAGGCCATAGAAATATTCCTGGAGAAAATATGTCCGCGTCATTCAGTTTTACACTTCAAGGTAATTTGGAAGAAAAGTTGAAAGACTTGGCTATTTCAACTAAGCAATCTGCATACCAAATTACAAACCTACTTTTTAGAGACAGAATTCAGAAACACCAACACAAAAGTTCAGAGTTCAAAGCCCAGATCGAGTACAGGTCTCCAAAATCAAGATCAGCTACACAAATACAAATGAAATTTACCAAATAGAAACTATCGCCCACATTTGTAAATACATATTCCACTTCTAATGTCAGTTATTTAAGAAGATTTAAGAATATATAGAGATAAAAAAAATTTAAGTAATGAACTCTACTGTGAACTATGAAGGAAAATGAAGAACTAATTTTAGAATGGGAAAAATATAAAAGAAAATTTGTTAACAAACTACCTAATAAGCTAATATGTGTCGCTTATTGAAGACGAATACCTAATAGAAACAACTGCCTATTATGAACGTGTTTATCAGATATCACTACCTTTTGCCGAAACAATGAAGAAAAAAAAAAGAAAATTTGGAGGATTTTCAAAGCACGATAGTAAAAATGGGAGGGGAAGGTTCCAATACAAGGAGGCAGCGCTTATTATGGACCTTAACTATATGGATTTTTTCGGTAAAAGATAGTGGTCTTCATTAAAAACATCACAATTTCAAAGAGATACATATACTTCTATGCGGTAGTTGTCAACATTTTCAACGGAGGCTGTAAGACTGGTGTCACAAACAGTAGTTGAACCTCAAACTCATAAAGGTTAGGCACAAAGTAGCTATTCGGACAAGGGGCTAGTCATAACAGATTGCTGGCCTATGCAGACTCGCATAACACTAAAAGTAGCAAAAACTTTGCGAAAGAAGAATGGTCCATGGGTGGAAGTACAGTATCCTTTCTGATATGTTTTCTACAAAAACTTTCCTCTTTACCTGCGCAATGATGCAAGCCACCTGTCTTAAACTCTAAACTATAAAAAGCAGAACTTTAAGACTGCAACATCATAACTCACAGTGCACAATTTTACCACATTTTCTTCTGCCACAAGAAAAGGTGAAATAAAGGTAAAATGTTTCCCATTTATTACCCTTATCCTGTAGCCCCTGGATTTCTGACGGTACTTTGGTGTTCGGGAGACAACACCTCCAGATTTCTGTAATTTCACCACATCAACCTTGGGTTTGCTCTTCAGCACATCTTTGAGCATACTACAAAGCTTTTCCTGCACAGTTACATAACCAATAGATGAGATTATCGATACACCAGTTGTGTGCATGGAGGCACAAAGTCAAGTGGTCACAAATACTGTGCTAGATCATAGAAACAACATTTGATCATACAACTAGAGAGCTGCAGCAACTATTGCTGCAAGATATGCAGAAAATCATTTGCATTTATAGCTAAATATAAGATTTGAGACTTCATATGTCAGTAAATAATACTTCCTCCGTTTCTTAATAAGTGCAACATAGAGAAAGTGGGGGAATACCAAGGAATGTAGAGAGACAGTTGGGACCACAATAAAGTAAAGTAATTCAAGTGATGAAACAAAAAAGTTGTGGTCCCCTCTTGCTTTTTGGTGACATATTTGTAATAATATTGAACTTTTTTTACCATTTTGAGCTTGGTTGCACTTATTATGACTATTCCAAATAAGGAAAGTGTTGCACTTATTAAGAAACGGAGGTAGTAAGAAAATGTACACAAAAGGGAATCTCATCCATGGGAGTGCCGAGTGCATGTCAAGAGGAAGTGCAAATAAATGAAAGGAAAATCATGAGTTCCATTAACACATACCTGACCCAAGACTAATACAACATCTGCATTAAACGCATCAATAGCATGAAGAAGCAGCTGCAAAAGGACATAAAGAATTAACAGGACACTTAGTGAAGCATTCAGAGCAGAAGTAGAAGTAATTGATTGTCAACCAACATAAACTTTATAGTTCCAGAAGCACGTGAGATACCTCATAGCCTACTCCTTCTATCCAACCCATTGTATTTATCACCATGCCAGCAGCTCGTGATTCAATATTACCAGAAAATTGTCTTTCAAGTGTTTGAGCAAGCTCTTTCACAACCAATTTATAAAGATCTACATTAGCACTGCAAAACCGCTTAAAGTCCGAAGTTACAACAAATATACAATACTGCAAGATGCAGTAAACTATAGCGCAAAAGTTCGACACTAAAAGTGTAAACACTATTGCTATTACCTAGGAGTTGTATGCCCGTAGAAGTAAACCAAAGGCATTTCAAGAGGAATTCCTTCTACTGGATCAATAGGCATCTCAATTGGAGTCGCTGCAACGCAGGCAGGCATTGTTATACTTCCCTGGCCTATATCCAAGTCCACAAAAGTAGGCTTCCAGCCTTGTTTGGCAGCCCAGCTAAGAAGCATCCTCGACAAAGTACTCTTTCCAGAATCAGTGGGACCCACCACAATAACTCTAGGACCCTGAACAAACATCATTAGTAGAAGGGAATCAGAGAGCCAGGCAATCCTACAAGGTCAGCAGTATCTCTGTACATCCAAATCATCATTTTTGAATTTCAGCTTAGGAAATATGGGAATTGGGACATAATGAAAGATGTAGAAGCTGGCTACAGACTACCAAGCTCCTCTGATGAAAGACCACCAGCTCCCTAGTGAGCCAAGCGCCCAAGCCTAGGCATTCTAAGCAGAAGATATTCACAATAAGCTCTCTACTTTAAGACCATCAAAGTCAAATTTAATGTTCATGGCTCCAAGCATACCACATGGACAAAGGCATTAGATTGAAGTACTAGACATAAATTTGTAGGTTTATTTCAAGAATATCTACTTGATTCTTTCTTCCTTTAAGTGTAATTTGGTGTTTTACAGTAAGATATTCACAATAAGCTCTCTACTTTAAGACCATCAAAGTCAACTTTAATGTTCATGGCTCCAAGCATACCACATGGACAAAGGCATTAGATTGAAGTACTAGACATAAATTTGTAGGTTTATTTCAAGAATATCTACTTCATTCTTTCTTCCTTTAAGTGTAATTTGGTGTTTTACAGTAAGCTCAAATTCAAAGTTCTCCAAAGGAATCATATATATTGCTCCCCCCACCCCCTCCCCCCTCCCACTCACCCCCTCCCCTTCTCTATGGCACAGTACGTGATGTTGTAAATCACTTCATAAGGCAAGTTACGGTTTAAGAGAATATTTTGTATATAATGGAGATATTGTGAATACATTCCCATGCAAGTTAGAAATGGGAATTTATTTGAATGAAAACAAAATCATGAAAAAGCAAAAGCAGGCCCAAGTTCCGCAAACTTGATAAAACAGCAACAAAAATCATGAGCAAAACGAAGAAACTGTGTGATACAGGCCTATTCCATAATAAATTGATCAGGCATGTGATTCTCTTCAAAAATCCAGTTTGTTATATTCATCTCCTTTCTCGAGTCCAGGACTCCAATTTAGATCCATATGTTGCTCATGCTTTTATGATATAACAAGTCCATGTGTTGCTCATGCTTTCATGATATGGAAGTAATAAAATCATACAGATTTCTCGTTACATAAAAGGCCAATATTACATAAAAAGAAGTTGAAAGCTAATGGCAGGGGGGAGGGGGTTGCTGTTTTAAACAAGAAAGTAAAGCAGATTGATCAATATAGAAACAAACTGAATACTGCATAATAGCCTCATTCAAATGATCAAGGCTACAAACAATAGTAACCCCTAGCCACTTAGGTTAATACTCAATTACTACGAAATTTCCTCAGTTAGCAATCTTAAAGTATTACTAAACCATCACAGTAGCTTAGGCAATTCCTTCTTAAAGTTTCAGACAAGACTAGAGATAGTATATTAGCTCCTCAAGTCTCCTAGACAATACTTGACCTTAGTTACATAGTGACCATATAATCAAGATATATATTTGTTCTAGTATGCATATGACAAGGAGAGCTTGTTATAGAAGGGGGAAAAAGTCATAGCATAAAACATTGTAATACTAAAAGAACTACATCTTGATTCCATCCAATAGAAAAATAACTTTTTCTTTAATATAGTCTAGTGTCTTTTACATCAATTTTCAAATGGTTAATTTTTTTTCTTTCATTACTCTGGTTTTGTCTGAGGAAATATTCACATACGAATACATATCCACTCCACTCTCCATCAATCCCAAAAAAAAAATTCTCTCACAAACATGAAATATGAGAAGTCATACAAGGATAGGAAGTATGAGAAAAAAACAGAAATGAACACACAACTCCCTCCATCCCATATTTTTGGTGTCGGTTTGATTTTGCATTCATACTAGGCTTAGGGAGACTTCCAGTTTAGCGATGAGGAAGAAATTATTTGGACACTCAACAAGAAATATAGAGGGAACTATTTGTCTTACAATATTTCTAGATTGTCCGGTGGAATTATTTTGGATATAGTGGGGACTGGGGATAGAGACTTTCATGCCTAGCTTATCCAATTTAGAATTAATTTTACTCTAATATACAATACCTGAGATGACTCAGCATCATTGGAAGAAGATGCTTTAGCTCTATTCCTCCGTGCTTCTAGTATCGCATGAACATTTACATAGCTAATCATTGGCGTCTACACACATACAAAACACAATATGTCAACCAAAGAAACTTATGAGAAACAGTTTTACATCTTCAAAATCACATGTCTGCATACTCAAACATCATTATCCAAGAAACCACACAACCAGTCTGTAATACTCTGGCTGGCCAGTCTATTACACAGTCCAGCTATTAGCTTATTGCAAGTGCACAAGCATACCTCATCTGCTACATAATCAGACGTATCAGATCCACCATCCATTTCGATTGTGGCTCCATGCCAAGTAAAAATCTGGTAAATATAACAGGATCAATTATTGGATTAAGGCATTTGATCAAAATTATCTGCAAGCTCCTCATGAACATACAAAACCGTCATCTACGACAATTCTTTTACGTATAGACGGTTACATATGATAAAATCATGAACCCTAACGTTTAGCTCAACTAGGCATGGATTGAGGGTTCTAGACAGTGCCAGAGACAAAGAAGAAGCGAGGAATAGTCCCACAGCATCTAGGATAATACCCATTAGATTTCCCTATGATTCTCATGGTAGTATATACTACAACTTCCATCCAGATTTAGAAGTCACAATACCAAGTGCTTGTTCCATTGAAATGAATAGACATGGCAAGTGGAAATTCATGGAAAGTAGAAGATTTGAGTTGTTTATCTGACATAAACATAACAGGTCACCTGTTCAACTTCCCACAAAATAGAGGAATCAACTTACCTATCTTCTCCTAGGTAAGAATCGTGTGAAATTCTACTTCCCATACTCAACCAAACAACTTTCATACTTCCCATGAAATAAAATTTCCTTGGCATTAAAACTACCTAGGAAATTACACTTCATATATTCAACCAAACAACCACTAATTTAGTAATTCTAATCACATTACCACAATGACGATTGTTTCAAGACAAAACTAGCAACTAGCAATTGCTAGCATAACGGGAGGATACTTGAGTGGTTTCCACAACATCCATTATCAAATACTACTAGATTTATATGTGGGTGGGGGTTTTCCGTCCACATGTCCTAACATGCTTAGGCCTACATATAAATTTCTTGCAACTCGTGATATAAAAAAAGGGTTTCGAGACAATAAAGTACTCTGATTCAGGCATTCAGCATATAGGACATTGAACATTTCTTCAAAAGAAATCTATAGGGGTAGTATATTCTTCCAGCCAATCAGCATTCTATTTGTCACTCAATCACCATATAATTGTGCACATAAATGTTTTCACTTTTGGCAATCTCCCAATTTGCATTTGCTAACTAAGATGTTAAATTCATGATAGACCCATGATTATTAAACACAAACAAATCGACTACAGCAGGGTCCGATTGATTTCGGAACTCAACAATGAGACTGGAGAAAAGAAAAAGACATGAATTATACCGCAAATTTGAGGCGAGGAGGAAAGTTGAGCCAAATTTCAGGAGGAATTTCAGTTCCAAAAATCTCAGCGTTGCCATTTAACAAGCGAAGGCGGAGAGGAGAATTCTCACCCACCTCAATTCGTAGCTCACACTCTCTCTCCAATTTCACCTGCCTTGATGACGTCATTCTCTGCAACACCTGAAAATGTAACAAACAGTAAACTATACGAAAAGTTTCAACTTTGATTCTAACTCCCAAAAGAGCCAAAATAAAAGTAAAATTATACGATTTTCAGACATAATAATAAGAATTTTTTGAGACAAATTGTATTACATAAGTAACAAGAAACAATGAAAATGGAAACAAGAAAAAGAAATTAGCAAAACCTAAACGAAAGGAGAAGTAAAAGATTAGTGGGATTGTAAGTTACCTTAAGAGAAACAGTTGATGAGTGAGTTGGGAAGTTGGAACAACGGGAAAAGAAAAAAGAAACAGAAGCAAGAGCTTTAGAAATTGGCAGCAATGGCGGAGAAAGAATATAATGACAGATGATGACTGGGTTTTGGCTTTTGGTTTGCTAGTAGTGCTAGTGCTAGTGCTAGTACTGCTTTTGATTTTGAATCCGATATTCCAACTACAATTGTAGATGGTGGACTCGTGTCTACCATCCTAATGATAGACACGGGTCAAAATACAGCCCAAAAAACATAAAACGCGCGAAACTAATGAACATCAACTGTTCTCCAATGAACATTAAGTGAGCCATGAAACCAATGAACATCAACTGTTCTCCAATGAACATCGATCTCGTCGATTCTCCTTTGTTGGCCTTTATCTTTATGTTTCTTAGTTTGTTTATTGCATATATTTCTTTGTTCATTGTGTTTTCTTTGTCTGTTCATTAGGTTGAGTGGTTTGTTCATCAGATATTTCCTCTTATGTTCATCTTTTTTTCTTGTTGTTCATTGTTGATTCAGATGTTCATTGCTGATTCATATGTTCATTGAGCCTCGTGTGTTGTTCTTTTGTTCTACTTTCATCTTCATGCAGCTTAATTTATTCATTGAACGACGCCATATGGAATGGTGCGCACCATTTAGATGGTAGACTCGTGTCTACCATCTAATTTGTGTTCCAACTATGGCCGGTCCACTATTATTAATCTCGAACTATAGTTATTGGAAAATTCTCTTTATAACTCTTAATTTTGGAATCTATCATTCATAACTAAGGGTCATTCGGCATCACTGTAAGTTTCCAGTTTTTGATTTTATGAATATAAAAGTCATATGATATAAGGGGTATAATAAACTTAACGGTTTTTTCACCAAATACCCCCGACAAATTAAAAAATTCATCAATGTTCCAAAAATTCATCATATACCCTTGAGTTTTCGAAAACGTTCACAAAATGTCCTTTTTCTAACTTCCGTTAACTCACCGTTAGCTTTATTTACAAATATGCCATCATTAAGCCCTAATCCTAACCCTAATCTAACCCTAACCCTAATCCCTAACCCTAATCTAAACCCTAATCTAACCCACCCCCTTCACCCCATTGACCCCTTCCACCCACCCCCTCCCCTCGACCCCAACCCGCCACCACCCCTCCCCTCCCCCACTACTCCACCGTCGTTGCCCCCCCCCTCCCCCTTCCCCGTCGCTGCTCCCCCCCCCCCCCCCTTCCCCGTCGCTCGCTCCCCACCCCCACCCCCCCCTTCCCCGGTCGACTTCCCCGCCCCCTCCCCCTCCCTTCCCCCATCGCTGCTCCCAGTCGACTTCCCCCCCTCCCCCCCTTCCCCTTCCCCCCTTCCCCCGTCGACTTCCCGCCCCTCCCTTCCCCGTCGCTGCTCCCCCGTCGACTTCCCCCCCTCCCCTCCCCCTTCCTCGTCGCTCTCCCTCCCCGCGATTTCTTCTCACTCCTCTGTCGTTTTCCCCGTCTTTTTTTGGATCTTGCTCATTCTTGTTTCCAATTAAAGAACGAACACGAAGTGAGACGGGGAGCGCGACGGGGAAGCCTAAGCTTCGGATGATCTACTTGGCGGGGGAAAACGACGGGGAGGAGTGAGAAGAAATCGCGGGGGAGCGGCGGCGGGAGGGGGGGTGGGGAGGAGGAGGGGGGGAAGGGGGAGGGGGAGGGGGGGGGGGTGGGGAGCAATGGGGGAAGGGGGAAGGTGGGGGTGGGGAGCAGAGGACGGTGGAGTAGAGGGGAGGAGAGGGGGAGGGGGGGGGAGGGGGGCTGGGGTTGAGGGAGGGTGGTGGGGCTGGGTGGGTTAGGGTTTGGGGGAGGGGAGGTTGGGTTAGGGTTAGGATTAGGGTTAGATTAGAATTAGGGTTTAGGGTTAATAATGGCAAAATGGTAAATAAAGCTAACAGTGGGTTAACGGAAGTTAGCAAAAGGGCATCTGGTGAACATTTTCGAAAACTCAAGGGTATATGGTGAATTTTTGGAACATTGAGGGTATATTGTGAATTTTTTAATTTGTCGGGGGTATTATGTGAAAAAACCGTAAACTTAAAATTAGTCATACTTCTACTAAACATGCCAATTTTGAAAACTGACAACTATAAACTGGAAACTACTTTTTCTGGTTTCCATATTTTTTTTTTGGTTTTAAAAAAAAAAACTGAAAACTGGAAATAGAAAACGTTAACGAACGAGCCCTAAAGTTTTTGCATTTTATAGAAGATAATCCTATACTTTTGCTTTACTAAAAAAACATTGCCTTAATAAGGAATTTTAGTTAACCCAATCGTTAGTTTTTATATCTAGAATCAATCATGGTTCACCAAAAATTTAAACTCCAAATCTTCTCTTACTTCTCCAATGGCGTCATCCACCTCTCCAACTAGGGGTGTAAATAAGACGAGACAACTCACGAGCTAGTCGAGATCGGCTCGGTTAAAGATCGACTCGAGTGAGCTCGACTATAACTCGAGCTCGACTCGAGTGACCTCGACTAGAACTCAAGCTCGACTCGAGATGTTGGCGAGTCGAGTTGAGCAACTCGATACTCCACTCGAAAACTCGTGAGAAGCTCGAATACCCAATTATCTATAGCAAATACCTAATTCAACATATTTTCTACCTTAAGGTTGCTTTTAACACAAGATACTTGCAAGCTATTCGAGATCTACTTGGTCAAAATTTGACTCGGTCAAGCTTGTTCAAAACTCGACTCAAGAAAGCTCGGTTAGAAATACTAACGCGCCGAGTCGAATTAGCTCAAATTTGAACTCGACTCGCGTCATTTACACCACTGTTTCCAAACAAAACTTCCTCCAAACTCTTCTTCGAGAGAAGTCAAGGGCTAAACTTACTATTGGTTTTGATCTTTGTTCTTATTTTTGCATTACGAGCTCCTATCTCATATTGGAAGTTACAACAAGATCATCAGAAGAAATTTTTTAAGATTAAACAAAAATAACTTTTTAACGGGCAAGAATTTTTTGTTTTGGGAAGATATTTTGTTCAGGTTCCAATAGAGAAGTTGGTAAGGACATGTCATTAGTCCTTTCTTCTTCATTTTTCCAACCCTCTTGCCAGAAGAATAATGTTAGATCTTCTCCCTGCTCTTCTCTTTCGCTCAAAATTTTGGTTCCGAACACGTAAAAGAAATTCAATCCACTCAATAATTTTTTTTTTATTAGAAAAATGGATGCGAATAATCTCACCTTTAACCAATCTTGTTACAATAGTCCCATCTTTCGATTCACTCAATATAATCCAACCTATAACCCTTATCTTCTTGAACTGGTCCATTACCTGTTAGTGACCTCCAATTATAGGTAAAACCTTCCACGCGCATGTTATTCACCCTCACTTTAATTTGTTTTTTCTTAAAACAATTTTCTCTCTAGACATTTTCTCACTTTTCTTTCCTCAACCACCTCTTGACTTGGTGCTCTTTGACGCCTTTTCAAGCATGTCTTCACCTTTGGTTGCCTACGGCAATTGATTTCTTCTTGTTTTGGTATTTTTACATATTGGCTTTCATCATCTAGAGGTTTTGGGCTTTTAAGGTTAGCCTTTACAAATCAACATTCAAGTACAATAGCAATCAAAGAAATTACCAAAGATGATCAAATGGTGAGCCAAACAAAGTTTCGGTCGGGGCGCCTAAAAAAATTCAACCCACATGCCGGGCTAGATAAGGCAAAATTTTGGGTAGTTTTTTTGCAAAACCCACTGTATCGGGTTAATCATAGTGCGCCTTTTCGGGCCAAAATAGGGTTGAGCCTAATTTTGAACTAAAAAATCATTCTTGAGTTGTCCAAAATCCATCCCAAAAAAAAATTAAAATCGGGATCAAAGATTCTACCAAGCCCGGACATTTTTCGGACCAGGTCGGATCGACCCTTATCAGTTCTAAAAGAAACCTGAAAATGGGAGTACAGGAGACAAATCTGACGATAAAGAAGAAGGAACTGAGAAAAAATGGAGCCTAGATTTGGATTTACTTTGATTGAAGAAGAAATCTTTGTTGTACACGGAATTTTCTAGTATTTGAATTGGATTATTTAACAAGAATAATACAAACTTTGGTCGTTTCTCCCAAAATGATACAACATTTGGATACTTTTTAATAATACAAACTTTATACCTTCTTAGAGTATGTCAATCTAACTTGAAACCTATATAATAGGTAAAATAAATATTAAAAAAAAGTTAAAAAAAATTAAAATCTTTTTCTCCCTCCTCCACAACCTCAAAACCATCCCTTCCCCTCCCCTCCCCCCACCCCCTAAAACCACCAAAACCTACATCCCACCTTCGAAAACACCCCCTCCATTTCCCCCACCCCGAAAACCACCAAATCTTATACCCACATTCAAAAACTACCCCCTCCATTTCCCCCACCCCCAAAACCACCAACCATGGACCCTACCCCCCGAAAACCACCCCCTCCTTCTCCCCCACCATCGAAAACCACCAAACCCTTTTCCCTCGTTTTTCGTGTTCTTCCCCTCTCTTTCTCTCTCTCTGGAGGCTTCGAGAAGGAGTAGAGATTAAGAATGTACAAGAATACAAAATTGCTTATAGATCTACATCATGAAAAGTGTGTTAGTAACTTCAAAACAAGAAATATGAAAAGAAAATATTAAAGACCCTCAGGAATATACTGGTGTCACTTGGATCTTACAGAATAACAACGTTGTTCGAAGCAATCGTGGAGCCTTCAACTAAAACAATGGAAGATCGAACGTATGTATGTGTTTAATGTGTTTGAGTGTATTCGTTATGAGTATATGAGAGTACTATTGTTGTGAGGGCGTAAGTATGCGTGAGAAAGCGTGCCAAACACCAGGTAGAGAAAGATAAATTTTGTCGTTGTGTTGCACGCAACCTTGATGCGTGGCACGCAACATCGTTACGTGAGGCATTGTGCTGTGCGAATCAGGATTTTGTTGACTGTCTCGTAGTTGCGCGCGTGCAACAGGCTGTGTCAGATGCATTCCAAATCTAGTCGGGCTTTTTTTAAATTTTTTTCAATCCTTAAATTTTTTATCTCTAGCAAATATTATCATTCAAGATCCAAAATCAATTATCTAAAAAGGATAAAATCGCGATCGAAAATGAAGAGGGAAGAGAGAGACAGAGAAGCAGTTTGATGGAGAGGGAAGAAGAGAGAGAACACGGAGGGAGGGAACACAATAGAGGGAAGGACTGATGAGGAGAGTCAAAATAAAAATTTAACAAAATACACTACGAGTTTTAGTTTCATATAAATGTGAGAGGGTTCAAGTGCTCGGTTTGACTAACCGGAGCACTTATTCACAAATGCTGGGGTTGATTAGTCAACCGGAGCATTTGATGTCAAATGCTCCGGTTGATTAATCAACCCAAGCATTTGTTAATTTTTTTTATTAAAATTTTCACAAATGCTCGGGTTGATTAGTCAACCGAAGTATTTGATAAGTAGCAAAAGCATTTTTTTCCACTAGTGAATCAGAGTTCAATAAAATCCTTTAGCTTCAAAAATATTTATTAAAAATAATAATAAATACAATTAATTATCATGAATAATTAATTATTTGGGCTTTTTTAAAGTAGTGGGCTCAAAATACAATTAATTATCAGGAATAATTAATTGGGATTTAAACATTGGGCTTTGAATCTTTTAAAGTAATTAAATAGACCTTATGCTTTAAAAAACGGTTTTTGGACCTAATTCTTCGGATTGCTCTTCTTCCAGTCGGTCAAATTAGGATGACGGGTACTCAAATTGGGAGACACGATTATGTGTCTACATGCACCAAAGTGATTGCAGTTGTATTAACTGCTGGCTTGTGAATATAAGTTTTCTAAAGGTTCCAAAACACCCTCATACATATCTTCTGTAATAACCCCTAGCTCTTATTGAAAAACACATAATTGAACCCATCAAGCCCTACAGCAGAGGGGTTCGAATCATTTGGCGGCCCTCAAGCTGGATATGAACAAAGCTTATGACAGAGTCAGTTGGTTGTTTTTTTTGAAAGCTCTTACAGCTTATGGATTTCCAGCGCATTGGGTTCATTTAATTCAAGAATGCATCTCAACAGTTTCTTATAAAATTCTTATCAATGGTGCTGCTACACCTGCATTTATTCCCACCTGCGGCCTCCGTCAGGGTGATCCTCTATCTCCATACTTATTTCTTTTTTGTATGGACATCCTGTCCCGTATGACTACGCTAGCCACTGACATTCGCCAGTTCCAAGGAATTCGCATTGGTCGTCGCGGTCCAACTATTTCTCATCTTTTCTTTGCTGATGATTCCATGTTTTTCTTCAAAGCTTCTACAGCATCATGTCAGGCTGTGTCTACAGTGATCAATAGGTTTTGTCATATCTCTGGTCAAATCCTGAATCTCCAAAAATCGTTTGTCAAATTTAGCCCCAATATTTCGGAGGAACTACAACATGACTACAAAGCAATTTTGCGAATGATTTCAAAACCTTCTCTTGGCACCTACCTCGGGATTCCAATTGACTTTCAGGTGTCTAAAGTTCAGCACTTTACTCCATTGTTGGATAAGATTTCTACGAAGATAGCTCGCTGGAGTTACACCAACATTTCGCAATCAGCAAAGCTTATTATCATCAACTCTATACTTATTGGCTCCATTATGCATCATCTAGCAGTTTTCAGGATTCCAACTACAATTGCCAACAAAATAGATGGTATGTTAGCTTCGTTTTTTTGGAAAGATAACCAGGCTAAAGGTATTCACTAGAGAAAGCGTGATCTTATCCATAAGCCTCGTGGTCTGGGGGGCTTAGGTATTCGCAATGTTGGTGCTTTCAACAAAGCTCTACTCATGAAAAAGGCGTGGCGTATTAAACAACACCCGCATCTATTACTCTCAAGGGTGTATCATAGTTCGAGGCTCCCCTGCCAACCTCATCTTATTAGTAGTCGTCAAGTTTCTTGGGGCCGCAAAGGCATTATCATGGCAGATAAATTGCTTCAAGGTCATTGCCATTGGAAGGTAGGGGATGGTCACAGCATTGGCGTTTCTTCGCATGTGTGGATGAATGGAAGCAAGCCATTATTTCGAGATAATATTCCCTTGGCTGACGCTTCTAATCTTAAGGTGGATCATTTAATTCTTCCACATCATCAGGGATGGGACATTCGTAAAATCAACATGCTTTTTGAACCTCACAGTGCTCGTCAAATTAAAGGTATTGAATTACATACTTCTTTGAATGTGCAAGACGTGCAATACTGGCCTTACACTAAATCGGGGGAATACTCTACTAAATCGAGGTACAGTATTGTGCTCCAACAACAAAATGATATTTGTAGCATGACATCTACCTTGGATACGAAATTTTTTCGCATTCTTTGGGGATTGCGCATCATGCCTAAATGGAAACTTTTCCTATGGAAACTATGGCACAATAGCTTAGCAATAAAGCATAATCTATACAAACGGGGCATTGGTCTTAGCAGTGATTGTCCCATATGTTTGTACGATACAGAAGATTTACAACATCTTTTCAGGTCTTGTCCCTTAGCTATCGAAGCCTGGGATCATAGCCAGCTTAGTATTGATGTCACTAGTAGTTTCCAAGATAATTTTAGGGAATGGCTAAGCCACTGGGTTCGACAATTTCTTCACGAAGATGGGACTCATGGCTCTCGTCTACCTATTTTTGTGGGTACCCTTTGGGCAATTTGGAGGACACGCAATGCTCAAGTATTTCGTCAACAACGTGCTTCACTCCAATCACTCTCCTATCACATCCAGGATAGTACAACTCAACATTATTCCACCTTCGCTCAAGACCAGCGTGATCCAACTAGAAATTCTTTGGATCCCTCTCTTCCTCCAGGTTATCAAATGGCGCATATTGGTCAACAAGTTCATAATATGGCATCACTTATTATTCAAATAGATGGGGCATGGGATAAAACTAATAACATGGGTGGGGCAGCTTGGGTGGCTTTTGTGAGCTCCACTAACACTGTATTCAAACAAGGACAGTTTTGCTATGCCACTTCTGCCATTGCCACGGAAGCTACAGCTTGTCTACAGGCTCTCACTTGGGCGTCGAATGCAGGTCACTCTCAGATACAACTCTTAACTGATTCCCAGGCTCTTGTTCAGATTTTGTGTTCGGGCAGAGATATGGATATAACCATCAAATGGACTATCACTCGAATTCGCAAGATTGCTACCGAGCTTACGTTGTGTAGAGTCCTCAAGGTGTCGCGAACTCAAGTGGAGTCGGCCCATAATCTAGCTAGGTGGTGTCGTAAACACCGTCTAGATTTGTCTTGAGTCACTTTAAGTGTTTCGTGTTTTGTTTGTTTGATGTACGTTTTCCCGATGTCAAAAAAAAATTGAATCATCTACTGCAAACAGAGCTCTATCAAGTCATATAGAGCTTTAAAATCATCAATTTCTTGTGTGGTGATTGGTTGGATTGAAAACTCACATGCTTTCTGGCTAAGTCTATCATCTGATCTCATTATAGTCAAGTCTATAGCAGACAAAGTGCTAGGACAAGTACCCAATAGCTCTTTATAGAAACCCACAACGTCCTGTTGGATAGCTGCAGGCGATTCAACACTTCACCATGAGCATTCTGCGGTGACAAAAAACTTGGAGTTAGTATCAGCGAAAGATAGCCAGTTTATTCTTGATTTTTGCCTTAAAATACTATTATCCACCTTAGACCAATGTCTTAGGTTAGTACTACACTCCCTTCCCACATTGGAACTCAAGTCAGGCTAAGCTTGAATAGCTGCTAGCGTTCTCCTAAGTTCTTCAACATTAAAATGTTCTTGAGAGTACTGAGTTGAATGAAGGCTCTTTAGAGCTCTTTTAATTTGGCTGCTTGCAACTTAACCTAGACTCCTTTCATTTTATATTGATCTCCTGTAGAATCCCAAGCTGCTTGCACAATATTTAGAAAATGGTCATGCTCTGCTAATATGTTGTGAAATTTAAAAGGTCTCCCTCCAAACTTATGATCAGTTATAAAAGGAACAAGCCGGGGAGAATGATCAGACACCCCACTAGGATAGTATTGGACCACAATTCAGGAAATGAGTTGATCCAGTAACAATTGACAAATGATATGTCAATTCTACTTGATATTCTATTTTCAACAATACCTTGATTACTCCAAGAATAATAAATGCCATTACTAGGTGCCTCCATAACATGAGCATCAAGAATAAAATTAGAGAAGCCTTGAGTTTCAGCTTCAGTAACTTCGGCTCCATTCTATATATATGTGACCTGGTGAATAGCATTGAAATCCCCAAAAATAATGAAAGGCGTAATATAATCCTTAATTGCAACTGAAAGTTCTCTCCACAAAGGTCTTCTGTCAATTATAGTGTGCGAGCCATAAACTGTTAATAATCTAAATGAAGTAGTACCTGCAGCATTTTATGAACCACAATAAGATGCTCAAGCTTGCTAATAACTTGAACCTTCACTTCACCAAGTTTCTATCCTATCCAGATTCTCCCGCTAGGGGAGTGACAACAATTATCATCCCAATTCCACATCACACCCAACTTTCGTAGTCTAACTCTAGTCTAAAAAAGGGCACATAGATTAACATGTTGCTTCCTAAAAAACTGTTTTATCTCCTTTATTTTGATGGGATCATTCATCCCTCTCATATTCCAAGCTGTTAAAATCATTAGAACAAATAAGAGTTTGGTCCCTTAGCACCCCAGGCAACCCTGATCCTAGAGGTGATCAAATGACGGGCCGGGCCGGGCCGGGTTTGGACCGGGCCGCGCCTAAGAAAATTTACCCATTAGCCATGCCGGGCTAAAATTCTGAGCCAAAAACGAGCCGGGCCAAAATTTCAACTAAAAAGTCATTTTTAGCTTGCCTAAAACCTGTCCCAGACCAAAAAAAATTGGGTAGGGCTGGACCCGAATTCGGGCCCAAAGAATATGCCCCAAGCCCGGGCATATTTATGGTCGGGCCGGGCTCACTTTGATCAGCTCTACCTGAGCCATGTCCACTTCTGGCAGTTTGGTAAGCAACATGTTTGCCTTTGTCTTTGGATTTCCTTGTCACCACTTTCCAAGCTCCTCCCTCCACCTCATTAGTCTTCTAAGCTGGTGTATCAGATGGAGTGACTATAGGTGTAACTACTGGATTGACCTCTCTACCAGGATCTACTGCAAGGCTAGGTTCACTAGATATACTAGGATAAACTAACAAAACAGGTTCACTAGTAATAGCCTTTACTACATTGTGAGAAATTATCTGAACACCAAATGTTATCGGAGCTGTAACTTCCTTTTTTCCAGTAAGTTTTGGAACCCATTTCTGAGTCACTCTCCCCTGAGGTTTAGCTTTCACTATTCTGGGTTCGCAATTATGTCTAATGGTAAGACATTTAGCACAATATGGAGGAAGCCAATCATAAACCACTTTTTGAATAAAAGTAGTTCCATTAGGCTCCTCTATACTGATTTCCTTAAGGACCTCCTTTGTTATATCTAATTCAACCAAAATTCTAGCAAAGGAAACTCTCAATGCTTTGGATGTGCACTCATCAGCATATATAGGAACTCCTAGTAGGCCGCCAATCCTACTAAGAGAGTCCTTGCTCCAGCAATTAAGAGGCACATTAGGCAGTTTAACCCAAATAGAAATAATTTTCAGCATTCCTTATGGAAATTAAAGCTAGCAATCCATTGTTTCACAATCATTGGTTTTCCATAGAACAAGTGAGGGCCAACATAAAGAACCATATCCCTATCTTCACTAGATTCAAGTTTAATCACAAAATACCCCTCTTCATGTTTAAACTTTGGCTTCATTGCGACTTCACATAAGCATTCATAGCTGTTAGAGTAGGATTTTGACCTTGATTTCACTCAGTTTTTTAACTTCATAGTCTAGCTATGGGTTTACCTTCCATAATAACAGGTGCAACAAAGTTAAGCCCCATACCTTTATCTGAAATCGTTTTTGAGAGGTAAATCCTTTCCATTTATGCCTAGCATCTTCAATCAGGTTTTCATCAGCTGCTAAAATTGCTATCTTCGGCATTGAAATAGTAGCCTCAGCAAGTGTTATAATAGCAGGGGTTCAGTCGTAACATTTTGAGTTACTGTTCCATTCACATTCTTCGTTTTGCTCACATTAGCAGCTGAGCTAGTGCCTTGGTTTGGTTTTATAGTCTTTCCCGGTTTCAGTGAGCTACTTGCCAATGCCACAGTGTTCTTCTTCTCCCCATTGGGCAAAGCAGTGCACAATGGCAAAGCACCTTATTGTGCACCACCAGAGCTTTCTTAAGTCAAAGGTAATTTCTATTAGCACAATTACTTAATCTTCAAGAGTGATAATTGATGAAGGGTTCTTGTAACTTGTAAAATGGAAAAGTAAAAAACAAAAAACACATTAGTAGAGATAAAAGGTTTAAAGCAATTGTTTCGAAAAATATAACCCATCAAATTCGAACTAGAGGTATAAGATTTTACCATCGAAAACACTTACCACAAAGTCATAAGAATTTTCTATTTTACATGAAGGCGTTAACTATATTTTGAGGCCCTTATTGGTTAGAGGCCTTGTGCAGTCTCCCCCTCCCCCCCGCCCCAAAAAAAAGGCCTAAAACCACCCTTGTATAAACGTGGTGCACTCTCTAGTGTAGAAACATATATAAACTATAAAGTCAATCAATACTACTATCAAGTATCAACCATAACAAACAAATATGCGAGAATAAAAACTAGCCGAGCATACAAGCTTTTCTTTTTTGATCTCTTTTTTGAACGGTAGCCCTGCGCCAAAGCTTGACAGTTGCCAAAAACGTAAATGAAAAGACGGATTTGGTATTTCGGTACATTTAGGATCATTACATTTTCATATACATTTTTTTCCTGTTTTCTTTGTGCATGAAAATCTCTATACTCCAGAAGGAACTGCACGTATCAAGTACGCTAAATGTCTTGGAAGAATAATACACTTTTTGTACATCATAATTCATAACAACAGAAACACATAGCATTTTGTATTCCCTCATTTCCTGTACAAGCCTATACCAATATTTCCCCCACCAACTTGCTTTTCCAAGAATTGATTCAATCAGAGATGACCACTATACAGTTGCAGAAGATCAGAAAAAAAAAGAGGAAGATTATATAAATAATAGTAAAAAAAAAAACCTAGCCTAATGATGGAACTATCTACTCGACTTGGATTCCACTTCTGCGTTGTGATTTGTAGGCCAAGATTTGCCTACAGATTCGTCTACTATGATTTCTTGACTAAATTCACTTTCTGCCAAAAAGGAAGAAAGGAGTTAGCTGACCAATATACCAAATAATTGATACTAGTAAAATAAAATATAAAAGGAAAAAAAAGGAGATCATAAGAACCTGTCTTAAGTTCTTGCGTGTGTCTTAAGGTGTCTTCATCATCAGAAAGGTACTGAGATTTCCTTCTGGAGCGACCGTAAGTAAGCCATTCAAACTGACTATAAGCAGTTTGAAGCCGTTGATATATTGCCTCCATCCTCCCACTTTGCTCATCCTGCTGATCCAAATCAATAAGAACCTGCATCATGTGATACAGCAGACTAATCAGTCCTTATTCACTTCACGTGATTACAGGAAAGGGGTAGAGATAACTGATGGGAGTGCACCCCAAAATTTGACTATGTTACCTCAGCAGCAATGTTTCCGTAGACAGGGAAAAATCTCCGCCTACAGTATTCGTTGAATAGAAGTGTACATATGGCCAATGGAATAGTAAATCCAAAGCAGACTGTTGACCTTTTCAACACAAAGACGCCCATAGCTATAATTTGTGCTAGTACCAGAGAGAATATTGTTGAGGTTTGGACAATGGGCCAATATTTACCACCACTATCATATTCCGTGATATAAACATTGATGATCTGAGGAGTTATGTGCAAGGGAACACATCAGTGCCAGTATTAGCAAAGTTGAATATACATACCTCCTACATGATGCATAAACTCAAACCCAAAATGAACTTTTTGTATAATGGATTTCAGACATTATTGTTCATTTTATTAACTTCTAGATATGCTCAAGTTCGATGAGATTTTCAAATGTAAATGCAAAATCATACGATCACTTGGCTTTCCATTCCACAATGCCCAGCCATTATTCATCTACTTTCCGCGGGCTTTTATCTTCTTACCATAAGAGAACATGAAGAGATCATCTTTCCTGTCCCACACATAAAGTTACCCATATTCATTATCTCTGAACTTTCAACTACTATTGATGTGTTGCATCAATATCTTACTGAACTTCCTTCCCACGAAATCCTATGCACCATCAGGCGTCAGATTGTGAACCAAAACAGAAAACCATTTAATAACCAATGACTTAGTTTTGCCATTTAATAACCAAGAAACAAAGTTTATTCAAAGATGATCCTCTAGTATTTCTTCATACTCACGATCAACTATGCTAAAAAAGGGAGTGTCACAATATGATAAATTTATGTACAATATTATGAACAATAATTAGAAGGCTTATCATTATCGTTTGCTCCCTATGTAAAGTTAAACAGGATTAAATGCAGATGAAAGAAACATGATCGACGGGCATGATCAATTTGGAAACAGTTGTGCATCATGCAGAGAAAACACCAGGCTTTTTCCAAGGCAAACCTTTAACTGATCACTAACAGAAAGGCAAAAGCAATGCAACTTCACAACAAGAAAATATACCTGATTGCGATACACAAGATAAGCAAGACAGAAATACACCAGCAATAATGGGAGAATCAAAGGTGCCAAGATTGAAAAACTCAAACCAAGAAGTCCAAATAAAAGAATTCTTGGGACTTCAGAGTGATACGGAAAAGTGTACTCTCCGTCAAATGGGCCATGGTCCTTCCTAAGAATGACCTTATAGATGAAGTTACAGAGAAGTGGATAGAGTTGCACAACTTCGCATGCCAAACTGGTCCAACCTGATGTCAACACATAGGTCATAAAGAATTTGACCTGCAAATATTTAGTCACTAATACAAGTAAGACAACCTCTTGCAACATCATCTAAACCAAACCAGAGATCATTATGAAACACAAAGGATCAGTCACAATTGCAGAGCATGTATACAGGACATAACTCATATTTAGGGCTTATACTAAATATTCAAAAATATACAGCTAACAATTATATTGTAGTCATGGAATTTAAACTCTCCCGATCCGTTACAGAACGGCCGTTCTGTAACAGATTTAGGATTTGTCGTTCCGCGAAATCCCGTTACGGAACGCCATAATAAAGATCACATACTTCTCGCCGCGTTGTCCGTTCCGTAACGCGAACTCGCTGCGTTAGAACGCTTTTATCCCCGTTACATCCGTTCTTTTCAAATATTGACCAAAAATATATTATGATTTAATTATATAGCTAATGAAACATGATATTCTGATAGATTTGATTATATTATGTTGTAATAATGCTTCATAAACTAAAACAAAGCAAATAAGGTTAGAACATATTAATGTGAATTTTTTAAAAAAATTCACGCCGCGCCGTTCTATTTTTTTTTTTTCGTTCCCGCGCCAACGGGACGTTCCCGGAGAACGCGACCGCGTTTTTTTCCCCTGATTGTAGTCCTAGAACCCAGTGCAAGAGGATCTTGCCAAAGCCAGTCTAGGAAGGCATGCATAATATACGCAGTCTAATTCACAAGTGAACCCCATGACCTCAGTCCTCATGGGCTCAATGAAAAATTTTTAGGCCACCAAAATGTGCAAGTCAAACTACACCATCTGACAAAATTTAGAAAAATTTGAAAAAAAGGTAAATCAGTGGCATTTGAAAAGCATGCAAGCAGGATGAAACATTTATGGAACTTCGGTTTATTGCAAAAATATGTTATGCCCATCATATCCAACTCACAATGGTTGATGGATATCAACAACAACAACATAGAACCCTATACTCTATAGTTGTAAAAAAAATACTTATAGAACGTTATGTATGAGGGTCCTATCAAAGCCAGTCTAGGAAGGTAGTCTAATTCCACTTAGATTTTTGGGTTTCCATGCTTTGACTTTGTTGTCTCTTACTCCCTCCGTTTCTTTTTGGTTTACTCACTTTACTTTATGGGAGAACCAAGGAGAAAGTACAAAAGTATGAGAGAGAAACTGAAAAGGTGGAAAGAGAATCTGAAAAGTGAGAGAGAAGAAACTAAAAAGTGGGTTAAAATATTAAAAAGTGGATGACATGGGTGGAAAAAGAGGGAAAAGTAGATGAGACATGTTACCAAGAATAGAAAAAGCAACAGTGTGTAAATTAAAAAGAAACAGACTAAAAAGGAAAGTGATTAAAAAGAAACGGAGGGAGTATTCAGTAATCAAGACTAAGCGAAACTAAATAGAACAAAAAAGGGCTGCTATTACTTATTAGCTCTCACCTCTTCAAACTCTAATAAGTACTCATTAAAATGTTCATATACTGTTAACTGCTCAAGTATTATCATGGACAAAATGAACCATTAAATGTTTTAACTTAGATCTACAGAAACTAAGCTGACCATCTTTGTTGAAAGTCATTGAAGAGAGAAACAAAATGGATCGAGAAAAGACATATTTGAAATAAAAAAAGAAGAGCAATAATGCGAAGGTATCATGATATTTTGGAAAATTGGTTGGGAGAAGATTGTTGTAGAGCGAAGATGGATTGTCTAGATCTCCAATTGATTTTGCACAATAAAGTCAGAATATATTTGGGTATATATCCAATTACATTTCATCCTTTTTAAACAACAAAGAATATTTCTAGTAATGAATCTCACTGATGAATAACAATTCTATCTTTTTGAATGGAATAACTTTCTTTAGCAAGAAAGCTCACCTCTCTTCATATCACCACTGAATTGATATATCAAGAGATCACACTAAACAAAGCTTTTATTTCACCTAAATATTATACTAAATAATATTATGCAACGCATCCTGTGCATTGCATGGGTCTAAATTCTAATTTTGTTGAAAAGAGAGGAAAGGAGAACAACTACAGGACAACAATTCCTCACCCCTCACAAAATCTAAGCTCTAAGGAGAGACCCGCATAAATTGACACCAAATTTTCCAACTTTGAGTCACTATGAATTGGATATAGATACCCTATTCTAATGATATGATAAATGTTAGTTACTATAAACTGGTTCATCTTTGAGGGCAGAATTAGTATCATATCCAATATCCAACCTGATTTCCTAACACTTGCCCACATCACTCGTTATTCTAAACTCATCCAGCAAAAAGTCCCCACCTTCATAATAATTATTCCCTTGAGAGAACATAAGAAATAACCATTGCCCCTTGAAAATGTCTATGCTGTCACAAAAAAAAGCAACGGATGAAATGTAATCTTAGAGCCCTGCACAATAGTAGTGGCAACATTTATCAACAACTCCACTGCAGATTGCACCTACACCCTTTTAATTTTCACCAATTATTCACATTTTGACCCTGCAAACCACTTACACCCCACACAGGTAAATCAAACTCGCGTCTTGCAACTCCAGAAGTGGCTACTGGATTATTTGCTTGAGAATATTATGCATTAGCCTGTCTAAATAAGATTCCAAGCACAAAAATATGTGTTGACCTGAACAAAGAGAGCTTATTGGTACAACCTATGACTCACGACACCCTCACCAGCCAAATCAAAGAAACAGGTGCCAAAGTAAAAAATAATACTACCTTGTCACTATAACACTTTATGCTACCTAATTTGCAATCGCTAACCTGAACTAGGGTTAAATTTTTGTTTGCTTATCAATTTTGGCGTTATCAAAGTGCTTTTTTGTGAGGAGGGGGTATTAAAAAGGAAAACTATGATTTCAAGCACCAATAACTGAGAACTGAGCAAAACTATAAAACAAAAACGCAGACATCTTACCGCTGCTGGCACTGCTCCAGCTGCAAGTTGTAGAGGTATGTCTTTCGGTTGGGAAAAGACGCTCAACTTATTGAGCACAGTTCCAGATGCAATGTTAACAAAGAAAACATTCCAGATTGTGAAAAATAAGACTTTGCAGCAGGCACCCCTTTTCCTCCCACTTCGAGAGATTGAACCCTCAATTGTTGAAAAGAGTATCATCAATGGTGGGACAGTATAGAAAAACAATACCAGTATGACACTAGGAAGGTACCCTGTAACCAGCTGACTCACGTATTTCCTGAGAAAACGAAACAAAACATTATAAAGGATGATGTAGTATGAATCGATTCACATTTGAAAACTACTTGCTCATATAATGCCAGCTCGCCTTTCTTGTCTAAACAGTCCATTTGTTGGACAGAACAGCGCCAGAAAAAAGATCAAGTTACGTTCTAGATGAATGGTAACAGAATTCAGCTTCACAATACAAGGATGACTCAGGCAAAACAAAGAAAGGCATATTGATGGTGAAGATGTCACCCCAATCTTTCAAGGAAACTGACTGTTTTATTTATCATTTTCTTACTTCCAGCTTTACTTAAATTCATGACACTGAAAATTGTTCTAGCCAGAATAATAGACAATGAGCCAACAGTTCCTAGGTTAATGACACATCAAAGATGATCAAGATGCCAATTGCCAGCATTCCACAGCTCACTAAGGGTTTCTGATTAAAATGACCCTACTTAAGAAAAATGACCAGAAAGCAAAATATTATCAGAAACACTAAGTTCAATGACACGTTGACCCTTGATCAAAATGGCAGCATTCCACACCTCTTTTAGGGCAGCATTCCAGCCTAAAAATGATGCACATTGGACACGTAACTTAACATAAATTATCGCAACTTTAAACCATCTTCCAAAGATTATCCTAACATTTGATCATATTGGAATAATCCTAATTTGGATCATAGACCAAAAATGGATCAGCGAAGGCAAGACAAAGAAAGTTTTGGATTATTTTGAGAAAGTCTTCCCAAAACTTGGGATTATTTCTAAATTATCCAAAGTTGGAATATTTTGAGAAGATGGGTGAAAGTTGGGATTCTCCATGTCAATTTTCCTATTAGATATTATATGTGTCCCATAGTGCTTTCATTAATGTTTTAAGGCATTTCCTGCTTAGGAAAAACATTTTACTCAATTTTAATGGCTTATTCAGCTCTTAATAATCATATCCGTGCCAAAGTACCAACACAGGGATGTTGGAGAAAAGAAATTTCCACTTTTCTTCATAAGCCATACTAGAGCATTTTAGTTCTTTAAACTGCTAGCAGCCTAGCACCTAGTAGTGTCTATGTAAAGTATGTCGGCAAAAGTTAGTATTGCCTGACGGAATTCAGAATAATGCTAAATTCCTTTGTACTTTTGCATTGCCTTTATAGTTCATGGATGACATTCCTCATATTAACTTTTCACCTGCACCTAAACAATGTATATACTACGCAACCACAACAAGCTTTCGATCACTGGTCAGGAAAGGAGCAAAGCATACTAGCTGAAAATAGTCCAAATCCTCATTCTCATCATGTCACTTACTTGTTTAGCAGTCCTCTCAAGAAAGGAAACGTCACTTGGAGTGTATTTAAATTAGCCAAACTTTGCACAAGAGCAACGGGAGCTATAAAGAAAACCAGGAAAGCTGCAGTAGCCAGAAGAGTCGCTGTCCTCCGCAACCAGAATTGTCTATATGGAATTGCGAGGTTTGGCCAATATATATCACGTGGCTCTGGGGCCTGATGCGTAACCCACAACATTGGGTTTGATGATTGAAGAGCCCGGGCAGCACAAGCAGCCGCATAGCGGGTTTTAAAAAACACAAAAGCAGCTGGACACTCCTGGAACAAAAAGCAGCTCAAGCTGTCAAAAGAAGTAATAGTTACTTCCAAGAGTACCACATAACTACATAAAAATAAAAAGATTCCATATGAAGACATATGTGAGAACTGTCAAAGCTACAGAACAAATACATCACTTCTAAACATGAAGAAATAACCATTAAAGGAGAGTGGGCGGGAGAAGAGGAAGCTCAAGTGCTCAACAACATATATGATCCAAAAATGGCACAGGACAATGGAACTACTCATGTACTTCACCAGAAACTGCTAATAATCCCAACCCCAGTTAAGCTAATTTATTTGTGTGCAACTGAGGGGCTCCAAGACAGACAACAACAGTAAATGATCACTAGATGGAGATTGCGAGTAAAAAAGTTGTGAAACAAAGAGAACACCACATGTCAAATCATTGCCCAGTGCCCACTAATGAAACATAAAGTAGCATATTAAATACTTTAAGTGAAACAATACCAAATTACATTGCATAGAAAGTAAAAGAACTTACTGGAAGCAACTGCAACTTACCATAAATCAAAGATTCCCTGTGTTGTGTTAATATTCAAGCGGAGCCAAAATGACATTAGAGTTATCTTATATCACTATAAACTATATCAGAGTTATTTTCCACACATCCAACACCCCATCCCACATTGGCAGGAGATCTTTAGAGAGATAAGGGAAACCTTGATGTTGATATTGAGACCTAAGCCAATATAATAGACAAAAAGCCAGGAAAAGTCATCCTAACAAAGTTACAAATTAACCTACTTTCTCTGAATTTCTTCAATGAAGTAAGTGATAAAAGGTCTTATACGCCTTAGCTAATAAAGTAACTAAAAAAAGTAAGTCTATCCCACAAATCACCTCAATATGGCATCCCACTCTGAACACAAAATTGCCATGAAAGTATTCCAAAACCCATAAAACGGACCTACGGCAACTTCAGAAGGACCAGAACAGTATGATGAAAAGACAAGACTCACTGTGCACCAAAAAAAAGGCCTCCAGAAATTACATGCCACCTCACCGGAAGGAAGACAAGTGAGGAAGTCTCGCTATTGACATGACACAAGTCACACAACATGTAGATATCTGGCAAAATAGACGTCTCTGGTCTATGCCTTTGGAGCATCATTAGTATTAATTCTAACCAAAGAAAACCTCCACACAAAAGCTCTCACCTCCAAGAACCCCCCACCTCTAATAATTGAGGAGATGGAACCATAATTTACAAGATGAGCTCATCTATCTCCCAATCGTGGGCATGGCCCTGTATGTAAAGATCACCAACTTTATCATCAGCAAAAGATAAAATTCGAGTACCATACAGAGAAGATTAAGTATAGTCAGCAGAAAACATTTGCTCCCAACAACATCCTCTCAAATTTTGATGCGATAACCATTCAATTCTTAAACCTCACAAGTGACAGGAAGACCATATAAATTTCTACGGCAATCATACGTAGCCCATACTTAGCTCTGAATGACACGAAGCCACAATGAGTTAAGTTCAAGAGGAAAGCATCACAAACACTTCCTCACCAGAGCAACAGTTTTTAACCAATCTCCCACCAGACCTCCTTCCACAATAGGTGAACATAACAAGTCCCACTGCACAAGATGGTGCCTTCTTCATATAACATGTATTGCAAAAAGATATACCAACTCTCTAACCCTTCATCATTTCATCTGCATCGTTGTTTCGTATAGAAACAAACAAGATGAACCCATCCAAGATGCTCTTCATAGTCATGCATTCTATAGAATTCAATGAGGTAAGTCTAATAGAGCCTTTTACACTAGCATCAGAGATTCACCAGTTTGACACACCCCTTCATTGACTGGTTAAGATGATACTGCTATAAGTATGGCCTTTTACTTTCACTAATTAGCCCATAATGTCACCTGAATTATATTTGTATGCTTATCCAAACCTACTCCATTGAGACCCCACGACAGGTCAGCAGTGTCTTATTCTTTCACTGTTTGGCACGCAATGTCAGACAAAAATACATTGTACCTGTCTCAGGCGAACATATTCCCTTAAACTCCACATCCCCTAAGAAGGCACAATTGGTAACTTCAGCTGTCATAATTTACTTTGCAATCGTACCAATATTTTTGCCCCCACTCATGAGTTACACAACAATCGGGAAAATTCATGAAGGAACAAAAAGGAGGTATCCTAATTCCAACATAATAAGACTTTCACATATTTAGGGGGTTGCTAATTTACTATGATTTTGGGTGATCAAGCATCTAGAAGAATCATGCCGTGTTCTGAAGATAAAAAGGCTAGCTATATATAATTGATATTTAGAGAATATTTATTAGTTTATTACTATAGATTTAACAATTAGGGTCCAAAGAACCCGTTTGGAGTTTATTTGATGTAGGATAATAGGAATGTATATCACTTTTGCTGGGACCTATGAGTCTATTGGAAGACTAGCTCTTCCTTCATCACAAGCACAACAAATCAATAGTTTCATGAATGTTGGACAGACAGAGTTTCTATCATTCTGCATTTTGAGATGAGTAAATTTGACATAAGGTTTCTTAGACCAAGATGATACTTTCTTTCCGCCTTTTCCGTTATTTACACCGCACCTCAAAACAACAAAACCTATTGAGATCCTCCACAACTTCTAATGAATTTTCTTTCTTTTTTTAATATATTGATGTCAACATTAGTATGAGTGTACGACAAGGAAAATGACAAATTCCAAATCCATACTCGTATATAAGGAATGATGAACCAATTCATTAGATTGTTCTCCTTTAGAAAACAGTTTAATTTTACATTCTGTCCTAGTTCCTCGGTCTTATGAGGAAATGCCTTACTATTAATGTAAAGCAACTTTCTCATGATGGTACTGACAGATGTGACAAAAAAATCTTATACTCATTTAATATCACCCTAGTTTTTCACCAAAGATGACACATGATTGATGCTACTGACATTCAGTTTGCTCCATCAAAAGAAAGGCTAGCTATCAATATCTTTCAAGACTTGGGTATGACATGGTGATAAATAGGAATAAAGCTTGTTATGCTAAGAGTGAGATAAATTGGGCTAGGCTGCTGGACTGAGGTTAAAACACGGAACCCACCTTATCAACATGAAAAAAAATATGAGCCCTAACCCTTAGACCCTGATCCTACCCTACCAAGCTCCTACATAACATCAAACTAACTTCATCCCCACTGTATCTCAAGTTAACATGTAGTGAGATAAACGTACTCCCCTCCTGCCCCCATCGACATTTACCCAGCCCTAAGTCACTTCCTTACTTGCACAGTTGTACATGTACCAAACAAACTTACAAATATTCTATGTAATTAACACAAAAAGAGATCTCTTGAAAGCTCAAGATACTCAGTATGGCTGAATCAAGAGAACTAGAGACAAAGAAAGAGATTGTGAGAGAAAAAGAGTAGTCATCTGCTTTAAATCAGTAAAAAGTTAGAAGTACATATAACAGTATAAGCAATAATACGTGGTAAACGGAAAGTGAGCAGGAAGAAACAAAAAAGATACGACGACTCTGACACAACACACGTAGCATAATAGGTGAACTTATCATTACTAACCTTTCCTCTATTATCACGCAAGTCTTGCAAATCCATTTTCCCTTTTTCAGTAACTTCTGGTTCATTGACAAGAATATTGAATAAGTTCGGACGTCCTCCTGATAAACCACATGAGTGACATGATGGGATGCTATCATGATAGAGAACATCGTACATCTCCCTGACACTTTTCTGCATAAAAAATGTTGAACAACAAGAAACCGAGGGTCACCTTTTTGAAGTTAGTTGTATGGACAACCGACAAGTGACAAAGTTAAATATAATAAAACAAATTCAACCACTTTTAACTAAGAGAAAAGCTTCAATAACAATAAAAGCAGCACTAGACTGAGCCAAAATGACTCTTCAATATTGCATGAAGCAAACATTTTCATATAGCATTATGGAACAGTCGGCAGCTCAGGACACCAAGGTTTGTAATTTTGTATACATTATACACTTTATAATGGGTGATCTGTCCATTTCCTTATTCTTCTTTTTTTCCCTCTTTTGCTTTAGGAAAAAAACTGTTACATTGATTGACCAGTTTGTCACTTTGTCTTCCCTCCTTATTTCTAAAACATCAGTAGTCAAATACATCAAGAATGGAAAGATGGTCAGATACACTAAAATAAAAAAATGACGTCGTCATTCTGATTTTTTTATTAGGTTCCTATATTTGTTTTCCAACCCCTAGAGGCCTAGACAGAGTAAGCTTCAACACCTCTCAACTAAGCTGGTAAACTAACGTGCTATAATAAATGTGCTCAGTAATCACCAAAATCTAGAGAAGTAAGTAGCTTGGAATGTCATCCATGCACAGAATAAGAATGATTCTGTAAATAAAACTGATATGATTGAACACCATTAAAAACATATTAATAATCTTGGGCCAACTTCACAGGAAAACAATTAAAATAAGGAACTTCATTTCTAAGTATCTATTGGCTATGTTCAGTCCACAAATTCCACTGAGCTCAAAACTCATACTGTCTAACTCTAACACCCTCCAAGCTTGTATCTCCTATCACGTACAGATATCCATGGTGACAGATCCTTAACACAAATGCTATCGTGATCACATGTACACCTCCAACAAATGAGGAGACACAACGACTCGATATAGAATTATTATGCAAAAAGGAGGAAGGGTTGTATGGCGACCACATGCCACAAAATTAGAATCTCATGCAAAAACTATACCCTTTGACGCACATAAACCACGCAGCTGCATTTAAGCATTGAGATCCCACGAATGAAGCATGTAAAATAAGAAAGAAGAATTCTACCACCAAATGATACTGATAGTAAGTCAACATACTAAATCACAATTCCTAAGGGGTATACATACCATCAGCTTCTCAATTTTCCCACAATGATACACCATTTGGTGAGAGAGATATGAAGATGGATAATACTTCGTAAAATAATTCTTCAACGTAGTACTATATGACTCTTCCGCAGACCAAGGTATACCCCGAACAAGTACTGCAAATTGACTTAAATCTTGAGCAGATCCTTTAATATAGGCAAGCCTCCTCCTAATAATACTTTTATTCTCCTGAAGAAGATACCAACATCACTGGTGAAAAAAATAAACATTACAGAGTAGTACAACCACTAAGTTGCAAGCTCGAAAAAGAAATCAAATTCATAAGAACTAGGTTGCAAAATACATTGAACTAAACAATACATATATGAAAATTTGAAGAATATAATGTAGTTTGCTTATAAGCATATGGCCTATAATTCTTAAATATGAGTAATTAGTATACACAAGGTGTTTATACTTACAAAGTAGAGAAGAATGCAAGCAGAGCACGAAATAATATATAACGCAAGACAATGAGCCCAAAGCCTGAAAAAGAAAGACAGCAATAAACAGCAATTACTCTTAACAGCATGATGTATATATAAATAGCTGCTTTTCTAAAGCCTTAATGTTTGTCGAATAAGCGGAAAACCAAAACCATATTTACCATCATCAAATCAAAAATTAAATGTGAAGGATGAACTCTCTTCTACAGAAAGTGGGTAAGGAAGGAAAAACAAAAAAATTCCCAAAAAAAAAAATTAGAAAGAAAAAGATGACACTAAAATGTGGTACTTGATGATCTTGATAAAAACTTCTATGGTAATGTAATCATGATATTGAAACAAACCTTGATAATATGATGCTTACCCCAGAAAGGGGGCAAAAAAAGAGGGATGCGACTACACTAGAGAAGAAAATGCAATCATACCATCTAGAACCTTCTTTGACATTCTGAGTGGTAAATACTTCCAGTGACTCAGAAGGAATAAGCTTGTGCTCCATTTCTTGTCCATAATAATTCAAAGGCAGCACAATTGCAGTGCAGACAATTGCAGCAATAGAGAAAATTCTAATACTACAGAATAAAAAGATAAAACAGTATCAAGATTGTAAAATGGGAAATATTTTATAGAAACAGATATTCGACATTTATCAGGGAAGCCAAAAACCAAAGGGGATAAAGCAGAGAACGTGAACAGGGAGCAGAAACAGTAAATGATGAAAGAAAAAAAAAAGTTCAATACTTCAATAGCAGCTAACACTTACAAAATAAGAGAAGATCAAACAACAAGAAAGGGCCTAAATCTAAGGCATTATACCCAGCTCAGAATTTCGATTGTGAGACAAATATTATGTCCTAGAGTAAAGTTATGTAATTTCATTTTCCTGAAAAGAATATATTCCTCCCGACTCCAGACAGATTGCCGTACTTTGCTACTTACTCAAGTTATACTGAACCATCTGCAAAAGAGAAGCCAGGTAAAGAATCTCAATGGCATCATGGAAGGGACAAAGCTGTTATGACTCAACACCAAAGTGAAGATAAACAACATATAATCTCAATATATGTTCTGAGTTTCGAAGACCAATCCTGAAGAAGAGGTAGATTTCATATCTTATGCTTTAAAATAATTAGATAATAGATCCCTAGTCGTGGTTGATGATGAACTTGTGATATTTCTCTTTTCTGGGAAGAATATATATTGAGTCACAAGCACCAAAACATGTTGGGAAGACACCTAAGACGAGTACAGCAAGATTAAGGATATTCTTAACACGACTCATTCTGGGATGAATCTGCCAAAATGAGCCAGACTTTATTACATTCATACTCCCTCAGTTTTTTCTACTGGACATATTGACGTTGGATACCACTATCAAAAACTTAATTCATTATTACTTGATGTGAATGATCACTTAGAACTCAACAATTACTACATATTATGCTACATAGATAATAAATTTTGACAATCAAAACTCAAGTGTCATTGATGTTACCAATTACAATATGATATCAGAAACCCTGCAGGGAGTAAAACAATGGATATTTGTAAACAACACACTAAAGGCTAAAACTTCAATTTGGTATGAATGGAGGCAAAACATCGTATAAAGTTATGAGTTTCAAAAGCAGGATTACTCACCTGAATACTAGCATCCTCATAAAGACAACAGCATCTAATCCCCCAATAGCCAATATCACATCTTCAGATGTCTCCCAAGCCTTTAAAATCCAACTAGGAGAAGGTACAAATCTCTCAAACCAGTGAGGATCATCACGTTTTGTTCGCATCTGTGCCAATTTACGTCCAAAGTATACATTTCTATTGCTTGGTTGTTTCCTTAATACAGAATACAACGAAAATAGCACACAACAAACACCTATATTGATCCCTGCGGAGGTTAAAAGAGCTGATATCTCCATTTTAATCCACTAAAATAAGGAAAGTTTGACCATATTTTAGCAGTAAAATATAGGATAAGAAAAGCAGAATTTCTTTTATATCATAGAGCGATTGTGAAAGACCAGTTCTGTGCCAACAAATCAACTGACAGCAATACGCAGATGCTGCAAAAAAGACAAAATTCTGTATCAGGAAAAAAAAAAAGCAAGAGAGCAGATTAGAAGACACATTCACAGGAAACTACATGACTTGCGAATGAAAATAATGGATTAAATACAAGCTCTACAAAAGAAATGTCAAATTAGACATGTTTAGTAAAAACAACATCAAGCAATGGTAGGAACATTGAACTATGAGCACTATATACAAAGCTAGGATTACAAAAGTTTCTTCAATATGAAAAGGAGGGCGCACCCAAGAAAGGGGGATAAGGGTAAAACAAAAACCTTGCTGCCAATGAGAATCAAACCCCACATCTCATGTTTGGGAAATTGCATAGCACCACCAATTTCATGTCAAGTTAGACATGACTTTGGACTATGAGCACTACACACAAAGCCAGGATTACGAGCTTACTTTACAAATACAGAAGACAAAACCTCCTTTACTGGAGTTGAGTAAGAAAAGCTCAAAAAAAATATCATAGATAAGTCATTGTGTCCGACTGAATCTAGAACCAAAAATACAGTTTGGACCTCCTGTTTTACCCCTACCATCCCTATTGTCTACAACTTCCCTATTCCAAATACCTCAGCTTCTCCTCACTTTTTACAAGAAATATATGGACACTGTAGAACCCCAAAATCTATAACTAACGAAAATTCAAAGACTAGATGGTAGTAAAGAAGCAAAAAGCTCATCAATTTTTTCCCAATCATGAATGCAGCTGCGGAACTTATGTATGGCAAAACATTTGAGCTTTTAAAGCCCTGTATTCCACATAAAAACTTGTCGTTTAAAAAACAAGTGCTTGTTAACATGTAATCCAAACAACAACACAAGGTCACCAACCAACTCTCCAACTCCTAAACCAACAAAACCCATGTACAACAACATACTCCCTCTATCCCAAATTAGTTCAAAATTTGAACACTTTCGTTTCTCATCCATCCCATAATAGTTTAAACATTTCTATTTTGCAATATTTCTCTCCTATCACTTTAGCCCACTACTATCTCTCTCAATAAAATACCTCACTTTCTCCTTATTAAAACATACTACTACTCAACAATGGAGAATGCTTGGTAAACCCACTGGGTAGATAACCCATTAGACACAAAAAGTTAAAAAATAATTTCGGATACTGAATTGTAAACAACTAATTTTAAAACGTATATTTGTAGTGGATCATCTACCCCCTGGGTTAACAAAGTTTTTCTTTCCCTCAACAATCTCTTATGCCATCTAACTCACTAATAAAATAACAATTGATAACCGCAAAACAGCTTATCTCTTAATTATGCGTCATGATGATTGTTCAAACTAATTTAGGACCCATAGAGTATCTATTTATACCCTCACTTCATGAAAATTTAATGTTCAATCTTAGCAAAATTCTGGTCATAATTCTTTGTGGCACACAAAATAAGCTTCTTTGTCACTTAATAAACCCATCCATCACACACTTAATTACAGTATGAAACAAACTACCAACTAAAAGTGCAATTCCTTTCCCAAAAAAGAAAAAGGCTAAAAGTGCGATTTTCTCAAATGTAACTAATCTGAAAAAACAACTAGTTTAAAGATTGCATTTAAACACAAAAATTCAAACGAAAAGGACAAATGATAATTCAAATACAACAAAAGAAATTAATATTAACATCAAAGCAGCATCAATTCAATAATTACACGTTAACTTGAAATAGCTCGAACAAAATTCGGAATAAAATTACAAATAACTGCAAAAATTTCCAGAGAAAAAATTGACATTAAACCTACCTCTCGATTAAAAAGAACAAAAAAAGAGAGATTGAAATCTTGTTCTTCCTTTTTTTCTCCTCAATTAAATGAATTATAATTAACGAAGAATATAATTGCAACAAAATTCAACCGAATGCTTCGCTTCAACTTCACATACACCAGAAGGACGAGAGTAAGGAAACCCTAAAATTGAATCGAATTAAAGAATTAAATTTTGTTTTCTTAATTTTTTGGCAATGATTGAAGAATTTGAATTCAGGGAAAAGCAAAGGAAACGAAGCAAAAATGGAGCGATGAGTTTTTTTTTTTGTTTTTTTTTTCGTGATTTTATTGATAATTATTTATTTAAACAAAATGCAATATTATTATAAAATTAATAAATTCAAAGAAAATAGGGGGAGAAAGCAACGGGCGAGCCACGTGGGACGGTGTGACTGGTAGATGGCTGTAGACTTGCTGACAGAAGATACGCAAATGACAACGTGGCAATTTGGCAGGAATGAATGAATCCAGTGCAAGTATAAAAAGGGTTGAATTATTGCGTCATGTGGATCGTTGCCGACTTAATACTACTCTGTCTGGTAGTGCATAAATTCATAAGAATATAAATTATTATGTGGGAGAGACTAGAGAGAGATATTGTCAATTTTTGTCACATTGTTTTCTTTGACGTGCATGTTTGAGGTCAGGAATTAATTTACATTGACATTATGGTGGTGGTGCATTTCTCAAACTTTGTCACCTCTTTACTTGTTTGATGTGCATGCATGAGAAGAGGAATATTTGTACTCGGACTCAGGAGCTGACATAATGGTGGTGTTGTATTTAAAGGTTTTCAAAGCTAGAATGAAGAACAAGATATGAACAAACAATAAGAACTTGTTGTGCCGTGGTAAACAAACCACTGCCTTGAAAACGAGATTCGGTGCAACCGGGGTGCACAATTGTACTCACCGATTCGTTCCCTAAGGTTTACACAACTCTCAACACACAATGGCACTCTTGGGTGTGAGATAGAGTTACTAGAACTTATGCCCAAAAGAGATGAAGAAAGGAAGAAGAGAGAGAGAGAGAGAGAAAAGATCTCCATCAAAATCAGAAAAAGAATCATATTTATAGGAGTAGAGAAGAAGAAGTAACCTCCCAAGGAAATCAAAGGACTCCAAGGAATCCAATGATCATAATCAAACCAATTAAACACAAGATAATGAAGAATAAAAACTCCCATCATCAATAGGAATTATGGCGCCCGACCCGATTGGACGCCCCTTTTCTTCCCCCTTTTTCCAACTTTAATCCCAACAATCCCCCACTAAAGATGAGAAAAAGATACCAAATAAAAGAAAGAAAATTTCTGGGCATAAGAGGAGATCAATACATAACATCCGGTGTTACATTTAAGTAAATTGAAACCAAATGTTAAGTGAAGTGGTACAATGACTTACAAGCCCAAGGGTGGACAAACCTTGAAACCCTTAAACTTTTGATCAAAGAGTGGACTAACCTTGAAACTCTAAGATTTAAGTCACGCACCCCACAACACATACATCACTCCAAAAATCTAGTAAACTCCGCCAAGTGAACGCGTTTTAAGCCATGCGTTTATCTTAGTTTTCATGGAAGCTCTAGGAAACCGCCCAAGTTTCCATAGAAGATGGCGAGTCTTCACAACCATATAGGTGAATCCCTTGTGCTTCTCAATAGCACAAAACATCTCTTAGGATTCATTACGAGTTTAAACAAACTCAACCTCCACAAAAATTACAACGGTGGATTTCTCAAATGTTTAGGTAGAGCACCTACCACGTAAGTATAAATCCATTAAGAATTCTCAACGAATTCATCCTACTACAAGCATTACAACACAAAATGCCATAGGGATGAAATATAAGTAATGCTAATTATATACTCTTCATGGGCTTTAGCCCCATCCCCTTCGACGAATCAAGGATTTGGTTCCTTGCCAACCCCTTAGTCAAAGGATCCGCCAAATTTCTTTCGGACCTTACATAGTTCAAAGCAATGACTCCATTCTTGAGTAGTTGTCTCACTGAACTATGTCTAAGGCGTATGTGCCTCTTCTTACCATTATAATTGTTATTGTTAGCTACACCAATTGCAGCTTGAGAATCACAATGCAAAAATACCGGGGAAGATTCCCCCCCCCACAATGGGATGTCGACAAGAAAACTCCTTAGCCAATCCGCTTCTTGACCTGCCAACTCAAGAGAAATGAATTCAGATTCCATGGTGGAGGGAGCTAAACATGGTTGTTTTGAGGACTTCCATGATATAGCACCTCCACCAAACATAAACACATAACCACGAGTAGAGACTACTTCATCATTATCGGATACCCAATTAGCATCAAAAAATCCTTCCAAGACATTAGGAAATCGATTAAAATGCAAACCGATTTCCATGGTGCCCTTAAGATACCTTAGCAATCGATAAAGTGCATTCCAATGTTCACTACTAGGATTATGAGTATAACGACTTAATCTACTTACCGCATAAGCAATGTCGGGACGTGTGCAATTCATCAAAAACATCACACTCCCTATTACCTTAGCATATTGCTCTTGAGACACACTAGGACCCTTGTTCTTCATGAGCTTTACACTTGCATCATATGGAGTCTTACATGGCTCCACATCATAGCAATCGAACTTCTTTAAGATTTTCTCCACATAGTGAGATTGATTCATTGAGAAACCATCCTTGAGCTTGGTCAACCGGATACCAAGGATCACATCGGCTTCACCTAAGTCCTTCATTTCAAACTTAGTAGAGAGGAAATCTTTAGTGTAATTCACAACCTCAAGGTTAGTACCAATAATAAGCATGTCATCAACATAAAGACATATAATAACACAAGACGAATCCAACACTTTAGAATATACACAAGAGTCCGAAGAATTAGTCACAAAACCATCACTCTTAAGAGTACTATCAAACTTTTCATACCATTGCTTAGGAGCTTGTTTCAAACCATACAAAGACTTCCTAAGCCTACACACCTTGTGTTCTTGACCCTTAACCACAAAACCTTCCGGTTGAGTCATATAAATCTCTTCATCAAGATCACCATTAAGAAAGGTCGTTTTAACTACCATTTGATGAACCACTAAGTCATGAATCGCCGCTAAACTTATCAATAGAGCCATCGGGTTTCTTCTTCTTAGTAAAGATCCATTTACAACTTATGGGTTTAGACCCTTTAGGTAAATCACATAAGTCCCAAGTATGATTAGACATAATTGAATCTAATTCACTTTTAATGGCCTTTTTCCAAAAACTAACATCTATGGATTTCATAGCTTCACTATAAGTCTTTGGGTCTTCTTCTAAGAGAAATAAAGAAACAACTTTTTCACTCAAACAATTCACATCAAAATTCTCAACAAGAAAAGTGGTCAAGAAATCCGGTCCAAAGGTAGTCTCTACTCTAACCCTCTTACACTTCCTATGTTGTACTCCTTCTTCTACCAAAGGAGGAGGAGGAGGATCACTAGAACTAGGCAAAGAAACATCCAAGGACACATCAATACTTGACTCATTCATATGCATAGAAGATGATGATGATGATTTCAAAGGGAAAGTATGCTCAAAGAAAACTGCATCTCTAGATTCACAAATAGAATAATCACTCAAAAGCATGAACCTATATGCGGCACTATTATGAGCATAACCAATAAACACACAATCAAAAGTTTTAGGCCCAATAGTGGTTTTCTTAAAATATGGAAAAACAACCTTAGCTAAGCATCCCCACACTTTCAACATACTCATGTTAGGTTTATAACCTTTCCAAAGTTCATAAGGTGTTTTATCCAATTTCTTATAGGGCACTCTATTGAGTACATAACAAGCGGATAGAACCGCCTTTCCCCACATGTTGTCGGATAATCCGGAACTTAAAAGCCTTGCATTCATAGTTTCTTTTAAAGATCTATTTTTCCTTTCGGCAATATCATTTTGTTGTGGAGTGTAAGGGGAGTTTAGCTCATGGATGATCCCATTGGCTTCACAAAATTCTTTTAAAGTCCATTTTTCATATTCACCACCTCTATCTGTCCTAACCCTTTTACTCTTAAGATCAAGTTGATTTTTAACCTCGGCTTTATACTTTTAAAATGCACTTTCGGCCTTATCCTTAGTTTTCAAATGGTAAACTTTAGTGAACCTTGAAAAATCATCAACAAAAGTTATGTAATAATTTTTCCCTCCTTTACTAGTAGTGCAATTTTTAAAGTCCGCTAAATCCGAGTGAATCAACTCTAGCAATTTAGTACTTCTTGATACAACTTGCTTGAATGGTTTCTTAGTATGTTTGGCCTCAACACAAATAGGACATTTAGAGGCTTTGTCAATTTGATCAAAAGAAATTAAGTCCATGTCCTTTAGTTTTTTCATGTAAGAAACATTTAAATGTCCTAAACGATTGTGCCAAACATCCATAGACTCAACAATATAAGCAAAAGAAGTACTTTCATTATTATTGAAAACATTCATCACAAACAATCCTCCACTAAGGTAACCTTTCCCAACAAAGTCTTCATTCTTAGTGATAACAATCTTGTCCGCCTCAAAGACAAGCTTTAAACCGGCTTTGTTGAGAAGGGCACCCGAAACAAGATTCCTCCTAAGGGAGGGAACATATAAGACATTATTCAAAAATAAAGTTTTTCCGGAAGTGAGTTTAAGGTGGACCTTCCCTTTGCCAAGAACTCCCGCGGTGCTACTATTTCCAATGTAAACATGGTCTCCATCGGTAGCATCTTCAAAGTCCGTCATGAGAGCCTTGTTAGCACAAATATGTCTTGATGCTCCCGTGTCCAAGATCCACTCCACCTTGTTCTCCACCAAGTTGGCTTCAACTACCACCGCGGCTATCACATCATCCTTTTCAACAAGATTGGCTTGGGAGGCACCATTGGAGTTGTTCTTGCGGTGGACACATTGATAGGCCTTGTGTCCTATCTTTCCACACACATAGCATGCTCCTTTGGTCTTTTGAATCTTGTTGTTAAGAGTGAAGTTCCCTTTGTTTCCATTATTCTTCTTCTTACCTCTGAACCTGTTTCTAGCCATAAGATCACTAGATTCAACCAAGTTAGCTTTAGAAGAATTCAAAGAGAGAGAATCAAACTTATCTTTGAGGCGGTTGGCCTCCTCGGTCCTCATGTGACCAATAATCTCTTGAATGTTCATGTCCTTCTTCTTGTGCTTCAAAGAGTTTCGGTAGTCATTCCATGAAGGTGGGAATTTCTCCAAAAGCACATTGACTTGAAGAGTTTCACACATTTTCATCCCTTCACCAAGGATATCGGTGACAATGTTCTCATAGTCATGGACTTGATCCATGATGGATTTGTCATCTGTCATCTTGAAGTTAATCCACTTACCAACAACATATTTTTTCTTACCGGCATCATCGGCACCATACTTCTTTTGCAAAGTGTCCCAAATGGACTTGCTTGATAGATTAGTGATAAGGAGATCAAATAAGATTTCACTCACATGATGTAGGATATGAGCTCGCATTGTAATCCCCCATAATTTTAAAGGATTTTATAAATATATTTTATCATTTATATATTTATATTTTAGTTGAAATGATTTTATTAGTTAAAGAAGGTTGACTATTTTAAAAGTCAAATGAAATTATTTTAAGGATTTAAGGAAGTTGAAAATATTTTAATTAGGCATGCTTTGAAAAAGGTTTGAAATACGAATTTGATTTGGAAAAGAAGTCTAAGTGGACTTGAGGAACCCAAATTCTAAGTAGATTAGGAAAAAGGAGTTATATTGATGCTAGGAGTTCTAATTTATCAATCCTAGTCGTCACCAAATTCTATTCAAGCTCAATCTCCTTTTCCTAAGCCCAAAAAGAAAACCCTACTTATAAATACCTTGAGCCCAATTATTTTACCACACAAAGATTATTTTTCTCTCTCCTCTCTCAAAACTCACGGCACTTCTCCTCTCTTCCTCTTCCACGTAAATTTCAATTTTCCTCTTAAGTTTTCTTTCTTCTTCAAGTAACGCTTTCTTCTTCGCTAAGAAACGTCACCACCACCGTCGAACACCAGTGCACCGTCGTCGCTGCTGCCGCCGCTGCTCTTCCTTGGCCGGCGCACCATTCCACTTTCCTCTTGTGTTGGTTTAATTCTTTTCTTCTTCCTCAAGTTTCCATTAAAGACTATGTTTTTATGCTTTATTTTAATGTTAATCATGATTATTGATTTTAATTTACTGTTTCAATAAATAATCTTGATTCATATATATATATATATATTATATTATAAGAATAAAAATTCAGATTTATTTATTATTGTTAGATTGAAGTTTTAATCATTAAAGCATGGATTTTTAGGGTGTTAATTATTAGAAAACCATAGTAGCATGTTGTATACTATGAGATTGGTTTAGATTATGAATTTAAACATGTTTGCATATGTTTAAAGAGGGTTTTATGATTTTATAAGTTGCTGGAATTTCAGAAAATATTTTATTTAGAGAGTTTTAAGAATTTTAATTACTAGTATGGTGGTACCATGCTAGGAATTAAAAGTAATTGAAGTTTTGATAGTAAAATCAACTTTTGAATATGTTTAAAGGGGATTTTAAATATTTTAAAGTTGCTGTCTTTTTATTTAAGAGTATTGATTTTAGTTATATTTGATTTCTAGGCGGAGAGTATTATGTAGGAGACTTTTAAAGGGCTAAAAGTGGCCTGCCGACTAGTTTACACAAGGTACGTACATACTTGTGTGATTATATGATTAATATCATGATTTAAGGAGGAAAAAGTTGTAGTATCATGTATAGGAACTTTATAAGTTCATATATGATTTTTAGTATGATTGATTTCTACATGTTTTATGCCTGTGAGCAAGCATGTTAATTATTAGATTTATTATGAGTAAAGAATTGTCATGTTTGTATGGATTTATTGATGCAAGCATGTGGATGGGAACTTTAATTATTAATTCACATGGGGGAATTAATATGTTATTAAGATTGATTTATGATTATTCATGTGTTCCCTTACAAGTATTATTTTCACTACTTTATGAGGACTGTGGGCCTTATTTGGTAAGTTGATAAGTATGCCTTTTAAAGGTAAGTTTGATTGTTGGCTAGGTCCAGCAAATGAGAAAGTTAAGATTAAAAGAAAGTAAGTATTGGATTGTAAGTTGTGACCACTTATTAAATCCTAAGATAAAAGAAGTTCAGTTGTGAATGTTGAATTGTTATTTCTGTGTTGCTTGTATCACTAGTAGAAAAAGGACGATTTGCGTCCCCCCAAGTGCGTCGCATGAAAGGCAAAACGACGCAAAAACATAATTTGCGTCGCATGCAGTGAAGAGTGCGACGCACAATATGGGTACAAAGCATTCGATACGAGCTATATGCGTCGCACCTTGTTGGTGTGCGATGCAAAAGTGGTATTTGCGTCGGACCCTTAGGCCCATCCGACGCACATCACTGCATCATGGATACAAAAATTAAGGCCCCTATCTGCGTCGCCCTTAATTAAAGTGCGTTGCAAAAGGCTTATCTGCGTCGGACACCATGGCCCATCCGACGCAGATCAACCCACACCCCCTTATAATTTTTTAACACGCCATCTCACCCTCTCTAATCTAATAAAACTCCCTCTCACTTTTTCTTAACCCTAAGATCTCTCTTCAGCCGTTTTACTTCTCAACTTTCATCTCTCACCATTTCTCTTTCCTCTTTCCTCATTCCACGGTTACCCGTTTCTCTCTCTTATGCGGCACCTCGTCCGGTGATTTTCTGCTCGTCGGACCGGTAGCATTCTCTTTGCGTCGTTGTCCGCCCTGGTCTTCACGGTTTCACCGGCGGTCGAGTGGAAAGCGGAGAAAAACGAAAAAAAAGTGAGTTCACTTCTTTGATGTTGCCACCGATCTTCTTGCTTAGCGTTATTTGGACTTGATTTTGGTGGTGAAGATTTGATGATTTCGGCTTCTCTTTTTTCCAGCGACTACACGGTTGGATTTTTTTAATTTTTAGATCCGATTTGTTTGCCATTTATCCTAGTTTTCGAAATTTTTTGGCCGATTATATGTTCGGTTCTCTCAAGTTTTTGGTGATTATATGTTCGGTTTGTGTCTGTTCATCCACCGGTCATCACCGTTCGTTTGTGAAGATCGTCGCACAACCAAATATAGATGAAGATCGTGGCCGTTCATCCACCGTTCATCCACCGTTTCATTATATATCAGTTTTAGATCTGGGAGTTTTGATCTTCATCTAGTTAAATTTCATTATTTTTGTATAATTCCTTTGTTAGTTTGTTTAGATTTTTGATAGTTCAGATTTCGGATAATTAGTTTTAAGTTTTTATTTGTGTTAGATCTGATTTTTTTGGGATCTAATTTGTAATGGGTTAATTTGAGAGGTTGATGATTTGTAATGGTTCCTTTAATGGTTGGAGATGAAACTCCATTTCTTGCGTGTAAATTCCAGTTTTTCTCTCTCCAATTGCTTCAATGCGTGTCAGAATCAGCACACAATTTTTTTTTTCGTATTATTACTCCCATCTGCGTCGCTTGTGAAGCATTGTGCGACGCAGATGATACATCATCTGCGTCGCACATTGCTCCACATGCGACGCAGATAGGAGCGCAAATGCCTTTGGGATGCAAGGGCGAGGCGTCATGTGCGTCGCATGTTGCGCGGGTCCGACGCAAATAGCCTATCAATTGCGTCGTATACTCATCCGACGCAGATCCTGAATCCTTCATCTGCGACGAGACCTGTGCCGTCGGACCAATGTCCGACGCAAATGGTGGTCCCAGGTCCGACGCAAATCGTTAATTCTGTACTAGTGTATGTGTGTCATAACAAGTAATAATTTGTAAAGAACGTAAAGTGTAACAAGGATGGTTATAGACTTTAGACTGGTGCACGTCTAGAGTTGGACATTAGGAGTTGGGGTACATGGTGAGCGAGCCATGGCTTTTTACGGGAGATGGATTGATCACCATCCCTTTTCGATTAGCAAAGGTTCCTCGATATCGCAGGTCATTTCTGGAATACGTGGTAGCTCCCGTATTTCGTCTTCGTAATGAAGGCTTTAGTAGATAAGACAACTCAGGTCCAATAACTATTCCATTTGAGTAATAAAAAGATGTTTGGAGTTAGTTCAGTTAAAAGATGTCTGCAGAATGTTATATGATTATATTATTATTTATCCCTGCATATTATTTATTTAGTATCATGTTAGGAAAGTTTATGTATTATTATGTAGTACTCAGCTTTGCTGATTACGTGCTTTGTTTGTATGTGTTGATCATGGCTTTGCCTTATTGATCCTGTGATGACCCAATTTTGGTGAGCAGATTCTCTAGAGCATTGACATTTACAGGTTCGCAGATGTAGCATCATTGGGATCTGGGGGAATGGAGAGCTTGTGTAATTTAGTTTATCATGTTTCCGCATTAGTAGGAACATATTTTAATAAGTTTGTTTGAGTAGACATTTATAGAGTAATTGTTTTTGAAGTACTTAGTTATTTATTTATTTATGATAATAAAGTATAAAGTTTAGTTAGTTGTTTTCCGCTGTAAAATTCTGAATAAGCCGATACGTTATCACACGGGCGATAATACTTGGGTAATTCTCTAAGTTTTATATTATAAAGGTATTTATGAAAAGAGAGAATTATCGGGGTGTTACAAAGTGGTATCTGGGAGCTTTAGCTTATTTTCAAAATTTTTAGGCGCCTAACTAACTAGCTTACTAGTTATTTGAAGAAATTCTTAGAATTGCTCCTACTTATTCATTTTGAAAACTTATAGGAATATATTATTATATAAATTTTAGAGGTCCGAAAATTTTTATAGGAGACCGAATATTTTTTTTTCTTCTTTTCTCCGAAAATTTTATTGTCAAATTTTTTTTTTCTTTCAAAATTTTGTTATAGTTCGAAAATTTTGAATTTCCGAAATTTTCTTAGAATCGAAATTTTTTTTTTCCTTCGACTTTTATAAGTCCGAAATTTTTATGTCGAAATATTTTTTTTTAGACACTTAATTATTATTATCTTATAAAAGTGTCTGCATTATTTTTATGCCTTTGAAGTTTTACTTGTTGCATTGTGAGAATGGGTAGTATAGGAAGGGCATATAGGATAGAAATATTATATGCCTGCATTGAATAGTTAGTTCAGCATGTTAATATTTTTCTTCCCTGCTAACTATTCATGATTATTTTTCTTCCCTGCTAATGGTTTATATCTTTCTTCCCTGCTGATTGTTATATTTTGTGCCTATGATGTTAATGGCATCTTTTATTATTATTGTTGGGAATTACGTACAGGAAGAGTACTCAAAATGTATTTGAATATATTTATCTGTTGTAGATCCTTAATCATGTCTGCCAGAGTAGGGAGTTACCAAAATCCAATTGTATTAAGTGATGATGAAGGTGACGATAATGTACCTGTCATTGATAATGACTATACCGGTTTCGAGTGGGTTATGCGTAAGATATTAAGGTCAGGGGCAGACAGTGATGATGAGCTCATTGTGGAGTTCGACCGTGCTAGGGGTCAAACCAGAAGAGACATTTACCATGCATCATTCAGAGTTGAAACTGATTCAGAGTCAGAGGATGAAGAGCCTCAACCTTCAAGGAGATCTAAACGACAAAGGAGATATGTCGAATATTATGATGAAGACATAGATGAGTTTGAAGATGAGATCTTCGTTCCTGAGCTATACATAGAATTTGAGGACAGAAATGATAATGTTTTACCTTAGGTTACTATTTATATATTTTTTTATTAGCGATTAGAGGAAATAATATATTATATAATAAGGTTGGTTAGTGGACCAACAGTGATAGAATAGTTTCATACAATTATTGTTTTCTTTTAGGAAGGTATAATATTATAGTAACATTCATTTTATTTAAATACCCGTTATTGAAGAATAAAAGTTATTATTTATTTATAAGAGTGAGTAAGAATTTATTCTGGGCACGTGATGGGAATATTTTATTTTCATTATGCGATCATATTCATGCTTGTTTGTTTCTACTTGCATGTTGATGTGAATATATTTTACATGGATGATTATGTGATTATTAGAGAACATTTCATGTTGAACTTGGAACTAGTTGAGAAATTGTTTGTTGATGCGATCTTTAATGATCAAATCAAATGTTGCCTTCTTAGATGGAAATGTGAGTTATGCTGGAACCTAAAATAGGGATTATATTACTTACAGGTCCCGAAGTAGAATGGCTAACAACAACGACCTAGCTGCTGCTATTCGCCTCTTGGCGGAGAAATTGACCCAGGAGCGAGCTGAGCGTCCTGAGATTGCTGGGAAAATGTTCGAAAGACTAGCTAAGGTTAAACCACCATACTATAAGGGGCAAGCTGACCCAACCTTCTTAGAAAACTAGATTAGGGAGTTTGAGAAACTTTTTGAGGTTGTGAACTGCCCTGAAAATATGAGAGTGGGTCAGGCTGTGCTATATCTGAAAGATGAGGCTGATTTATGGTGGAGAGAGAGTGGAGCTAAATTGAGTGCTGTTGAAGGATTCAATTGGGATGCATTTGTGACTACCTTGAGAGGGAAGTTTTACCCTGCCTTTATGAGGAAGCAAAAAGCCCAAGAATTCATTAACCTTAGGATGGGTAGTATGACCATCTTTGAGTACTACGGCAAATTCATAGCCCTGTCCAGATTTACACCTGAGGTTGTAGCCACTGAGGAGCTTAAAGCTCAGAGGTTTGAACAAGTTTTAACTGAGGAGATACAGCTGGGATTAGGAGGAGAGACCTTTACGTCCCTAGATGTTGTGTATGGGAGAGCATCTCATATCTATGGTCTGCAGTCAAGGAGAGATAAGAAAAATGTAGTAGTAGGTGAAAAGAGGAAAGATTTTAATGCTGGGGGAAACCAAGGGAATTTCAAGAGAAACCAGAATGGTGATGGGAATTTCCAAGGGAGGAACAACTAGGATAACCGCAGCAAGGGTAGACCTGAGAGAGTGCATCATTGCAAATTCTGTGACAAAAACCATCCTGGGAAAGACTGTAAGGGAGAACCAGTGACTTGTAACTACTGCCAAAAGAAGGGTCATAGGGAGTACGAGTGCTACTCTAAGCATGGTAAAGATTAGAAAGGTCAGGGGAGTGGAAATCAGGTCAGATCAGGGTTCAACCAGTCAGGGAACCAAGGTCCTAAGTCTGGAGGACAGCAGAATACTCAGGGGAACTACAATAAGCCTGCAAGTGAGAACCCCAACCAAGGTAAGCCTGCGGGAAAAATGTTCGTGATGAGTCGAAAGGAAGTTGAAACATCTGCCGACGTAGTTTACGGTAATTTTTATATTAACTCGAGTCCTTGTTAAAACATTATTTGATTCGGGGGCGACTTATTCTTTTGTTTCGTCGTCATTATCCAAAGTATGGGGTTGGTAGATTTTGAGGTGATTGATTTGCCTATTAGTATACCTCTTTGGTGAGACCATAAGGTGTACCAGGTTGTTTAGAAACTTGCCTCTGATGATAGGGGACTGTATTTTTCCTTCCGACTTGATAGAGTTTAATCTAGGAGACCTGGATGTAATTCTGGGGATGGATTGGCTAAGTTTATACAAGGCCAAAATAGATTGTGAAGTTTAGAAAGTAGTTCTAAGGAATCCTTTGGGTAAGTTGACTTCGTATCGACATTTTGGGAAATCCAAGAACTTTGGGGTCATCTCCGCAATGCAAGTGAAGAAGTTGATGAAGAAGGGGTGTGAGTTATATTTCTGTAGTGTGCAAGATGTGAGTAAAGAAGTTGGGGTAAGTATTGAAGACGTTCCGATTGTGAATGAGTTTATGGACGTGTTTCCGAGTGAGATTTCGGGTATGCCGCCTGTTAGAGCTATTGAATTCACCATAGACTTAGATCCTGGAACTGCACCTATATCTAAAGCACCCTATAGAATGGCACCTCCGGAAATGAGTGAGTTGAAGACGCAGTTGCAAGAATTGTTCGATAAGGGTTATATTAGACCTAGTGCATCACCTTGGGGAGCTCCTGTGTTGTTTGTGAAGAAAAATGATGGAAGCGTGAGGCTATGTATTGATTATAGGGAGTTGAACAATGTAACCATCAAGAACAAATATCCCTTGCCTAGAATAGACGACCTATTCGACCAGTTGAATGGAGCGAGTGTGTTCTCAAAGATTGACTTACGTTCAGGATATCATCAATTGAGGGTAGCTGATAAGGATGTACCTAAGACTGCCTTTAGAACGCGTTATGGTCACTATGAGTTCACTGTAATGCCATTTGGGTTAACCAATGCTCCTGCTATATTTATGGATTTAATGAATAGGATCTTCCATAAGTTTCAAGATAAGTTTGTGGTAGTTTTCATTGATGACATACTGATATATTCGAGAAATGAGGATGAGCATGATAAGCACTTGAGGATCATTTTGGAGACATTGAGGAAAAACCAATTGTATGCCAAGTTCTCTAAGTGTGAATTCCGTTTGGAGAAAGTAGCGTTTCTGGGTCACTATGTGTCTAAGGAGGGAGTCTCAGTAGATCCTGCCAAAATTCAAGCTGTGAGTGAGTGGCCAACTCCAAAGAGCGTGTCAGATATTAGAAGTTTCCTAGGTCTAGCTGGTTATTATAGGAGATTTGTGAAAGATTTCTCAAAAATAGCAAGACCTATGACCAACTTGATGAAAAAGGAGTCAAAATTTGAGTGGAGTGAAAAGTGTGAAGAAGCCTTTCAGATTTTGAAAGATCGTTTAACCTCTGCACCTGTTTTGACCCTACCTGATGGGAATGAGGGATTTGAGGTATATAGTGATGCTTCGAAGAATGGTTTGGGATGTGTGTTGCAACAGAATGGGAAGGTGATTGCGTATGCGTCGCGTCAGTTGAAACCTTATGAGGCTAATTACCCTACCCATGATCTAGAGTTAGCTGCCATTGTGTTCGCCTTGAAGATTTGGAGACACTACCTGTATGGGGTAACTTGTAAGATATTCACAGACCATAAGAGCTTGAAGTACATCTTTACCCAGAAAGACCTCAATATGAGGCAGAGGAGATGGCTAGAGTTGATAAAGGACTATGACTTAGACATCCAATACCATGAGGGGAAGGCAAATGTAGTCGCTGATGCGCTGAGTAGAAAGTCGAGTCATAGTATGAATGCCTTGATAGTTCCTGAGGAGTTGTGTCGAGATATGCAAAGGCTTAGCCTAGAAATTCTAAATCCTGGAGAGATCGAGGCAAGGTTGAGTGTTTTGTCATTAGGATTGTCAATTCTAGATGAAATCAAAGAAGGTCAAGTCGGGGATGAGCATCTAGAGAAGATTAAGGAGAAGATGAGTCAGGGAAAAGAAGGTGATTTTAAGATCTATGATGATGGTAGTTTGAGGTTTAAAGGAAGGTGGTGTGTACCACAAAAATGTGATGAGCTTAAGAGACGTCTTATGGATGAGGGCCATAATACACCGTACTCTGTGCACCCTGGGGGTGATAAGTTATATAAAGACCTTAAAGGTGTCTATTGGTGGCCAAACATGAAGAGAGAGGTAGCTGAGTATGTGTCTAAGGGCCTAACCTATCAAAAGGTGAAGATAGATCATAAAAGACCCATGGGAAAAGTTCAATCCTTAGAGGTTCCGGGATGGAAGTGGGATTCCATATCGATGGATTTTGTAACTGCTTTGCCTAGAACAAGGAGTGGCAATGATACTATTTGGGTTATTGTGGACCGTCTGACGAAGTCTGCCGTGTTCATACCAATCAAAGAGACATGGAAGAAGAAGCAACTTGCGAAGACGTATGTTAAGCATGTGGTGAGACTACATGGAGTTCCAAAGGATATCATTTCTGATCGTGACTCTAGGTTTCTTTCGAAATTTTGGAAAAAGGTCCAATTAAACCTTGGGACAACATTGAAGATGAGTACAGCCTTTCACCCTGCGACTGATGGTCAGACTCAGAGGACTAACCAGACGATGGAGGATATGTTGAGAGCATGTGCTATTGATTTTCAAGGTAGTTGGGAGGACCAATTAGACCTGATCGAGTTTTCTTATAACAATAGTTACCATGCTAGCATTAAGATGGCACCTTTCGAGGCCTTATATGGACGGAAATGTAGAAGCCCCATTTGTTGGAATGACTTTAGTGAAAATATAGTCTTGGGGACAGAATTTATTGAAGAAACTGTCAAGAATGTCTGACTGATTTAGGCTAGAATTCAAGCTGCGCAAGATAGACAGAAGAGTTATGCTGACTTGAAGCGACGTGAAGATGATTTTGCTATAGGTGATAAGGTATTCTTGAAAGTATCACCCACTAAGGGCGTCATGAGATTTGGGAAAAAGGGCAAGTTAAGTGCTAAGTATGTAGGCCCATATGAGATTCTGGAGCGAATTGGGAAAGTAGCTTACCGATTGGCTTTGCCAATGGAGTTTGAAAAGATGCATGATGTGTTCCATATTTCCCAACTTAAGCGTTACATCGCTGATGAACGTCATGTCCTAGAGCCTGAGCGAATTCAGGTCGATAGTAGCCTCACATATGAGGAAAGGCCTGTCAAGATTCTCGATAGAAAAGTGCGTAGTACACGCAATAAAGACGTCCACATCGTGAAGGTACTTTGGTCTAACCACGAATCTGAAGAGGCAACGTGGGAAGCCGAAGATGAGATGAAAAAGAAGTATCCAGACTTGTTCCTTGAGGTAAGTTACGAGGGCGTAACTCGTTTTCTTTAAGGGGGATAGAATGCGATAAATTTCGCGCTTTTTGTCTATTTTTATGAGATTTTTATGCATATGTACGCCTATGTTGGGCAATTTGCACATGTTAGTGCTAAAGAAGTAGATTCTCCGCATAAGAAAGCGTGTTCATAAGTAACACAAGTGTTTTAAGTTAGCAAAAGTGTGCACAAGTAGCACAATTCTTTGTAAACTTTTGAAAAGAAGAGTTCAAGTTTTGAAAAATATATGAGTTTTCGTGTCAAGTTTCGGGACGAAACTTCTTTTAAGGGGGTAGACTGTAATCCCCCATAATTTTAATGGATTTTATAAATATATTTTATCATTTATATATTTATATTTTAGTTGAAATGATTTTATTAGTTAAAGAAGGTTGACTATTTTAAAAGTCAAATGAAATTATTTTAAGGATTTAAGGAAGTTGAAAATATTTTAATTAGGCATGCTTTGAAAAAGGTTTGAAATACGAATTTGATTTGGAAAAGAAGTCTAAGTGGACTTGAGGAACCCAAATTTTAAGTAGATTAGGAAAAAGGAGTTATATTGATGCTAGGAGTTCTAATTTATCAATCCTAGTCGTCACCAAATTCTATTCAAGCTCAATCTCCTTTTCCTAAGCCCAAAAAGAAAACCCTACTTATAAATACCTTGAGCCCAATTATTTTACCACACAAAGATTATTTTTCTCTCTCCTCTCTCAAAACTCACGACACTTCTCCTCTCTTCCTCTTCCACGTAAATTTCAATTTTCCTCTCAAGTTTTCTTTCTTCTTCTTCAAGTAACGCTTTCTTCTTCGCTAAGAAACGTCACCACCACCGTCGAACACCAGTGCACGTAACGCCGCCGCCTCTCTTCCTTGGCCGGCGCACCATTCCACTTTCCTCTTGTGTTGGTTTAATTCTTTTCTTCTTCCTCAAGTTTCCATTAAAGACTATGTTTTTATGCTTTATTTTAATGTTAATCATGATTATTGATTTTAATTTACTGTTTCAATAAATAATCTTGATTCATATATATATATTATATTATAAGAATAAAAATTCAGATTTATTTATTATTGTTAGATTGAAGTTCTAATCATTAAAGCATGGATTTTTAGGGTGTTAATTATTAGAAAACCATAGTAGCATGTTGTATACTATGAGATTGGTTTAGATTATGAATTTAAACATGTTTGCATATGTTTAAAGAGGGTTTTATGATTTTATAAGTTGCTGGAATTTCAGAAAATATTTTATTTAGAGAGTTTTAAGAATTTTAATTACTAGTATGGTGGTACCATGCTAGGAATTAAAAGTAATTGAAGTTTTGATAGTAAAATCAACTTTTGAATATGTTTAAAGGGGATTTTAAATATTTTAAAGTTGCTGTCTTTTTATTTAAGAGTATTGATTTTAGTTATATTTGATTTCTAGGCGGAGAGTATTATGTAGGAGACTTTTAAAGGGCTAAAAGTGGCCTGCCCACTAGTTTACACAAGGTACGTACATACTTGTGTGATTATATGATTAATATCATGATTTAAGGAGGAAAAAGTTGTAGTATCATGTATAGGAACTTTATAAGTTCATATATGATTTTTAGTATGATTGATTTCTACATGTTTTATGCCTGTGAGCAAGCATGTTAATTATTAGATTTATTATGAGTAAAGAATTGTCATGTTTGTATGGATTTATTGATGCAAGCATGTGGATGGGAACTTTAATTATTAATTCACATGGGGGAATTAATATGTTATTAAGATTGATTTATGATTATTCATGTGTTCCCTTACAAGTATTATTTTCACTACTTTATGAGGAATGTGGGCCTTATTTGGTAAGTTGATAAGTATGCCTTTTAAAGGTAAGTTTGATTGTTGGCTAGGTCCAGCAAATGAGAAAGTTAAGATTAAAAGAAAGTAAGTATTGGATTGTAAGTTGTGACCACTTATTAAATCCTAAGATAAAAGAAGTTCAGTTGTGAATGTTGAATTGTTATTTCTGTGTTGCTTGTATGTGTGTCATAACAAGTAATAATTTGTAAAGAACGTAAAGTGTAACAAGGATGGTTATAGACTTTAGACGCGGTGCACGTCTAGAGTTGGACATTAGGAGTTGGGGTACATGGTGAGCGAGCCATGGCTTTTTACAGGAGATGGATTGATCACCATCCCTTTTCGCTTAGCAAAGGTTCCTCGATATCGCAGGTCATTTCTGGAATACGTGGTAGCTCCCGTATTTCGTCTTCGTAATGAAGGCTTTAGTAGATAAGACAACTCAGGTCCAATAACTATTCCATTTGAGTAATAAAAAGATGTTTGGAGTTAGTTCAGTTAAAAGATGTCTGCAGAATGTTATATGATTATATTATTATTTATCCCTACATGTTATTTATTTAGTATCATGTTAGGAAAGTTTATGTATTATTATGTAGTACTCAGCTTTGCTGATTACGTGCTTTGTTTGTATGTGTTGATCATGGCTTTGCCTTATTGATCCTGTGATGACCCAATTTTGGTGAGCAGATTCTCTAGAGCATTGACATTTACAGGTTCGCAGATGTAGCATCATTGGGATCGGGGAATGGAGAGCTTGTGTAATTTAGTTTATCATGTTTCCGCATTAGTAGGAACATATTTTAATAAGTTTGTTTGAGTAGACATTTATAGAGTAATTGTTTTTGAAGTACTTAGTTATTTATTTATTTATGATAATAAAGTATAAAGTTTAGTTAGTTGTTTTCCGCTGTAAAATTCTGAATAAGCCGATACGTTATCACACGGGCGATAATACTTGGGTAATTCTCTAAGTTTTATATTATAAAGGTATTTCTGAAAAGAGAGAATTATCGGGGTGTTACACGCACAAGCTTGTTGTCTTTCTCCTTCTTGGTCAATGCATCGGCCGCTTTCTTGAGGTCCTCCGCCGAAAGGGAGGCATCTGGGGCTACCGCCTTGCTTGCTTCAATTGCTTCAATCACATCCTCATAGAGGACATAATCAATTTCAAGTTGCTCAAAAAAGATCAACAATTTTTGTGACCATCTCTTATAGTTCTTGCCATCAAGAGGCTCCAACTTAGAGATGTCGGGAAGAGTCTTGTTCAACATTGGATTAGCCAAAACAATCGACATAATTCTCGTTTTCAAATTGTTGTATGTAAAGGTTTTCAAGGCTAGAATGAAGAACAAGATATGAACAAACAATAAGAACTTGTTGTGCCGTGGTAAACAAACCACTGCCTTGAAAACGAGATTCGGAGCAACCGGGGTGCACAATTGTACTCACCGATTCGTTCCCTAAGGTTTACACAACTCTCAACACACAATGACACTCTTGGGTGTGAGATGGAGTTACTAGAACTTATGCCCAAAAGAGATGAAGAAAGGAAGAAGAGAGAGAGAGAAAAGATCTCCATCAAAATCAGAAAAAGAATCATATTTATAGGAGTAGAGAAGAAGAAGTAACCTCCCAAGGAAATCGAAGAACTCCAAGGAATCCAACGATCATAATCAAACCAATTAAACACAAGATAATGAAGAATAAAAACTCCCATCATCAATAGGAATTATGGAAAAGAATAAATCACCATTATAAGGATGATCATCATCTTTAAACCACGTAATTAAGGGGAGGTTACAAAAGGGATCCAAGGAAATAATATAAAAAACCGGAAAACGGCAAAAAGGTCTTCGCCCGATCGGGTCGGGCGAGCCCCGCCCGATCAGGCCCGAGACGAAACAGCCAAGGCTCACAAAGGTCGCCCGACCGGGCAAACCCCGCCCGATCGGGCATCAACAGCGACAACGAGAGTCGTCCGCCCGACCCGATCGGGTGCCTCTTTTCTTCCCCCTTTTTCCAACTTTAATCCCAACAGGTGGAACTCCACCCTCATCAAATTTTTTCTCTCCTTGTTTTCTATGCCTTTTTCACCTCATTTCAAACCACTATCTATACGTCTATGTTTAAGGAAGAACTACTCATTGTAATTATACAAACTTGTTTTTAGGCCCAGGCTATGTCCCAAGTAATCATAATTTTCATTTATTAGTATTTTACATTGAAATTATAACACCAAACATTACTTAATTTAGTGGTTAAGACTATAGTATATAATCTTGAGGTCATGGGATCAAATCTTATTCCATGCATTTTATAATTTTACTCCATATCACTCTAACCCAACACTATCTCTAGACATCTCACACCAACCTAGTCGTCCCTTCTTTTCTCCTTCCTTTGTTTCCCTTTAAATCTAGAACTACAATAGGCAATTTTTTTTTAAAAATAACCCGACAGTCTTACTGAATGGATTAAACAGGTCACCAAATGGATTAAACTAGTCACTAAATGAATTAAAGAATATGATTACTGAACAAATTAAACTAGTCATTGAATATATTAGCTAGTCAATATACAGATTAAACTAGTCACTCTACTTAGAAAGGTGGTACGTTCTCTTCTTAATATTGAGATTGGTCGTTGACTAATTTTATATAAAAAGTATTCGGTCTCTTACAAGACCAATTATTGTAATTATGCACGGAACTGCAATTTAGGGTCTGCATGTCACGTTCCGGCAGATTTCGCGTTTGAAACGCAACTTAAAATGCTAAGAAATGACTGCCACATAATCTAATAAAACACGTTAAAATAAAGCGTTTCTCAGTCTATTTTTTTATTCTAAAATTTATGTACCCCAAACTTTATCACCTACTAACTACCGTAGACTCTAGTTGTGTCGCTATTGCAGAGATCACGAGTGTTAAAATCACCCTAGCCCGCTGTAATTGTTTGCAGCTCTGTTCAAGAAATTCTGATTTTTTCAGTGTTCAATTTTCCTTGATATTACTGTTTTTTATAAATAAAAAAAATTAAAGTGAAAATTCATTCATTAATAAGATGTCATACATCTACAATAGAAGTCAGAAAGTAAAAAATACAGATCAAATTGAAAGATAACTTAATTCTAATCTGGCAAAACCACGATCGTTGAGCAAAAATAATCCGTCTAAATACCCTCTTTCATATTGTTGTCTGATGCAGCCTTCTACGAGGGGGTCTAACGATCTGATGCAGCTTTGATGTAGAACTAGAGTTAATCCAACCGATTGTACGCGAAGTATTGACCGGCGTAGCAATCTTGCACAAAATCCTATTAACAAATCAATCTTCAACTGGAGCAAGGATCCAAACCCCGCTAACACACAAAAAAACAAATTAATAAACCCACCGTGAAGGGGGTGACTACAAAACCCATACAAAGGAATAAAGCATCACACAAATGAGAGTTATTAAAGAGTGAAAAAAGCAAAAAAAAAAACAAATTAGAAACTGCAAAGAGGAGAGCAAGAGGGGATTAACATGGACGAAAACATCCATGCATGGCAATAGGCCCGTCCCTGAGCCTGGGCAAGAGGGGCGCCCGCCCATGGCGCAGGGATAAAAGGCCCAGTTATCGTTTTTGCGATTTGCTGTTTTATTATAAATAGTCCTACACGCACTACATTTACAAAGTATACAGTTAGCTCATTGGTTCACGAGTGACATAAGGATTGATACCATTGAATTTCTACATCACAGGTTCAAATCCCACTCACTCCAAAACTACGGTTTTTTTTTTTTTGAGGAGCCAAAACTACAGTTTTGTGTCCTTCAACTTTCTATTTTTTTCTTGGAAAAATTGACGCTATGGGGCTCAACTATGAGCGGTTCTCTTTAATAAGTCCCAACTATCAATAATCCAGTGGCAAGCCTAACTATTACCTGACTCATTTTTATTTGGACCTAGTAGGTCACTTAACCTGCTACTTCAGGTAATAAGGTCACGTGACTCTAATCTCTACCCCACCCTTTTAACTTGCTTCCCCCCACTTCTTCCTCTACCCTTCTCCTTCTTCATCCTTTACCCATTAATCTACCCCCACCTATTCTCTCTCATCTCAAACCCAGGTTTCCCCACAGCAAAAAAATTCAAATTCAATAAATCCCATTTATTCAAATTCAATTGAAAGCCACGCACCAACTAATAACAATAAGGAGGAGCTGCGGGAAGCAACACCAGCAGCACCACAGATACTCCAGAAGACGACGCTGGTGGCGAACAACAACCACCACAGCAGCTGCAACACCAAGCCATGGTGGCAGCGCCCATGAACAAAGAAGAGAGGGAAGCGGAAAAGCAGCAATGGAAGCCTAGCAACAGCGAAAATTCACTTTTCTTTACCCCACTCTCTCCTCCCATCGCTTCACTTCCTCCATTTCTCTATCTCTTTCAGATTCGAAATTATTCTTCTCTAATTTCAATTCAATTTTGAGATCTTTTTACCCATTTACGATTTTTTTTTGAATTTAATTTGCGATTCTTCTCTAATTTCAATTTAATTTTGGAAGTCTAGCGAAGGCGAAATATCTTTGGTTTTTGGTCTTTGTTATTCGATTGTATACCGTAAGAGTTAGAGATTTGTTTGTTGGATAAGTTGAATTGAAGGTATTGAACCTTTGTTATGTTGTGTTTTGTTTGCTGATTTCGAAGTTCAGATTTGCAAAGCATTACTTGGGAGGGAAAGGCACAGCAAGAAAAGTGAGAGAAATTTGGATCCCCTGTTCAATCCTTGTTTGGCCAAGGAGTCGACAACAAAATTTGCTTCTCTTCCTCTGTGAACTATGGCAATGTATGAAGATTAATGGCAGCAGCTTAACTTCAAGAATTAATGGTTGAGAAGAAGACAAAACATACGAAGGAGATAGGAGAACAGTTTAAACTTTAAAGGGAAGTCTAACAAAATTGGATTAACTGCAAAATTAAGTTAATTGCAATAATTAACAAAAAAAAAAAAAAAATTGGGACCCATAAGTGTTTATTTCAACCCTTGCAACCGGTTACAAGTCATCCAGGCCCAATAAAAGATACAAGAGGTCATACTTGGGTCCTCTACAGAATAATCAAAAGTTGGTACCTATAAAAGATAATGGCCGATAGTTGAGGCCCATAGCGTCAATTTTTCCTTTTTTCTTTTTGGTTGTCTTTTGTTTTCAACGACTTTAAAATAGATTCAGTTTTCAATTTTTCTTTCTTTCTTGGTTTATTTAGTTTCCAGTAATCTTTATTAAGTCGTTTTTCCCCCTCTCATTTAGAGTGATTATGTTTTTGCTATGTCACACCCCCTTCGATTTTATATAATTGTCTACATTTTATGTTTACATTATTCTTTTACTCTAGTATGACTATAAAGTTACTAATATATAAGAATAAATGTTAACTTGAAATGTTATTAAATTTATCTCAATGTATATTACATTCAAAATGTTCGATTTTAAAAAATTGTGCGAATCAATAAAGAAAGTTAGTTTCGTGGAAAAAAAAAAGTAAGTTAGTCAAATATATTAGATGTTAATAAAAAAACGCAAATGTCAAAGTGGAACTATTAAAAAGTGAGGGATTTTATTATTTTCTTTTTCTTTTTTCACTATTCAAACCTAGAAAAATATTAAAGAAGTAATTGAAAAGGCCAAAGCGCTTACACAATTTCGTAATCCAAAACCCAGACTCCAAACTGACAACTTAATGAAGAGGATGACCTGATAAATTTAAGAAGCATCAATTTATGACTTAATTTAGGAAGATAAATCATAAAAATATAACCAATTAACTATTAATCTAGTGGGTATCTTGTAAAAAATGTAAGGCAAAATGAATCCAGATTTTATGGGCTACGAAACCATATTCAACCAAACTTTGACCATTAATACGTCAAGATAGTAGGTGACATTGGGGAGGGCCTATTTTTCTTATTTTGCCCCAGGGCCTCCAAAATGTCAGGGACGGGCTGCATGGCAACCCGTCTAGAGGATTTTTTGTGAAAAGAGGAGAGAGAGGATAGGAGGGAATATCGGCTAGGTTTTTTTTAGGAAGTATTTCCTTACTGCTTTTTACAATTGTACTCCATACCTTTCAATGTTCTATTACTACTTTATTATACTCCATGCTTTTAAATTCTCAATGATGTGGTTGCTTTTGTTGTACCAATACTACATGCTTTTGAAATTCTTTTTTTTTTGTGAAAATTGAAACATTGTTATTACTTGATTGTTTGAGTCGCTAAATGCATGAACATTGTCCAATCACTTTCTTTGTCTTTTTTTAATAGGCGTGTCGCGCACCTAATAAAAATAAATAACCTAACTAGTCCTTCTAATAACGTAGTAGGGTAAGTCAGTGTTAATCCCCACACAGATAAACTGAAAGTTGTTTTATGATTAACTCTTAAACAATGGTAAAACTAAAGGAGATTAATATCAAATTATGGTCGAATCAACTATACTAATCAATATATAAATAAAAGAATCTAGAATTAAGTATCTCCACTAGCATGAATTAATACAATGATAATTTTTACCCCAAACTAATCAATTAAATGTTCATAAGGAAAAATGCATCCTATAAATACCATAAACCTCTCCCAAGTATCTATGGCTTCCCTAATATACACTCAAGCCTACTCCCCTGGAATCATACAAATTAAAGACATTAAACACGTCACTCTAACTTCCTAACAATCCATTCTACCTACTCCCGTGGACAATTTCATGTTCTTAATTGAAAATACTCAAATCCGTCAAGACCCAACTCCGGTTGTGACCAAGACAATGGAATGATAGCAATAATAATTATCCCTAATCTAGTATTGAAAATTGCACAATTACTTAAGCAAGAACAAATAAACAACTAGTTTGGGAATTTAAAGGAATACATCACATATTAATCATAGCTAGGGTTTGCTTAGCCCTAGATTAGAAAACTACTCACATATAATAATCAAATAAACTAAATAAAATATAAAAGAAAGCATAACTGATAATCAAAAGTATAAATTAAAGGAGAATACTTGAATTGATGATTGAAAGATGAAGTCTTGAATAAATCTTCTCAAAGCCAAAGAAAACAAACACTTCCTCCTTGTGTCACGTCCCAAGAGAGAAAATAAGAAGTGTAACTTGAATAATGAATAGAATCTCCTAACCTAATTAGAAAAAACCCTAGTATAAAATTGTATCTCCTAATACTAGTAGGATACTAAGTTACAAGATAAGGAAAGTCACTTAAATCATTAAATTTGCCGAATTAGCTAGTCTCCGCTCGCGTAAGAAGATCAGCGAAACAGGGCTAACTTGCGAAGCTCATATATGTCAGAATATAACTCGCCTTGGGCCGTGCAACCTATCGTTAGAAAGCTATTCAAGCCTAGTTTCCTATTCCGTTGGAATCATCCAATTATCAATATCAAGTAAAAAGTTATGGGTAAAAGAGTAACCATGACTCAATTTCCACAATTCTTTTATCAAATTCCAACTTTGCTTTGACTCCAATTTGCACTCAAAGATATTCACAAGGATCCTTATCAATGTATTTTCTTTCCATTTGCTCATAAATACTCAAGCTTTTCCAATCATACTCCAATTATGTTCTCAAGACCTGAAATTCATCAAAGAGCACCAAAAACACACAAAGGAGTACTATTTCGAAACTTAAGTAATTATATGCAATTATGAACTACAATGCACTTAAATGCTCCTAAAATGCAACCTAAATGCACCTAAAAACTATATAAAAATATGATACCATAGTTTATTTATTTTTCTTGAGATTGACTATCATAATTTTGCTCCATGAGAACTGAATACTAATAATTACTCCTTCTGTTTCTTCTTAGTTGTTGCATTTCTGTTTGGGAAATCCAATTATCAACTTTGATGGATTATTTTGATTTATTTATAAGTAAAAATATAGTCATGTGTGGTATTGTTAGATTCATCTCAATGTGTAGATTCATAACATCAAATTTTTATAATAACAAGACATACTAAAGGTTAAAAAATGTCTTGAAAACCATGCCCAACAATGTAGCAAGTAAAAAGAAACAGAGGGAGTAAATAACTACTCTTGTACATTTTTTTATTATTGTAAACAAAACAACTGCATAATTTCTGGGGGCCACCCCTCATGGGAATTTCACTGTGAAATTAGCCATTTAAAGCAACTCCAATGGTTGAGCAAAATAGAAATTGGCTAAGAATGCCACCTGAGGTTTTTCTAGCTAACTCCATTCTAAGCCACAAAACCCATATTAGTTAGCCATATGTAATTGTTGCCTGAGTAGGTCTCACATATCAATCATCATTTGTATTTTATTTTTTTACGATTCTCACTTATTATTAATTGCAATTAATTTGTTAGATAGAGTATTTAGTATATGTATAATTTCATAAATGAATAAATAAAAACCTATGTTGAAACATAAAATTTTCAAATGTCTTGTAAAATAAAATTTTGAACATTATGAAATCGGTTTTTTCACCATATACCCCCGACAAATTGAAAAATTCACCATATACCCTCAATGTTTCAAATATTCACCATATACCCTTGAATTTCAAAACTGTGCACCATATACCCTTATTCTAACGGAAGTTAACTTACCGTTAGTTTTATTTACCATTTTGTCATTATTAACCCCTAACCCTAAAATCTAAACCCTAATCCCTAACCCTAATCTAAACCCTAATCCCTTACCCTAATCTAAACCCTAACCCTAACCCACCCTCCCCACCCCCACCACCCCAACCCATCCCCCCCCGACCCCCCCCCCACCCCCATCCCATCCACCCCAACCACCAACGCCCCCCCCCCCCTCCCCTCCACCGCCGCACCGCAACCCTCCCCCCGCCCAGCGCACCCTCCCCTCCCCGTCGATTTCCCCAACCCCTCCCCTCCTATCGTCTTCGTGCTCTCACACTCATCTATCTTTATTCTAATCAACTTATCGAAGAACATCAACCGATCAAATGAACCGATTAAAGAACTAATCTAAAAACAAGACGGAGAACAAGAAATTTCGAGGTCAACATTAATCGAATGCGGAGAACATCATAGCCAGAAATGAAAAAATCACAGAAGAATCCTCTCGCGGCAAATGAGAGATGAAGACATTATTAATTGATTTGGGGAAATTGATTTGGGGAAATGAGATAGAAGAAGTGGCGGTGGAGATGAAGACATTGGAAAAATTTGCGATGGTGCGGTGGTGGCGTCAGTGTCGCGGCAGTGATGCGATGGTGGCGGTTTGGGCCGGGCCGGCGTTGGAGGGGGGGAGGAAGGGGGGGGCGGGCCGGGGGGGCGGTGGGGTTAGAGTTAGGGGTTAAATTAGGGTTTAGGGGTTAGGGTTAGGATTAGTGTTAGGTTTAGGGGTTAGGGTTTAGGGGTTAGGGTTAGGGGTTAGGTGGCAAGTTGTAAATAACTCTAACAACTTAACGTCCGTTACCAAAAAGGTATTTGGTGAACAATGTTGAAAAGTCGGTATATGGTGAACGTTTCGAAAACTCAGGGGTATATGGTGCATATCTGAAACATTGAGGGTATATGGTGAATTTTCTAATTTATCGGGGGTATATGGTGAAAAAACCGTTATGAAAATAATCAAGAATCTGGAAATAATTTTTTGAGTTGCAAAATGAAAAAAAAAGGATTTGCCCGAAGATATAGTAGTAATTAATGTATGATGTGGCCCAAGGCTTTATTCACCTTCCCAGCAGATTGTTGTATATGAGTGGATAATGCCACAACAATTGCTTGTGAGTTACACGCACCGAAAATGGTTGACCATCCAAATAACCGAGGCCCACAAATTTGGCTTCACCAATTTTGCTCTATCAAGCGAAGTTCAGTAGCAGTGCAATTTGCACCAAGTAACTCCAATGGTTGGGCGAAAGAACTTTGCAATTTTTTTCTTCAAGAAAGTAAGTCCGAAAGAGGAGTTCTTCGAGCTTAGTTAGTTGCCTAGGGATGGCAATAAGCCGGATCTGGACCGGGTCCTTATTATGGATCCAGATCCATATCCGTTTTCGGAGGCTGGATCCGGATCCGCCCAGATCCGACGAGTCTAGAAAAATAGGACCCGGGTCCAGATACTGCGGATCCTACGGATCCGAGTCCAAAACGCATCCACCATAATTTATACTATATTACTTATTAATTCACATAATTTATACTATATTACCTATATATTCACATAAATATAATTTTTCAGGCAACAAAATATTGTTTTTTCACATCTCTCCAGTGGATTTAGTAAGATGAAATATCGTATAATTTTAGCAACTTAGAGTTCAACTAATTAAAAGCATTGTATAATACTGTTTAATAAATCCATATGCATGAAATTAACAATACAACTAACTAAAAGCATTGTATTAAAAAAAAATTAAAAGCACTGTATAATTTTTCAGTACAACTAATAATATAATTATTATTTTAAAAAACAAAAGAGAATTGTTAAACCCTAAATTAAGAATGTGCTGGAGATCTTGAGTATCGATGGGGGCGACTGGTGAGCATTGTTAACGGTAGGGAGAGAGAGTTGTCGAGTTTCATCGTCGTCGCTCGTCACCATTATCTTTTTCAGTTTCAAGCCCCCATAACTTCTTCAGTTCGAGCTTTCATTGCGTATCATGCGGGTCGTGCGGCTGGTGGCCGATTGTCGTGGCGCGACAATTTACGCGACTTGGGAGAGATTTTGTACTGAGAGAAGGGAGGAGAGAGAAAGGGAGTGACAGTCCGGTGGTGGCTGCTGGCGGTCGGGGGAGGAGTGGTCGTCGATGGAGATGGGAGGCTGTTGGTAGATGGAGGAGAAAGGAGGAGAAAGAGAGAGGGGAGGAGAAGTTGCTGCCTCTCGATGGACTTAGGGTTTTTGTTATATATGGATTTATTATTTAACTAGCCCAACGATTTTTTTAAAAACAAAAGGGTCTACGGATCCGGTTCCGGATCCTGTGATTAGACCCGGATCCAGATCTGCAGTTTGACCATAAGACCCGGATCCGTTGGGTCTAAATTTTTGGGATCCAGATCCTAGATTACAGATCTGGATCCACGAATCCGAGGCGGGTTCAAGATCCATTGTCATCCCTAATTGGCCCATGAGCTTCACCCTTTCGGAAGATAAGTGGCCTTTTAGATGGATCTGGAATATTGATATATACCCTCAAAATTGAAAATCCTTTTATTTGGCAGATCTACCACAACAACATAGGTGTTCGTCATATTCTTTACAAACAGATAATAATTCCTTTTGAGACTGACAATGTTTCGGAAACAGTAGACCACCTTTTCTGTTAATGCACTAATATTAGAAAACTCTGGGAACTTCCAGAATTGAAAAAATGGCTCCTTTTTCTTTCCCTCATGTCGCCTTCTTTCTATTCTCTAGCTGATCTTCAAGGGAGAAAAAAGGCTAAGCTCCAATTTATAAAGCCATCTCAAAATTGCTAGTCCAAAGACTATGCCCTATTTTGCAAAAAAAACATTAATTTGCCCTCTCCATAATGCTTTCACCCCGGATAGTTCAATCCATGACAACATCCTTATAGTACTAGAAATCCTCAACACTTTTCAAAAATCCAACAGCAAGACTGGTGGTGTGCGCTTAAACTTGATATGGAAAAAGCCTACGATGACATTGAATGAGATTTCCTATGGAAATGTTTACACACCCTAGGTTTCCCTACTCAATGGGTAAATTGGATTCAAGAATGCGTCACCGACGTATCATATTCCCTAAAAATCAATGCAACCACAACCACTTGGTTCAAGCCAACAAGAGGCCTAAGAAAGGGAGAGCCTCTGTCGCCCTATCTTTTTTTATCATATGCATGGATGTGTTAATACAAAAACTGCCCATACAAAGTGCCAATCCTAAATCGGGTTTAGGTTTTAAAATTATGCTCATGTGGTCCTCTTGTCCTATGCCTAATGTTCACTGATGACAGCCTCGTGTTTCGCAAGGCCACTACCTTAGCATGTACTGAACTAAAAAAGATCTTGGATGAATTCTGTCATTTATCAGGACAACTAATCAACTTTCACAAATCAGTCATTATCCTATCGAAAAAATTCCAAATTCTAGAAAAGCATCCATAGCAAGCCACTTTAATATGACACCTAAGGCATGTCTAGGCCGATACTTAGCAGCTTTCTTCAGCTCTTATTATCCTACGAACTAAGATTATGCACTTATCCTTAACAAACCCGATCAACGCATCCAACAATGGGAAGCTGGATTCCTCTCCAAAACAAGGCGCCACACTTTCATTCAAACTAAATTAGAATCCCTTATGGGCTTCTGGCTTATACTTGCTCGTCTGCCCTCCTCTCAACTGACATATGCAAATCAATTAATACCCTTCATAGACAATTCTTTTGGAGACAAAATAAAGACAAAACAACATCCCTCTCATTGTTTAGAATAAAATTTGCCAACCAAAATCACAGGGATGTCGTGGCCTTCACAAGACCCTACTCCTAAACAGAGCTTTCCTAGCCAAGCTAAGCTAGGATGGAACTTGATCTCCCAATCAACTAGATTACGGGCCAAGCTCATTAAGGAAAAATATCTCTCTAAATAATCATATTTTGACTACACTCCCAAAATCAAGACTCCCCCCTTTGGAGGAAAATACTTGCTCATGTAGGGCCCTATATGGGTAAGTTTTCTTGTCATTAGATGGGAGTGGAATCCCTTTGATTTTTGACACAATATGAGAGGGGAGAATGTTCAGAATACTGGGAATATCGCAGGAGTGCTCGGGCTGAATAAAAGTAGAGACTGTGAGGTCGAGGTTGAACCTAGAGTGGTTTATCTTTAGCAGGTCTATCAAATTGTCATTTGTGACCCAATTTTGGGCAATTCTCAGTAAAGTCTACCAACTAGTTAGCTCACGATCTAACTCCAGCTCCACCATGGCCTTACTGGTTGGTTATGGAAACTTGATATCCCATGCACCAAAAGTTTCAAATATTCATGTGGCAGATCTGTCACCATAGCTTGGAAGTAAGAGACACACTCTACAAAAGGCAAATCATTCCTACAAATCTTTGTTCCCTGTGCAATGATCACCCCCGAAACTTTATATCATCTTTTTCTCACCTGCCCCAATGCAAGATTGTTATGGGACCTTCCAAATACCATAAGCTGGTTACAAGCTTAATTGTCAGCTCTACCTTTGATAGAGCTCTTGGAGACCATTAAAAGTAAAAGTCTCACTCCAAAGTTTATATTCCTTATTTGGAGTCTTTAGGATTAAAGAAACTCCATTGCTTTCAGCCAAGAAAAATGGAACACCCATAGAGCGAAACCTTCACAGAGCTAGGTTTGCTCATCAAGAATGGCGCACCGACCTGTAATTGATCGTCTTCATAGTCCGGGATCTCTCTTAAAGGAGCACAAACCCCTTCCCTTTCTCCCCATCCATCCACAATTATAGTTTCTTGCGAGCCACCTCCCATCAACTCATTCAAACTCAACTTCAATGGTTCCGTCAAAGACTCTTCAGCAGCAGCTGATATTATTACCCGCAACCATTTGGGAGACCTTATCCATGACCGTGCTTTCAACCTTGGTTCGACTATAAGATACATCGAAGAAGTTTATGCTCTTCACGACAGTTTGCTCCTAGTCATTAAGCAAAATATTAAATATATCGTCACTTAAGGAGATAACCTTCTGATCGTCAACGCAGTCAAAGGTATTTGGGCACCTCCATGGCAAATAGCAAATAAAATTCATGCAAGATATCAAACTTCTACTTAATAAATTCGACAGGTGGCAACTCAACCATGTATTCCGAGAAGCAGATCGAGAAACTAATTGGATTGCTAATGTTGGTCATTTAGTTACTCTTTCTTTCATTATCACTCCTTGTACTAATTCTTCACTTTTCTCTTTACTTGTAACCGATGCATTATCAGTCATCCTCGAGCGGAGGGTGTCCTAATATTATTTTTCTTACAAAAAAAAAAAGGTAAAATTGATTTTAATAATCCAACCTTTGGGCCTTTCGCTCAAATTAATTCCACCTTTTGATTATTATGTAATAATCCAACCTTTTAGTTGTATCTGCTCTTAATGATCCATGAAACCGGTAACCTGTTGAAGTTGTAAAATTAATTTTTTTTTTCTCTAACCCCTCCCTCCCTATCTCTCTTCCTCCCCCTTACCACCCTTTACTCATCACTTCACCAGGAACCCCCCCTCCCCGCCCTCCCCGACCCCCACCGTTAGCAACCCCTCCCCTCCACCGCCTCCCCGGCCCCCACCGTTAGCAACCCCTCCCCTCCACCCCCTCCCCGACCCCCATTGTGAGCACCCCCACCCTCCCCTCCCCGCCCTCCCCTACCCCCACCCCACCCCCACCACCCCCCTTCCCCGAGCGGCGGCGCCTCCCCTCCCCCGCATCCCCCTTCGAATCCCCCCCCCCCCCCTTCCCCCCGCATCCCCCTTTGAATCCCCCTCCCCCTCCCGCTCCCCGCATCCCCCTTCGAATCCCGCGGCGGCGCCTCCCCCCTTCGAATCCCCGCCTTCCCCACTCTTCGAATCACGATCCCCACCCGTGCTCAACTCCGTCGCTGCAAGCACCCCCCCCCCCCCCCTACCCTACCCCCAAGAAGCGCCCTAGTCCGTTGCCCGTGAGCACCCTACTCCACCCGATCTCTCTCTCTTCTTCTTGCGATGCCACGCCTCCCATCTTGGAATATTGAATTGGGGTGGTGGGGCGGTTCTCGCAAAAGGTTTCGTGGTGGTTGGTGCTGCGATTGTGTGGTGGTGGTGTGGGTGAAATGGGGGTTGTTGGCGATGGTGGTGGTGGGGTGGGGTGTTGTGTTGGTGGTGTGATGTGAGGTTTCGTGGTGGTTGGTGCTGCGGTTTGTGTGGTGGTGGTGTGGGTGAAATGGGGGTTGTTGGCGTGGGTGGTGGTGGTGGTGGTGGGGGTGGGGTGTTGTTTGGTGGTGTGATGTGTTTGGCTTTTTAGTTATCTTAATTAAGATTAACATTGATTAATTAGATCACAACAAATCAGAGCAAGACACGTGTGCAATTAACCTATTCTAATGGTCACCTAATTGTTTCAACAGGTCACGGTGCATTATGAGCGGATTGTCCTAAAAGGTTAGATTATTAAATAATAATCAAAAGGTTGGATTATTTTGAGCGAACGGCCCAAAAGTTGGATTATTAGAATCAATTTTTCCAAAAAAAAAAAGGAAAAGTTCAATCACTTTACTTACAATTTTGTATTATTCTTATTCTTATTATTCTTTAAAATTGAGATTTTTTTAAATGGGGTTTGATGTCCTTGTCTCTCCCCTCATGGAATAGGGATTCCGTGCTAAACTTTTCCAAAAAGCTCAAAAAAAGTCGGTTTTAGAAACACAGCGAGACGGAGACAGAAAGAAAGCAGTTATGGGATCAATTTTGTCAGCTATTTATGGCGGCGGTGCGGCGGAGGGAGCGGAAGATAGCGCAGAAGAATCTCGCATAATCTCCTTCCACTCCGCCAATCGATGGGAGCTCCACTACAATTCTTTGAAAGATTCCAACCAACTGGTTCGTTCAACAACTCTCTCTATATTCGCTTTTCTCTTCACTATTCGTCTTCTTTTTGTTTGTTTTAATCTGAAAATGTTAGATCGGTGGTTGGAAATTTGCAGTTGGTGGTCGATTTCGCCGCGTCTTGGTGTGGACCTTGCAAGTTTATTGAGCCGGCGATTAAGGCTATGGCCAATAAGTTCTCTGATGTCGAATTCGCTAAAATCGACGTCGATGAATTGCCGGTAATTATTCTCTTGTTTGTTTTTGTTTTATCAGAATTCTGTTTAACTGCGATTTTGTTTGTTTTGTTGTGCTTGGAATTAAGAGTGAATGGTTTTGGAACTAAGAGTTGTTCATTTGTCATTGCAAGTACAATAGTCTATAATGACTTTAGTAGTGGTATTAGGGTAATGAAACGAGGGCCTTTTACCGGACTTTATGATTAACTTTACTCCATATTTAGTAGTTGCAATGTTTCGGCTTTTACTGTTGCCAATATCTCTATTTATGTACATGTGAAAATTATAAAAAGTTGAAATATTGTAAATGTATATTGAGATAAATCAAACAACATTTCGCATGCTAAAGTTTGTATTATATATTAGTCACAAATTCGTTTTGACTTTGCACAAATTCATGTACTTACATGGATTGTCCCTTTTTAATTCCGAAGTATGCATTTCTATTAGGAGTGATAGTTGAAATTGTGAGTGGTGCCTGAAATAAACCATGACAAACATATGTATAGTAGACTAGTAGTAATCAAGATGACATTCATATGCAACATTTTATAAGAATAGGCTCTTAATCTATTGTTGACTTGTTGTTCCCTTAACTTTTCATTCTATACTTTACCAAATGGGAGGAAGTAATCTTGCAGTAGTCACCGACTCACCGTGCATTATATGGAAATATGTCATTATGCATCTAGATTCTAGAGCATGGCTGGTTGCCCATTTTCTAAGACTCAAAAACAGCATCAGGTTAGGAACTCCATTAGCAGTATTCTATCCCGTTAACTTTACACTCCTCTTATGCATTATTTGTCCCTTAACAACCTTCAAAAGTTTTTTTTATCTTCTCTTCTTCTATGTGGTTTCTCAACACAAGTCATGCTTTTGGTCTCCTCTGCAAATAGCTAGCCATAACACCATCATCTCATTCCTTAAGTATTAAGATGTGGAATTATAATAGTGATGCAAGGCAAATTTGTGTCTCTTCTTTGAACTAAAATGTATTCATTTTCTTTTTCCCAAATTAGATTTGTCTGTGGGTGATGGTTCTTGTTTGCATCTTTCAACTTTATTATCCTCAAATCCAGAAAGTTTGTTTTTAATTCTACCAAGTAATACAAAGTTTAAATACTAAATTTTCTCTGCAAGGATTTTGTTGCATAATTTATTAGATTGTGGGCATCAACAATTATATGAAAAATATTTTTTTATTTTATTCTATAATACTTCCTCCTTTCCAGAATAATTGCATCATATAGGAGTGACACACAATTTAAGATGGTCATGTGGAAAGGAGAGAGAGAGACGAGCGGATCAAGAATTTTGTTGAATTTGGGGGTTCCTGCATAAAGCAAACTAAACCAGTGAAGTACATAATGAGTACAATCCACAAATTGGATATTAATTTTTATTACACATACTAACAGTGAGAAGTTGAATTCAACGATGACATATCCAAACTATATATTGTTCAAGTAATTTATTTGAGACACTTTCATTATACTTCCTCCGTTTTTTTTTACCCGCAACACTTTCCTAAAAGGAAAAAATTAATTACTTACAACACTTTTTATTTGTGCTTTTCCTTTCTCTCTATCTCTCCCCAATCACATGGGCCCTCTCTTTTTTTCCTCTCTACCTCTCTCATACCCAAAAATTGCATTGGAGTTGATGAAAAAAAAAGTATTGCGAGTAAAAAAAAACGGAGGAAGTATTAAATTTTAATACACTACTCGCAATCTTTAGTAAATATTAAAAAATTTGATTTTCACGGTTATGAGCAGATAATTTAATCATTAATGTCTTTAATCATCTATACTAATGTTTATAAGAAGTTAATGTCTAGAAAATAGAACTAGAGGCAAATAAAAAATTTCACATAGTAATATTTATTATTTATAACTAGAAAAAACAGTCAAACCTGATATAAAGTCGAATTGTTGCATTTTTTTGAAAACGAGGAAGTAACTAGTAAATGTATGTCATAAGAAAATAAATGGTTAAAGACTTACAATAGGACTTAAAATCAAGAGAGATGGCTACACTTTAAAATGATAAAGAGAAAAAAAAATAAAGAAGACAAATAGCAAAAAGTTCAAGAAAATAAACTAAAAATAAAAACAAGGCTTCAAGCAAAAAAATAAAAAAAAGGGAAAACCGACCAGAAGCTGAATTGGAGTATAAGGAGATTCGAACCCCGTCTTTGTTGTTTCATGCGTGCCATGTGCAAGATGTTTGACCACTGGAGCAACTTGAAGTAGACGAATAATAGCGCGGACAATTCTTTTCACAATTTTCGTAGATATGTCTAGCGTAGAAAAACATATTTTTTTTGTTGGGGCACACCACCTAGGCCCCAATATTTTTTTTGGTGGGGCACGCCACTTAGGCCCCTTAATAGATCCGTCCCTGGATAGAGATAAATGAATAGGACCATGTGATAGGAAAGAAATAGAGAGAATCCATTGTGAAACAAGGTAATGATGCAATTAGGCTCTGTTTGGCAACACATTTAAGTCACCTTAAATGAGTAGGTGCTAAAAGTTTAAGTCACGTAAAATAAATAGTGGTGTTTGGGGTAAGAGCTTAAATACAATTTAAGCCAAAAAATTGACTGAAATTGAGTTGATATCAAATATAACATGTCAATTTAAGGTACTGAAATTTCTAGCTACCTTATCAATTCAGCTTCTTTCAGCTACCTTATCAGTTTCAGCTCTATTTCAGCTTATGTTCCCAAACATAGCCTTAATATGAAACTTCCGTGGTTGGGAAATGATGCAATCAACATGGATCAGAGGAAGTAATATATAAATGTGATCATCTATAAATAACTTAAGGATTTATGGATGTTGAGTACTCTTTTTTTTTTGTAATGGTACTATTTCTGTTACAATTTGTCTCTTTGGTGTAACTTGTAAGAAAATGTAAATGTTGAAGACAAGTGATTTCGTTCCACTAGTTGAACCAAACAATCTACAATATTGACAGTATTTCTTCCCTTTCCTTTCTTAATTTTTTTTCATACCATTACACTTCCAACACTAGAACCAAACATAGTCTTAATGGAGCAAGTTTAATGTAAGAGATCGTCTTGTGGAAAGATGAGCCAAACTTAACCAGAGATAGTCAGATTTCAGAAAAATGTCGAGAGACATCATCCTTATATCTCTATCCTTGACCATACCTCATACCATGCTGGTTTTTGTAAAAAAAATGTTTGCTTATTGACTCTACCACTTGTTTTTGCTTTTGGTTTCCTACATAAACTTTGTAAAGATTCACGTATTTACTTATTCTTATTTGCATATCAGAACCTTGATTTGAAATTATATCAATGAAATCAATAGAGCTTAGGACTTTAGGAGTAAGAAACTATTGTAAATTGTAGTAGATGACATGAAGGAATAGATTGTGTATCTTTTTTTTGGTCTGCACTTGCATATACACATATAATTTTGACTTTACCTTGGTGTCATATTTTAAGACTTTTGCCAGGGTGCTATTCAATGAAATAGAAATGCAAGTTATCCTAGATGATTTATCAATTTCATGTTACTTTATAGCATTTAATGCATGTATGTGATCTTCATGCTGTACACTGCTTTCTGTAATTGTAAGTTTTAGCAGCTCGTGAAACGAGATTTCCACTTTGACACTTCAAATGCAGTTTTGCAACGTCCGACTATGCTACTATGGATGAGTATCTGAAATTATTAATGCTTCCTTTGGCAACCATCATTCTTTTCTTGGAGTACTTATTTTTGGATTATGGCTATGTCATATACTATAAATTATTGAGAAAAACAGAGAAATATAGGGTTGTGACTTGTGAAGATTGTAAGAAATTGATGGTTAAAAAAGTTCTTCCCTAATTTGCTACAACTTAGACAGGAAAGGCTATAGTTTTGGAGTTATCACATCAATTAATTATCTGGTACATAGAGTGCCTACTTTATTTGACTCCCTGTTTATCAATTATTTCTTTTATATATTTTATTTGGGAAAGTGAGGTGTACAACAGCACAAGTTGCATAAGCTGGTGATTTTCTGTTACGACGAGCCACCTATTAATTTTTCTCAACCAGTGCCTTATACAACTAAGGGTGTGTTCTTTTCACCTTATTTTTAGTCCTTGTAACTTGAAATAAGTTCAGATAAGTTTAAATAAGGACTAATAAAATCTAATAAGTTCAGATAAGTTTAAATAAGGCTTGACACACTCCCAAATAAGTCCTGCTATAGTGGCATTAAGTTCACTTAAGTTCTGATAAGCAAAAATAAGTTGAAAAAAATGGACCGTGATTGGTATTTTCAAGTAATTTGAGTTATTTCCTACTGGTTTGGAATACGGGGAATTGGGTATTGGCTTCTAAATGCAAAGGGAAAGGGAGCTTGGTCAGAGAAATGCCCTTTGCAAGCCATCATAAAAGATTGAAGAGGCTGAACTCTTCAGAGTTTGCTTGCATTTGTACACTCTTCATCATTCTTGAAAATTGCTATTTTCTATTGAAAAATTATATAAATAAAATGGCTGAAAGGTTTAAATTTGTAGTGAAGTTTGGCGAAATTATAATGTCAAGTTGTAGTGAGTTATCTGTGTTTTTTATTCTGAAATTTCCTTTCTGTACCATAGGATGTGGCACGGCAATTTGAGGTGCAAGCTATGCCAACATTCATTTTGCTGAAAAAGGGTAAGGTAGTGGACAAGGTGGTTGGTGCCAAAAAAGATGAACTTGAGAAGAAGATCGCCAAGCATGCAGCATAATCCATATCCTGGTAAAAGAGATGGTTCCAATGAGACATTTGTACTTGGGGGAATGTGACAAGAAAGTTCTATAATTTGATGGAAGCATTGTTTCTGTTGTGCGCATCTTGTCTATATGTTTACATTCCGCGACATTAGCGTGTTATTGATTATGCAACTATTGTCCATATGGTTACAATCTGTTGATGCGTCAACCGTCGTATATCTTATTTCTCTTCAAATACGTGTTTGTCTGCTTACTTTGAACTTCCCTTGACCACCGATTGGCTTTGTGATCATTTGCTTCTCCTTCTTGGGTGCATTATTGGTAGTCAGATAACACTTGTTGAGAGGGTGGATGATATCGTGGCTCCTGGTGAGGCATTTCATCTTCTTTTTGTTATTTGTTGGGTTGGAGGGGGAGATGGCGATAGTAGTATTGAACTGGGAATTCTTTTTTCCTTTTCTCAAGCAATTTTTTTAACCTGATTTTGACGATGGTATGGTGGTAAAAGCGAGATTGCGTCGCCCAAGAGATCCTAAGTTTTCCCTTAAAAAGAAGAGATCCTAAGTTTTCCCTTAAAAAGAAGAGATCCTAAGCTTGTGAATTATCGAAGTCTTTCTGTGTTCATATTCTTGATGATAAGTTCACATTAGAGCAACGGCAGCGGGTGATTAAAGGTTCTTGCTTGCAATTCTTAAAAGTTGGAGCTACTTGTTTTGTCATTGGAGTGGAAAAGATGTTGTAGGCTTGGAGAAACCAAAGTAGGCTCCACAAAAGCAGTAGGCTTTGTTTAACTTTTTGTGGACCCTACTTGTACCTTTTTGCTTCCCACTTTCCATCTCACTTTCTATTAGTAAATGCAATTGCAATTGTCTTTCCATCAGTAATAACGGTAATAAAGCTACAGTAAATAGCAATGTTTTTTTTTGTTTTTTTAATTTTTTTTTTGCAAATATTAGTCTATAAATAGGAGTAACAATGTTGTAAAAAAATATATCCACAATATTTCTATAATCTCTTTCTCTCATATATTATTTCCTTCAAAAAAAATACAAATGGATGATTCTCAAGATCTATATAGTCAATATAATCCCACAAATTCTTATATACGGCCGGCCACACCTATAATTTCGCGTGTGGCCGGCCCAGTCCAGTTTAGATTATAGTGCAGGGTCCAGCAACACGAAATAATGGGCCCAATTTTGGAAAAAAACAATTTTAGCCCAGCGCTGGAAAAAATGAACGTTACACGCCACGTTTGCACGTTGGCGGTAACCGTAATTAATACACGTTTAAACATTGCTCGAAAAACCTCCATTAACTGTAATCAGGTTTCTTATTTGTTGTTTTTTCATTCATTTGTTCTTAAAACCTCCATTAACATTGCTCGAAAAATTAGTAAACCTCCATTAACATCGGTTATTTCTTGCTGTTTTGCGGCCTTTTTAAAGGTTCATTTTCATATTTTCAATGGATTCTTCGAGTAAAAAGATGCCTAAAGTCAAGATTGTTTTCGTGGAGGCGAAATCGGATCAACTACATTGATTGAGAAGGAATCTTCAGGTGTTTTTTTTTGTTTTTATGAATTCTTGCTGTTTGTTTATGTGTTTTATTGAAGCTGATTGGAACTCATAGACATAATTTCGTGTTTTTATTGAACATGATTGCAATTAAAGTTAAGGTTGTTGTTCGTTTTCTCTTTTTTTTGCTGTGTTTTGAATTATTTTTAGATGCGTAACTCCTATTGAATTATTTAGTAACTTTTGTAGTTCGACATTAGTAACCTCGTCAAATTATGTATTTTTGAAGTGTTGAAAACCTAGATTACGAAATTGTTACTTATTGTGATTTTTGAAATAGTAATTTCATTTTATTTTGATGTTACTCATCCATACATTTGAGAACTTAGGTTTTGCATTTGTTTGTTTTGATTATGTATTTTGATGTTACTCATCAAGACATTTGAAAACCTAGGTTTTGCATTTCTTTTGTTTGTTCAGTTTTGTTAATTTCGTTGATGAAGATTTGCGATTCATATTTTATTGTGGTTAGTGATTGAGTTAGATTTCGGTTACTGTTTAAGTTCGTTTTTGAGGTTACTGTTTATAAAGTGCGGGGTTACTGGTTTTAATTGAGTTTACTGGCTATATACCGTTTTGAGGTTACCGATTACAATGTGTGGAGGATACTCATTTGTTGATTAACTTATTAAAATTTGAAATTTTATTTAGACGTTATTGATGAAGTTGTACATGTGTTACCTATTATATTGATGAAGTTATACATGTGTTACCTATTATAATTGATATATGTTACTGACTATAATTTTTGGAGGTTACTGATCAATTTGGATTTTAATATTTGACTTAGTTAGAGTGTTGTATTGAATATAGTTGTTTTTTCTATTCTTTGTTTTTTTTTGTGGTTACTGATTATAGATTTTACAGGTTACTGACTATAATATGTTGGGTTACTGATTCATTGTTTTACAGTGTGCAATGAGGTTCCTCAGGATTCAGGTATTTCTAAAGCTATTACTGAGGAAGTTCCTTTGTCAAGATGTCTTGATGTGCCAGAATCTACAGTTTCTGCAACTGTGCCGCCTTCTGGTGATAGTCAAGTTGTTATGGAGAGTGATGAGGACACAATATCTGATAATTCTGCTGAGGATGGAGGTAATGAGGAAGCAACTGATGAGGAAGAAAACAAAGAGGAACAAGGTGAAGAGGAGGAAGGTGATGGGGAGGAAAGTGATGGGGAAGAGAGTGATGATGATGAAGAAGATGATGAAGAAGAAGAGGAAGAAGGTGAAGAGGGGGATCAACAACAATCTTCTAGATTTCCAGCTGAAAAAGTTCCTGTTGAGCTGAAGAAAAAGCTATCTGATAAAAAGCCAGCGCATAAGCCAACAGAGAGTGATGATGATGAAGAAGATGATGAAGAAGATGATGAATAAGAAGAGGAAGAAGGTGAAGAGGGGGAGCAGCAAGAATCTTCTAGATTTCCAGCTGAAAAAGTTCCTGTTGAGCTGAAGAAAAAGCCATCTGAGAAAAAGCTAGCACATAAGCCAACATCTCGTTTGAAGAGGCCTTTGAGTGGCAAAAATTTGAAGGTTAATGAGCCTTCATTGGCAGAAGCATTTGGTAAGCGGAAGAATGTGTCAGTGAAAAGGGTTAAACCTGAAGATGAGCCTGATTATCTGGCTGTTGATGTAGTTGAAGATAAACCTGCCAAGAGGGGTAGATATCAAAAGGTGAAGGAGGAAGTCGAAGTGCCTGTAGCTTCAACTAAACAAGGAAGAGCAACAGTTGATCCAAGATCTGCTGTTGTAATAAGGCCTGATGAGGTACTTGATTTGGAAGAGGGATCAATGTAAGTACTTTGTTGTTATTGATTTTATTGATGTTCAATTTGATTACTTATTATTGTTGTAGGAGTTATGTATACTAGATAAATAGGATTACTGATAATATATATGTAGTTATTTCATGTATACTTGATTTGGAAATAAAGTTTGTAATCTGTATCATTGGATTACTTGTTAAAATATTGTGGGGGGTTACTTATCAAAGGGGTTACTTAGAGCAGATGTATATATGGGGTTACTGATAATTAGTTAAAGTGGTTACTTACTGCACATGTATGGGGTTACTTATTATGTTTATAGGAATTACTAATAATGTTATGGATGGGTTACTAGTTATGTTTATAGAAGATTACTTTAATTGTTTTTGGGTGTTACTATATTAATGTTTAAGAGTTACTGATAGTTAGTTAAAGGGGTTACTTATAGCAGATATATGGTGTTACCGATAATTAGTTAAAGTGGTTACTTACAACACATGTATGGGGTAACTTATTATGGTTATAGGAATTACTAATAATTTTATGGAGGGGTTACTAGTTGTGTTTTTGGGTGTTACTTATTAATGTTTAAGAGTTACTGATACTTAGTTAAAGGGGTTACTTAGAGAATATGTATGGGGGTTACTGATAATTAGTTAGAGTGGTTACTTACAGCACATGTATGGGGTTACTTATTATGGTTATAGGAATTACTAATAATGTTATCTAGGGGTTACTAGTTGTGTTTATAGAAGATTACTTTAATTGTTTCTGGGTGTTACTTATTAATGTTTAAGAGTTACTGATAGTTAGTTAAAGGGGTTACTTATAGCAGATATATGGGGTTACTGAGAATTAGTTAAAGTGGTTACTTACAGCACATGTAGGAGGTTACTTATTATGGTTATAGGAATTACTAATAATTTTATGGAGGGGTTACTAGTTGTGTTTTTGGATGTCACTTATTAATGTTTAAGAGTTACTAATAGTTAGTTAAAGGGGTTACTTAGAGAAGATGTATGGGGTTACTGACAATTAGTTAGAGTGGTCACTTACAGCACATGTATGGGGTGACTTATTATGGTTATATAGGAATTACTAATAATGTTATCTAGGGGTTACTAGTTATGTTTATAGAAAATTACTTTAATTGTCTCTAGGTGTTACTTATTAATGTTTAAGAGTTACTGATAGTTAGTTAAAGGGGTAACTTATAACAGATATACGAGGTTACTGATAATTAGTTAAAGTGGTTACTTACAGCACATGTATGGGGTTACTTATTATGTTTATAGGAATTACTAATAATTTTATGGAGGGGTTACTAGTTGTGTTTTTAGGTGTTACTTATTAATTATTAAGAGTTACTGATAGTTAGTTAAAGTGGTTACTTACAGCACATGTATGGGGTTACTTATTATGATTATAGGAATTACTAATAATGTTATCTAGGGGTTACTAGTTATGTTTATAGAAGATTACTTTAATTGTTTCTGGGTGTTACTTATTAATGTTTAAGAGTTAATGATAGTTATTTAAAGGGGTTACTGATAATATAAAGGTCCAATTGTTCTGTATATTTCCAGGGATTACTTATATTATATTTATAGGGTTACTAATACTATAGAATAAGGGTCACTGATAGATATTTGGTGTAGTTTCTTTTTTGTTAAAATGGTTACTTTTTCAATTTAGATGGTGTAACACCACTGGTTATGTCTTTTTTTGCAGTGTTTCCGGTCCTCATATCACTGTTAGATAGTTAGATGTAGGCCTGCTGGCATCATTAAGTTGTCAGGAGAACTTACACCAGCCCAAGTTGAAGCAATTAAATAGATTGGTTTTGGTTGTTTGTTGGACATCAAACTGTCTGAAGTTCCTAGGGATATGCTTAGGTGGCTGTGCTCGAGATTTCGCCCAAACGAGAGAGTTTTTATTATGGCTCCTGGTAAAGAGGTTCAGTTAACTTCTGAAGATGTCCATGATGTATTTTGTATTCCTCATGGACCGCTTGTAGTGCCAATATCCGGGAAGTCTGATGATAGAGATTTGAGGAGGGCATGGAGATTGAAATATCAGGCTCGGGCAGATTCTATTACTATTGTGGAGTTAGAGAGAATGATAAAGAATGATCCATGGTTGATAACTGGTAATGATGACTTCAAGAAGGGCTTCTTGATGTTTGCTATGGTGACATTATTCACTCCAACAAGTAATAGAACTGCTGATTTAAAGCTTGCTAGGGCACTTGAGGATGTTCGGAATATTCGAAATTATAATTGGTGTCAATATGTGTTGGACCAATTGGCTTCAAGTTTGTACGTGTACAAACCGGACCCGAAAATATGTAGGTAGTTGTATTCTATTGTTGCGAGATATGCTATTTTCATAGGTATCTGTTTAGAGGGGTCGCTTCTCCTACTCCATTACCTACCGATTAAACATTGGTCAACTGAGACAGTGAGGCAGAGGTTACTAGAAGAAGGTGGGGAGTATGCTATTGGGAAAATTGATGAGTCTACATATCCCATTACAAGGGGTGCTGGGATTGTTCAAGAAGAGTGCTGCAATTGCAGAAGGTGATGTTGGTCAGCAAATGGATGTAGATCGCGTGGTATCTGCACCAGCCATTGTTAATGAAAGTATTGTTGCTAAGCAAAGGGATGTAGATGACGTGGTACCTGCTCCAGCCATTGCTCGTAGATGTGTTGAAGGACAAGGTGTTTTAGGAGATGATCCAACTGGAGGGGAACAATTCAGTGGTCGTTGCGTTACCTTTGAGTTGCTTGCTGAGATTATGTCAAAATGAAGAAATTCATCAAATTTCTAAGAATGTAAGTATTTATATAGCTATTAGTTGATTTATTTTTTTAAGGATTACTTGTAAAGTAGAATTGAGTTAGTGATTTGTTTGTACATGGTTACTTATTCTGTTGTAACTGCATTACTGTTTATTTGTTTATGTGTTTAACTGAAAGTGTATATGGGGTTACTTATTAAGTTGTTAGGTGTTATTTCATTGTTTATTTCCTTTAGGGGTTACCTTAAAGCTTGTATGGGGTTACTTATTAAGTTTTTATTTGGTACTTATTGTTCCTTTAGGGGTTACTTATTAACTTTTACAATTTATTACTGTTTATTTGTTTTAGGGGTTACCTTTTCTGTTTATATGGTTACTTGTTCTATTTTAACTGGATTTGTGGTTGTTTGCTTTTGGGGTTACCTGAAAGCGTATATGTGGATATACTTATTGTGTATTTAGCTGTTACTTGTTCTGTTTTTAATGGGTTACTGTTTGTTTGTTTATTTCCTTTTTCAGGATCTTCAAGAGAAATACCTGCTGCTGAAGAGGGATATGAAACTTCTCTCTTATCAATGTGAGAAGCATGTGGAGGAAATAGGAAGGCTATCTGAACCTGGCAGCAGTCAAAAACCAACATATGAGAAGAGTTTTTCTCCTATTATGTCGCAGTTGGATCCTGCATTTAGTGATCCAAAATTCTGGAAGCAAATTAATCATATTGTGCTCCAGAATATCACAATGAAGAAGTTGGAGAAAGACATGCCATCTTTTGAGGTCTTTTCAACAAGTGATATCAATGTGCCATGTGATCCTGTCATAGAGGCTCAGATGGATGACCTTTTCAAAGACAGTGAAATGATTGATGTGACCCCGATTGATGATATGCAAAGTTTAGGGGCCAAGATACATGAAGTGTTGAATGATTTGAAATCATATGACTTGGTGTTAAGCGACACAGAGAGAACTCCTCATGTGAGAAATGAGGTTGATTCTACAAGAGGTTGTGAAAAAGCTGTTGGAGTTACTGAACAAGTGACCAATGAAGTAGTTATTGAAAGTATAGCTGATTTTGTTAATGAGGAAGTTACAGAATCAGTGACCAAGGATGAAGGAACAACGTGTTTAGTTAAAGATGTAGCAAGTCTTTGATGGTATAAGTTGTGGAAATAGTCCAACTGTTTACCCTACAAGTGCAACTGAAATTGGAGGTAATATAAGTAGCTGTTTATCATTCATATTTTAGGGGTTACAGATTAATATAATTAGACATTACTGATTAATATAAGCAGCTGTTACTGATTCTTATAAGTAGGTGTTAATCATTCATATTATGGGGGTTACTGATTAATATAAGTAGGTATTACTGATTATTAAAAGAAAGTGTTACTCATTTATATTTTGGGGGTTACTGGTTAATATATATAGGTGTTACTCATTCATATTTTTGGTACTATGTTGTTGACAGCTGGTCCGTCAAGTCTCAAAGACTATGATTGATGTTGGAAGTCAAGCAAAGCCTGATGATCATGTTTCTGTTGAGCAAGTCTTTGACGGTACAAGTGTGAATGAAATTGGAGGTAATATAAGTAGTTGTTTCTCATTCATATTTTGGGGGTTACAGATTAATATAAGTAGACATTACTAATTAATATAAGCAGCTGTTACTGATTCTTATAACTAGGTGTTACTCATTCATATTATGGGGGTTACTGATTAATATAAGTAGGTATTACTGATTATTAAAAGAAAGTGTTACTCATTTATATTTTGGGGGTTACCGGTTAACATAAGTAGGTGTTACTCATTCATATTTTTGGTACTATGTTGTTGACAACTGGCTCGTCAAGTCTCAAAGACTCCATGTTTGATGTTGGAAGTCAACCAGATCCCGATCTTGTTATTGAAATTGTTAATTCCAGTCAAGAAGAAACTGTTCCAGCAACAGAGACATCCAGTGTGGTTCAGAAGGAAGATATTGCTGGTTGTTTTAGTGTAAGCGAGCCTACTGATAACATTGGCAAGAAGGAGCAACAACTGGTTATTTATAAAAAGGGTGCACATCGGAATCCGAGGTCTTCAACTGTCACTGAAGTTAAGAAGAAAAAGGATCAAAATGTTGGGGAGAAGAAAGGAGAACATCGTAGCAACGCCGGAAAAAGCATTTTGAAGATAGTTTCATTTGAGGAAATGAGGCCAAGAGCGAAGAGGCCTCCGGAAGGCGGGTAGAGGCGGACGAGGAAGGGGGAGAGAAATACACAACGAGATGCGGGGAGGGGGGAAAGCGGTGCGGCTTGCTCCAAAAGGAAGGGGAGAGCAAAGAAAGAAGTAATGAAAGCGTTTGTTTGTGGCCATACTCCTGAAGAATCAAACCGTATTTTGGAGGAGACATTTTCTCAACCCACTTCCTGCCATACTCCTGAGTCAAATAGGGCTATCTTTGAGGAGTTTTATACAGAAAAGGAGGAGGTTGATAATGAATTTTGCAATTCATTGTCGCCTATTAAATGTGATTTGGAGTCAGGTGAGCAGGGAGGTAACAAGATGACTTTGGTTTCAAAGTTCATGCGAGGCAACAAAAAGCTTCTTCAGACAAATATGAAAGCTTTGAGAATTCAAGTTGCTGATTATTGTTTTGTAATTCATGACGATTTTCTTCCATCGTAAGTTGTTGTTGTTTGAACTTGTTTTTTTATTGGGTTTCATCTGTATTTTTTATTAACCATTTCTGATGTGTTATCAGGGAAGAAATGGTTATTTTCAACGACTTTTATTCATTGCCAAGAGAGGAGCTGTTAACACTGTACCCTTTGGAGTTCATTTCAAGTCGTGTGATTGACTGCTTTTTGTTGTTGCTCAATGCGACGGAGTCGCATGCAAACAAGCCCAAATCTTCAAGATATTTTTTTGGTTTGTCATACATGGTAAGTTTTAAAGCTACTATTTGGTTTGTGAACTTTTTTTTTGGTTTTTGAGTTTAGTTAGATGGATGTTAAAGTTATACTTGTTGTTTTGAAGGTTACTGGTATGCAGAACAGGGGTTACAGATTCATATAGATAGGGGTTACTGATTCTTATAAATAGGTGTTAGTAAAGAGGTTACTGATTCATATAGATGGGGGTTACTGATTCATATAAATAACTGTTAGTAAATAGGTGTTACTCATTCATATAAGTAGGTGTTACTACTAGTTCACATAAACAGGGGATACTGATTCATATAGATAGGGGTTACCGATTCATATATATAGGTGTTAGTAAAGAGGTTACTGATTCATATAGATAGGGGTTAGTATTAAATTACATTTGGTGTTACTCATTTGTTCTTACCTTTTTTTTTGTAGCATCCTTTTAAAGTTGCTTCAATGGAGGGTGATATGTCACCACATGAGCAAGAAATTTATGATGCATGGGACATGTAGATTGATTGTCAGATTCATTCATCGGACTTATTAGATTCAACTTTGGTAAAGTGTTCCTTATATAAGTATATATTCAATTATGTTATGTTTTCTAAGTGGGAGAATTAACTTATGTATATTGTAAATTTGCAGATTATATTACCGTTTTTGCATTATGACCACTTTTGATGTGTTGCAATCAATTTTCGAGATGAGACGATTGACTACATTGATAATAGGATTTATTCGGATTAGAACCCAGAGAAAAGTGATGAAATTGAGTTTGACGCCCACATTTCACCGTATTATACATTTTGTTACCATTTGGTTTGTCTTCTAACTTTTGCTATACCGTATTATATTCATGGATCTTTTCTGCATATGTAATTGTGTTAATCTTTGTATTGTTTTTTTGCATCTCTATAGAGAAATTATATGTCCACATTTCTGGTGTCGAAGAACCATGATTATGGATATTTTGTGAGGAACAACGACATTAGGCAGATCCCTTTAAAATGGCAGACACTGCCTTCTAATAATGACTATGGTGTATTCATGTTGTACCACTGCTGCATGTATCAAGGTCAGACTTTTGAAAGTGAGGGCTTGCACAGGGTACATAATTCTATTCTTTTCATTAATTCCTATATGTTATTGAAGTTATTTGAATCATATTGAGTGATTTAAGGTTTTTGAGTGATGTATATTAGGAGGTTGTAAATAGGAATTTGTAGAGATTGGTTTTGGATTGTGAGCTTAATCATTATTGGCATATAGGTTACTGATTATTTTTATATGGGGTTACTGTCTATTGGTATATAGGTTACCTATTGTTTATATTTGGGGTTACTGATTGAGTACATTACTGGGATTTTTTTTATTATTGTAGGCAATGGAGCGTCGTCTTTACCGGGTTGAAATATGTGCATCTCTTGTTCTATCTGATATTAATCTGTTGCGTAGTCATCTTGTGGCTCGTGTCAAAAAATTCAATGGGCGAAGGGTTGAAATACTTCAAAAGGTAGTGAAGCAGGAAAAGGAGATTGCAGAAAAAGAGAAGGAGGAGAGAAAAGAATTGAATCGTTTAGCTCGGTTAACGAAGAGTCAACAAGCTGCCAAATCTGTTGTTCCTAGTGTTATAGAATGATTGTTTGTTTTTTATTCCAACTATTGTTGAAATTACTATGTTTTATAACACATTTGATAGATTGACTAGTATTTTCATACTTAGTGGATATTGTGGATTACTAGGTTTGTTAAACAAGCACTTTTATTTTTTTATAAAGAATCAGTCTTTAACATATGTGTATATGCACAACTGATGTTTATCTTTAATATATATAGGATACTGTGGATTACTTATTAAACTAAACAAGGTTACAGATTAACAAATTGAAAGATTACTGATTCATCTACCTATAGTTAATTATTAACATATGAGTGGATTACTGATTAATATATATAGACGTTACTGATTCTCATATTTTGGGGTTATTATTATAGTTATGGATTACAAATCAGTGTAAGTAGGGGTTACTTAATAATAGGTAGGTGGATTTTAATTGTTTGAATACTTAGGGTTATTGATTAATTTAAGAATGGATTACTTAGTGGATAATGTGGATTACTTATTAGCCTAGACAAGGGTTCTCGATTAACAAATTCGTAGGTTTGTGATGAATTTAATAGAAAAATAGTATAAGAATATAGATATTGACGATGAATGTAATAGGTAATAGTTTGAATGAATTATTTATTCTCTTACTAGGAGTTACTAATAACATTCTAGAGCACTTGCAGTGTTTAGGTATGAACTATTGCTAGATAATTGAAAACTGTTGTAATCTGAAATATAAATTTAATTACAATATTATTCTAAAACAGTAGGAATTAAAACAATTTTGGATTCGGTCTTGGGGGTTATTGTTCCAAAGTCTTCTTGCACTCCCTTTTTCTTCTTTCTAGTCTTTGCTCTTTGACTTCTCAAAATGACCTTTAATGCGCTTCGTCCTACCTTTTGTATTCGCTCTATCTCGGATCACTCACTTGAAGGTATGTTATCCGATTCTTTGTGTTGCATTCATTGATGTGTTGTTGGTTGATTCTTGTTCTTCCCGCCGCTTAGACTCCTTGTCTGTGATGATCTTATCTACTTCACATATTAGTCTTTCATATGTGTCCTCTACAAGCTTCGGTGTCGCAAAGTGTGTTTCGACTTTTCAGCATTAAGTTGTAACTCTTTCTTGCGATCATGCTACACCAAGGTATGTATTTTTGTTGTTGTAATTCCAGTTGTGATTGTTGTTCTTCCCTTCTTTTCCAAATATCTTCCTTAGCGAACTTAGTCCACCTCTTACATATGTAAATATCTGGAATTTTAGTTATTGAGTGTTGAAAAAGTATGCGTAAAGAATGGTAGCACAACCAACCAGATTCTTCATAATTCTTGCAAGTGCATAGTACTGTATTATGTGCACTGTCAAATGTAACTTCTTGCTTAGAGTATATGTCATCCTCTAGCCATACCTCATAGTAGTATTTGACGCCAACATGAGCATGAGTTCTGACAACAGATTGAAGGGCATATGTGTATTCACTTTCAAAGTCCCTGAAAAATGTTTGTGTGTATACCTCTGATGCATGCTTGATTAGACCAAACATTGGGAGTGCTGAACTCGGTGTTGATTTTGTACACTTGAAGTCAGCATTTGATTCATTATTCCTTCACTTCTCTACTGTATTCCCGAACATCTTGAAAAAATCTGTGAGGCTTGTGTTGTTGTTTGCTGAGAAACCAACATCATTTTTGTGCTTTCAGTTCTTTGAGAAGAGAGTATTCCCGCTGAAAAAAAATCCTTGCTCAGTGCTGTGCACCATTTTTCTTTCAGACTATACAACCTTTTGAACCACTTGTTGTTTTCTAGTTTATATTTCTTTAACATGTCATCCCAACACTTCTCAAATTCTTTAGGTGTTGCACACCCACTTAGACACTTCTTGAATGTATTCTTGAAAGTTGAATTCTTTTTCAAAGCTCCATATCTTGATATTGCATTTTTTATCAGACGCCAAATGCAAAGTCTGTGTCTTGTGTGAGGAAGTGCTTGCACAACACATATATAACCAAGGTTATAGTAGTTACTGATAATTTATTACAGAGGGTACTCATAGTTTGTTAGAGGGGTTACTTTTTTAGTTTATGACAGTTACTGATAATGTTTTAGAGGGGTTGCATAGACTAGATATATAACTAAGGTTATAATAGTTACTGATATATGACACATATATAACTAAGGTTATAGTACTTACTGATAATTTATTACAGAGAGGTACTCATAGTTTGTTAGAGGGGTTACTTTTTTAGTTTATGACAGTTACTGATAATGTTTTAGAGGGGTTGCATAGACTAGATATATAACTAAGGTTATAATAGTTACTGATATATGACACATATATAACTAAGGTTATAGTACTTACTGATAATTTATTACAGAGAGGTACTCATAGTTTGTTAGAGGGGTTACTTTTTTAGTTTATGACAGTTACTGATAATGTTTTAGAGGGGTTACATAGAGTAGATATACGAGATTACTAATAAAAATATAAAGATATTAGTGATTACTGATAATGTTTTAGAGGGGTTACTTACTCTTGTTTATTGTCTTATGAATTTTTTTTTAGTTGTTTATAAATTTAGTTCAAAAATTTACTATTATTTTAATTGGGTTACTTATGAAACTTATAGGAGTTACCAATTATATTTATGTGGGGTTACTTATCACTTATGTAGGTATACTCGTAAAGTTACACAAGGGTTAGTTATTAAATTTTTTCATTTTTAAGACAAGTTATCTATTAGTGGAAGTAGGTGGGGAAGTATGAATACTTCCATGTGATATGGTATAATTACTGAAATTACTGATGTGACTGTAGTGGGTTACGAAATTACTGATGTGACTGTAGGGGTTACTAATACTTCTTTATTTAGGTTACCACGACAACTTTAAATTGAAGTGACTTAAAGGTTTTTCTGATGTTTGATTGCGTCTGTAGACTTTAATTTAATTCTAAGTGTATTTTTCAAAACTGTAATTAATATTTAATGAATCGATAATTTTTTTTTATCATTATTCAATGAATTGAAATTCAATTTTTATTATAAATACATGTTTTCCTACAGTTTAAGAGCATAATCTTTCCTCTCCCTTTCTTTCTACTAAACTTCTTACTCTTGATCATAACCTTTCCTCTCTCTTTTCTAACAACTCGTTATAATTTAAACTTATGGATAACCAAATTCAAGAGGAATTGCTAAAGATATTTGAAGCGTTTTACAAATTTTACTTGGAGTGACAAATTTTTGATTTGAAATTTGCTAAGTCCATGAAGTCCCTTGCTGAACTAAAAAACAAAGGCAAAGATCCTTTGCCAACAATTTCCAAAATATGCAGCATGCGCGACCCTGTTTGCATTGCTGTTAGAGAAACGAGGATTAAGCTTAAGGTGTTAGAGAAGAAGGTGCAGGAGGCACAAGAAGAGGAGGAGGAAGAAGAAGATGAAGAGGAGGAGGAAGAAGAAGAAGAAGAAATGGATATTGAAGACTGTTGCTCTTCAACAAATCCTTAGGGCCTTGTCTTTTTCTTTTTTTGTTTTGTTGTTCATCTAAATGCCTAGTATACTTCTTAATTTTCACTTTTTTTAGAAATATTTTAGGTATTGTAATTATTTAAGAAGTATTAAATTATTATGTATTTTATCTTATAAATATTAATGAAATATTAGATGTTTTTGAATTATCTGGTGTATATTTATTGTACAAGATTTTTATTCCAGTTTATGAGTTTTTTTTATTCTTTAAATTTTTTAATGGTATAAATTGGTACATTTCATACAGTAAAAATATATATTTAGAAGTTACTGATAAATACATTTTAGAGGTTACTGTAAATTTATTTAGAAGTTACTGATAAATATATTCACTTGTTACTGATAAATTTATTCACAAGTTACTAATTCATATAAATAGGGG